>CM024243.1:39673553-39734629 GCA_013421045.1 Propylea japonica
TATCAAGTATTAAGAGTAGCTAGATGATTTTCTGAACTTCTAAGCCTTCTATTGAGGTTGTCCAAAACATGCTCAATCGGATTGAGATCTCGACTTCTTGCTGGCCATTCCAGAGATTTCAACCTCTTCAAGTACTCCTGAGCGATGCGCGCACGATGGGGTCTGGCATTATCGTCCATAGATATAAATTTTCACCAATGTATGGGGCGAATGGCACTATATGCTCTTCAAGAATGTTCCTTATATACCTATCAGCATTCATAGCTCCATTATCAACGACCACTAGGTCTGTGCGAGCAGTCAAAAATATTCCACCCCATACCATAATCGATCTCCTCCCCCGAAACCAGTAGTATTCAGAAATTGCACTGAGCATACGTGGAGTGGACGTCTGTATACAAGGGAACGTCGATCACAATGGTAGAGGCAGAATCTGGACTCATCTGTGACGAGAACTCTTTTCCAATCAGCCTTTTTCCAATGGATATGCTCTCTCTCGCAAAATCCAAACGCTTCCTTCGATATGCTGGGGTAAGAGCTGGCCCTCTTGCAGCGAAACGAGGCCTTAAATCATATTCTCTGAGGCGATTTCTTATTGTCTGAGTGCCAATTCCCACCCCATGAGTTTGCTCAAGCTGATTTTGAAGGAGGCGAGCTGTTTGAAACCGTTGTCTCAACGTAGAAACTCTGAAGTAACGTTCCTGAATGCCAGTTGTTACCCGTGTTCTACCCTGTCCTGGTCTTCGAACATTCATACCCGTCCCCTGAATCGCTGCAACATTATGGACACATTTGTATGGGAAATTCCAAACCTTTCTGCATTTTTGTGTATGTTCACACTTCTTCTCTCGCAAAACTGCCGCTTGGGCACATTCTTCTTGGGTCAAATTAAGTGTTTCGCGCTGCATAGCGATCGAGTATAGAAAATCAAACGAAAGAAAAACTATTGATCACTAGAATTGATCGAGAACAACTGATTTCAGAATGGAGCCAATACATTCAAAATCTGATAATCTCTTTTTTTATTCCTGCTGGGAAAAACAACTGTATTGAAGAAAAACGTTGATAGTGGATATGTGCATAATTCTGATGAAAATAATTTTCATTCAGAACACACTTCAATTGTAGAATAAATTTGAGATTTTCATAATGTGCGTTAATTTTTTTGCGCAGGTATTTCATCTGGATAAAGATTTTCGATGAATTTGGAAAAAAATGGTCACATTCATTTTATCAATTTTATCATTTTATAACCAATATGATTCGATGAAATTTCAAAGAGAAACGGATCCTGTTTTTTATATCCCTCAACTCGTCCCTCAATGAAAATATATAAATATAAGGCATGTTGAGAAGAAACAACGAGACGATCATAACTATATTCATTTAATATACAGGGTGCGCGGCGCGGCTGCTCTTGACGGTTTCATGTTTGTTTCTGATCACTATTTATGATTAGGAATGTATCCCTCTAAATTTCCATAAAATTTGTGGCGTTTGGTAGGCATTGATTGTTTTCAAGAAACTTCTTAATATAGTCAATTTTAAACGCTCTTGTCAAATTAGTGCAGGGTTTGAAAGGAGCATTTGGTTTATTCATTTTTTTTTAATTGTTTGTGTTTCAGTTACTTGGGTGAAAATATATATAAAATGCCGAATCCTAAAAGAATATGTTCAACCCATTTCTATATTCCTTTACAAATTCTAAATCGCTCTGTATCGAGTGAGCAGTTATGAAAACTCTTGTGAAAATGAGTTTCAGGGTTTTACCATACCCAAATAAGAATAATTTATATCGATTGAATATATTCTGGGAGGATTCTGTATTTCTTAAAAACTTTATAGGTTTTCACTCCCAGTCTATGAAATAGAAATAATTAAAAAAAATTCAATTAAGATGAAGTGCTCTAGCGAGAATCTTTGCACTTATTTGTCGGGAGCAAATTGGTCTTAAAAAACTGTTGCGTAACAGTAAAATTGAAACGGGAAATAATTGAAAATAAAAATAATGTAACGTTTCGGTGTCTATATCAGACACCTTCTCCAGACAAACTTGTAAAATCTTCAGAATTGTGTGTTTTTTCATTTTCCATCTGATTGACATTGAAAGTTGTCAATTTATAGAGATGTTGATCTATTTAATTTCGAAATTTCCTGATGTCATTTCTTTCTTCAATATATCAATCCAAATACGATCTATCCCAACAGAACAGTTGGCCAAATTATATACTTCATCAACAAAATACATGTGGATTCCTTAATTTTCCTTTTATAATAATCAGGTTTCGTCATCCGTATCTTTGTGTTGTTCCAGTTCATCATATTATGATCTCTGCTATTTGAACATACATGATCAGCAATTTGTGATCTTGTAATGTCTCTAGTTTTGAGGTTTTTCTTATGTTCCCGTTTTCTTATCTCTCCTGTATAAGATTTTCCACATATACAGGGAATATTGTGAACACAATTTTTTTATTTTTGTGTCTCATTCATTGGTTTCGTTTTGTGTTTTGAAAACAGTTCTTATGTTATGAATTTGGAACCAATTCTTCTTATTGTCTCTGAAAGGCCAGGAATATAAGGAATGACGTTCAACAAATTTGGTTGTTCCTGACGGTTTTCTGTTTGTACCTGATCATCATTAGAATTTTGATCAGATGAATAATTTATGTTTCTGCAACACTTTCGTGATATTAATGCTCGTATTCTGTTTTTTCATCTGTAAGCTACGAGATCGTAGCGTACGACTGATCTTTTAGATTCCTAAGGATAGTTACAAGAAAAATTCCAGAATGGCATAATTCTGCAATTGTTCCCGTAACTATCGTAGGGAATCTGACAGATCAATCGTACGCTACGATCTCGTAGCTTACAGATGAAAATAATAAAACAAGATTAGCAGTGACTTTTTAGAGCGTTGGATATTTGCTTTCAGCGGAGCGTGAATCCAAAATCATATGTCTATGGTTCCGATTATTAATAGTGTCACGTTGACAAATAAATTGATGGTGGTAGTTAAAACGACAGACTGTGTCTACACTGTGAAAACTTTGTGCTACAACGAGGGAAAACTAGACGCAAGTTCAACGCTGCTTTATAGAGTGATGGATGATGGGATGTCCTGATGAAAATAAGAATCATCTGAGGATGGAAGAAGTTTTACCAATCATCATTCAGTTCCTTTCTACTGAACTTCCTTTCTCTAATAGTATGCACAGTTACCTACTCCTGAAGACCCACTATATTCAACTTGGTATTGGAATTCATTGTATGAAATCAAAGTGTAGACAAAACGAAAATAATATAAACTCGTCGAGAAAAGATTTATTTTTTATTTGTTTCATTAGTCAGTAGACAGACGTGTATGAGGCTGCGAATATAGACGATGCGGCTAATTCGTTTAGTGTGAGAGCTGCAAAAACATATAAAACAATCTACTTACAAGATTAAACTCGGAAGAAATGCAGTTAAGAGAAAGGATTGGATCACGAGTGGATTGGTAAAGTCGACACAAGAACAAAACAGATTATACAAAAGAATGAAAAGTGAGCCAGACAACCCTTCATTCAAAGGAGAGTTTAACGAGTACAATAAAAGGTTGAGCGTTCTGAAGGATAAAGCCAAAAAAGATTTTTTCGAAATAAAATAGGAAAACATAAAAACAATTCGGTTACGCTGTGGAAAACTGTGAAGGAGCTGGGACACAAAAATAAAAGAAAAATAGAGGTGCAAGAAATGAAAGATTCTAGTGGAAATATCGTATCAGAACCAGGCGTAATTGCAGAGATTTTGTCCGATTACTTCTCAAGTGTGGGCGAAAACTTGGCAGCAAAAATTAAAAGAAGGCCATTGAAGCATCGGTTCCGTCGACTTCCTAATTCGGTCGTGATGCTAACAACTTCTGAGATTGAATTGAAAATATAATAAGTTCCTTAAAAAAAAACAAAGCTCCGGGAATTGACGGCATAAGAGCTGAAGTAGTGAAGGGAACTGCAGACTTCATAGTTGCTCCACTGTGCTTTATATTCAATAACTGCTTGGGGAAAGGTTACTTCCCTGATGTTCTGAAGAAGGCGGTTATAAACCCATTTTCAAGTCAGGTGACAGATTGGATCCAGGTAATTATAGACCAATCTCTCTGATGTCGGTTCTGTTCAAGATATTAGAGAGGGTAATAAAGAACAGACTAACTTCTTATCTCGATCGTTATACATAAAGTGTTGTCAGATAGGTAGTTCGGATTCAGACAGGCTAGATCGGCGCAGGATGCCATAGCATATTTAACAGCGAAAATATATAACGCATTCGATGAAAAAAAGCCTGCAATCGGAGTATTCGTTGATTTATCTAAGGCTTTCGATACGGTCAGTCATCCTGAACTTTGGAGTCCCTGGACAGGGTGGGCCTTAGAGGTAGTTGTTACAACTTGTTGGGAAGCTATTTGGAAGAGAGAGTTCAGTATGTCAAGGTTGAAGGTTCAGTACGCCGAAGCATGTTAAATACGGTGTACCACAGGGAACAATCCTAGGACCATTGCTGTTCTTAATCTACATCAACGACCTCTTGAACATACCTTCAAGTGGAGAAATAATTGGCTTTGCTGGGCTCTGATAACTTTGTGAAAGTAATCTGGTGTCCGGCTCATGCGGATATACCTGAGAACGTCAAGGCAGATGAACTGGCTAGGCGGGGAGCCAGATCAGCATTTGTTGGTCCGGAGCCTGCGCTGCCAATCTGTCGCACATCTCTCAGAAGCTTCTTCAGGAGCTGGCTGAACAGGAAATTTTCCTCGGAATGGAGCACGGGGGTGGGCCTGATGTGGTCGAGGATTCTCATTGAGAGACCGTCCTCACGACCTGAGGTCAATAGACTTCTGTTGCTGGAGAGGAAACAACTCGGTCTGGTGACTGGTGCATTGACTGGTCACCTGTTTAACAAACATTTGAAGAGAATGGGATTAACGAGCTGCTCCCTATGCCGATGGTGCAGGAGCACTGATGAAACGGTTGAGCATATTTTGTTCAACTGTGGCAACCTAACTGAGTTAAGGTCAACACACCTAGGTAATCCAACACCTACTATTCCTATGGTGAGAGGGACCACTCCTGGCAGACTCGCGACATTTCTGTCTTTGTGTCTGAGGAGCTGAGTCTCTATAGAACGATGCGGGTGAACAATGGGCCACTAGGCCTCAGTTCGTCCGGAAGGCACCGCGCGAAGAAGAAGAAGAATCACTCATGCACCTTTCAAATACCTTGGAGAAACTCGGTAGAAGACTCATGGGACGATGATTTATCAACTCTGTTACACTTCCTTTTTTATGCAAAGGCCTGATAGTTGCCGACTATCTGGAAGTGCACCCATTTCAAATGATGAGGTCATAACGTATGTTAGTGGCGTTATTATTTCATGAATGCAATATTCAATCAGGGATGTTGAAATTTCATCATGACCACTGCTATGTTTATTATTTAGGCTCTTTATTGCATACATAACCTCAGTTTCCGTGATAGGTCTATGGGAAATAGACTAGTTCTGCTGCACAATTCAAATAATAGTCATTGAATTGGTTCGCAATTGTCCTACCATCTCCATGAATTTGTATATCTCTTGGGAAATCAGATCCTGTTTTGATGTTATTAATTATGGACCATACAGTTTTTGATTTATTTCCAGAGTTTTCAATTTTATGTTGAAAGTGCTCAGTCGTTTTTTCTTCGCAAGTGTATCTTCATAGATCTCTTTAGCCTCTTCATACTGTTTTTGCTTGCAGTATCAATTGAGCTCATCACAAACAAAATGTCCAATAGCTGCTTACATTTCTCTATTTCTGGATCAGTCGCTTGATGGTTTTTTACATTTTTTCTCACTTTTATTCTTTTTAAGGAAAGGCTGAATCTCATCTGTATTGCTCACCTCATATATCTTCGTCCAATCCTCCATTCTGAGTCTATTCCGAAAATCTTCTCTATTTGTGTCATTGAAAATCCTTCTGAAAATGGAATGGTTTGTAGTATCATGAGAAAAAAAGCTGACACTTTGGGCTGCATGATTTGAGATTTAGTTATGATGAACTTTTACTTCAAGTTCTTGTTTTACTTTGTGAAGATGTTATCAATTAATGATTCTGATGTTTTGTTACCCTAGTGTAGTCATTCACAAGTGGAAATAGATCATACGTTGCAAGTAGAGAAAACAACTCTACCCTATCATTGTTCTTGTCATTTTCATGCATTGGTATGTTGAAGTCTCCTACCAGAAAAATAATTCCTGTATGAGATGAAAAATGCTCTAAGATTTTAGCTAAACATCTCAAAAATGCAGAGACAACACTGCCAGGAGTGTACACACATAGGATTAATATTTTCTGACCATGGACATCAAATTCGCATACACAGCACTCACATATACCTACCTTTGAAAGGGATGTTACCTGGATAATTTCTTAAGCGGCACACCTTTTCGTGTATATATTGCACTTCCTCCATGCTGATTTTCATTCTCTCGACAAACTGCTTCAGCAAGATAGTATTCATGAATACCATAATTATTTAACTGTTTTCACTGAGACAGAGAAATAAGCAGTCTGGAAAGTCCAATAAAAACTGTCCCAGCCTGTCCACATAGTTGCCAATGGATTGAATATTTTGGTGAATAATTTTCTGAATCTTTGAGGGATCATTTATGGGTTTTAGAATTCCACTTTTTTATTCGGTCGTGCAGATATTTCTATGCTGATTGTTCACTGACTCTTTGTTCGCGAAAAGAAAACTCTCTAATTAAAACTTCTTCTGGCCACATTTCTGGGTTGCATATGACTGTGAAAACCTTCTCTTACTCTTGGTCTTCAATTTCCTCACCTCAATATTCTCGTATCGTTCAATGCTATTGAGATAATCCATGATATATTTTTCGGACGTTTCCTGTCCTTCCACTCGACCAACGTATATCCATCGTTTTTTCTGTGCTCCTTTAACGGTTGAATCCTTGAACCAGTACAAATTAACTTGTTTCTATTTCTATCCTTACCATATTTTACAGTTTTCCATCTATATTTATCTGCTTCGTTCGCTTTGATATTTGCAGCTTGAGATCGTTCAATATTTTGACGTATATTGTCATTGTCAATGTCAATGCCTGGACTCATTTCAGTCATCGAATTACGACCCTGAGAAATCACCGCTTTGGGGTTATGTTGGGTACCTTTGACTTTTGGTAGTTTCGATGAGCCGGCGTAGGTTGATGTTGACCGGTAATTCAGAGTGTTAGGTTGGTTCCCACTTTCCTTCTCTTTTTTTACCTTTTTTATGGTCGGCATATCCGCGTCATTAGTTATTTTTTACCCTGCTTTTCGAATTGGGCAATTTTTTCCATTAACAAATGATTGTTTTCGATTAATATTAAGTTTTTCTCTTGGACTTCCTTGAGTAATTCTTTAAGGTACAAATTCTCAACATTCAAAATCTTGTTTTCATTTCGAACCTCCAGAAATTCGCGTGTAATTCTATCAGCATCGAGCACTAAAATACTATAACGGAAAGGCATTATCATTATCGAAATATTTTTCAGCAAAGCTTACGATAGAATTTCCTACAAATTTCCGTAATAAGCTTCACAACATAATGCCAACAGAAATCCGAATATCCTCTGTCCTGTCATCAATACATGCAAATAACAAACATGAATTAATCACGCCGACACGCACACACATCAAATGCGATATAATTAATTTCTGACAATATTTTATTCATCGGCAACAATCGATAGATGGCGCTGCGTCCTGTTGGAACCTCCCAATTCATTAGTCAAACAGACAGGTCGAGGCATGTGCTGGACACGTTCTTCCTACGGCTAACCTGATAATGTTAATTCGCAAACGTCGAAACGTTGCCGGACCGATCGGCTAGGCGAAAAACTGTGTGTTTGCAAAAGTTCTGATATTATCAGTGTTTTGAACAAAAACGGATGTTAAACCAATCTGTTTCGAAGCGTAGGAAAGAGCCAGGACCGCGTAACCTCGCTTGTAAGTGTAGTGTTATTCGTTTATTGGTCGAAGATAGCGTAAAATCTACGGAATTTCATCGAAAATTCTTCTTCAGCTGTTAAGGGATCAGTGCTTCTCAAAGAAGAATGTGTAAGAATGGTGTTTCGTTTTCCAAAAATCAAACTTGCAGCATTCAAGGCAACAAGTATTACTGATCTTCTGTCAGCGCTGTGAAAAAACTTATTTTGTAACAACGACGGCTACAAAATTGTGCATTATAAGATGATAAGCCGATAGATTTTTACAAAAAAGGCATCGAAAGCTTCTGGAAAGGCGTCAAAAGTCTGTAGAGTGTGACAGAGACTATCTAGAAGTCCTGTAAAAAATGTCAGCTCCTGTAACTTAATAATGAATATTTTTTCAGCAACATTCCGGTTTTTATTAACCCCCCCGAGTTGTCGGTGTTTTGTATAGAAATGACCGAAAAACAAATTCCTGCAGTAATATAGAATTAGCAACAAGGATTGTGCTGGTATTTTAACTTTTTCTGTTTTTTAGGACTCACCTGAACTCTGTCTCTCGTAACATCGATTTTCATCGCTATCTCTTCTCTGGTATATATATCTGGATACTGTGTTTTCTGGAATGCCCGTTCGAGTTCTTTAAGCTGGGCAGAGGTGAAGCTCGTTCTTAAACGTATCTCTTTTCTTTTTTCGGTAGAAACGCCGTCATGACCAGGATAGTCTTTGTTGGGTAGACCACCTGAAATGGTAAATGTATGAATGAAATAATGGTGGTGTGAAATCGCAATTTGCTACATACAATCAAGAACATAATTTGCAGTGAGTATTTCCAAAGAAGTTTCCAACACAAAATCAATCTAACTAATATTACCATGAAAGGAGAATCTGGACTATTATTCAGTTATAAAACCTACTACAGACGGGTAAGTAATATTTTTTGACATTCTTTTAATATCCAACTTTTCAGATGAACTCTCTTCGTATAAGCATGCCATATGATAACAACGATTGTACCAATGAAGAAATATTTGAATAATCCGAGATGTGTCACTAGAACATGCACATAGGCTGTTCTTGAATATTCCAAGTTGTTTCATTCTACACAAATGTTGTTACTCGAATATAAAAGGCTGTCGGATGAAAAACGGGACAATGAAGCATCCATAGCACTTTTAGTGAATTGATACCGAAGGCTGAATAGAAGCAGAGAGGAAGAGCTGAACAAACTTCATCGTTGTCGAAGAAAGAGTTGAGGCTGCTTCCGAGTTCTCCACAGTATATTATAAAAAAAAAATAATAAGCCCCTCAGGGGCTCTGGAATGGTGAGTTCTAGAGTACGGGCTTAGCAAACCCGAGGTACCCGAGCTAAACATGGCAGTAGGTATAAAATGCAACCCATAATTATGGTGCAATTAGGAATAGGAATGTTGAGTCGCTGCCTGAGGATCGTCAGAGCATGTCTTTAGCTGGCGCTGGGCATGTCAGTATGCGCGACGTCAGTGACAGAGTACTGAGGAGGCGGGCTCCTGTCATACAAAACACCACAGCTCAACAAGAAGAACAAGAACCAAGGAGACAAACAAAAGCAGTGTTACCATTGTATAAGGATCCTTATACAATGGTGTTACCCCCTACAGTGAGTGCTACCCAAGATTTTCAACCAGCGTTCACTCAAGCAGGGTTACCCATAGATAAATAAAACTCTCTAGATGCCCAACTAGCCGATATTTTTGTTTGCATATATTTAGTTCTGGCAACCGTCTGCTAGATGCCGCTTGGGTAAAATTTTTGAGGATTCCTTCAATTAGAGATGTCAACATTGTCAATGGGCCGTAGAAGAAAGGTAAACATGTAAACAAGAAAAGTTTGAGCTGGTTATTTGTGAATATCCATTGAATATATATGTACCGAAAAGTTGATGAATTCATTCAATCATTGAAGTTACTGGAAATTTTCTGCTTTCGCCAGAAATAAATACGAGACACCATCTTCATATATTGTACAAAAGATTGAATGTAAGTTTTCAATTTAAATTTTTACTCATAATTTATAATTATACATAAAAAAGAATTATCTAATACTTCATTCTTCAACTTCAGCTAAAGAAACAACAGCAGGAATATACTCCAACGCCACAGCTCTAAAAACTAATGCTGAAACAGCTTGGAGAAAAGGCTGAGATATCCTAGTGATGCATTAGTCTTATATTTTAGCAACATCGTTAAAATTTGTCGAACAAAAAGGTAAATCAGAGACATTCCTGGTAAATTTGCATTATATACAAAGTTTATTAACCACTTTGTACATTTAATTCCCTTTGACTAAAAAGTTATTGAAAAATGGGTGTTTCAAAGTACATAGATGAACGTTCCGAAATAAATTTGTTCTCTGATGGAAGATCTGAACACTCATTATCAACATTTTGAAAAAAAACCTAAAAATAAATGTGCATATATTTATATTAACAAAACTATTCAATCCCAATTTTGATTTAAAAATAAAATGTGTGATGCTCTGTCGGGTTTGAGGCTCTGGCTATCTACATTCTCATAGTTCCGAATGAATGACGTAAATCTACTAAAATCGGTGAATACATCAACGTATTCTAGGTATATCCATTATCCATCCACAGCCCGAAGCCAAAGTAAAAGTCTCTGACTGAGAGCGAGTCACTCGAACGTGACCGAGTTGAAGATCGAAATTTGAAATGATCGGGTCTTTCGGGACCCGTGATCGAATCACTTCTGTTAGGGTCGTGATCGAGTCAAAATGATCCAATCAATCACGATCGACCCAGCCCTAATTCCAATTTCAACACCGATGTAACTTGCCTACTTACATCGCGATGTATCCTGTATTATAGAATAGGACCATAAATGTTAATAACATTTCACTAACTATTTCAATTTGTTGAAAATAGACACCTTTCAAATTTTTTACAGGTTCGCTATCTATGACAATTTAATCAAAGATTGTAGAGTATAGAAAGCTAGGAAACTGCATTGCATTCGCAGTACCGAAAAATGACTACATTTTTAAGTTTATATTCGACCTACAGATGGCACTGAAAATGAATTTGTATATTAAATCCGTAATGTTGATTTTACTCTTTTCCAAGATTTCTTGTTTTATTTATAAGGCACACTAAGAAACTTTGAAATAAAATAAAAAATAAAATTTAATTTTTTCTCTAATTTCGAATGTATGAAACTGCTCAACAAAAGCCACTTCAAAAACATAATTTTAATGTTTATATTATTTCACTTACAATCTGTTGAAAATGACACCTCTCAACTTTTTCACAGGTTCGCCATTTATGACAATTTAATCGAAGATTATAGAGTATACATAGAAAGAAAGGAAACTGCCCTGCATTCGTAGTACTGAAAAACGACTACATTCTTTAGTTCATATTCGACCTACATATGGAACTGAATATGAATTTGTATATAAAATCTGTTATTTTGATTTTACAATTTTCCAAAATTTCTTTTGAATTTTCTTTACTTGAAAAACTTTCCTAGACTTCCACGAATAATTCAAGACCAAATCAGCCAAATCGGTAAAAGGCAATGTTGAGTTATAAATGCACAACGAAAAGTGGCATTGATTATATATATTAAAAGATGTAGTAGGTAATTGAGTTGGTATTGAAAACTTCAGTATTATTGCTGAAAAACTACTTATCAGGTTTAGGTATAGGAAAATCTTATGAAAAAAGTTTCGAGATTAATTTTTGCGTTAAATGAGATGAAGAAATACCAGGCGTTCCATTTGAAATGAGAAATTTTTGACCATTATTTGTAGTAGATTTTTGATAATCACTACATGGTATAAAATAAAGTCGATTTCTCTGTCCTTATGTCCCTATGTCCCAATGTATGCTTAGATCTTTGAAACTACGCAACGGATTTGGATGCGTCTTTTTTAATATAGATAGAGTGATTCAAGAGGAAGGTTTGTAGCAAAGAAAATTCAGGAAAAATTTCAAGATATCGAGAAGAACGTAAGAAATTGGTAAATTTCTGACATTTCTGAAAATTTCCGTATTTATGACATCGAATTCAATGACAACTGTCAAGTCCCCTTATGAGAGGTCAAAAGAGCTCTAGGACTAAATAACACTTCATTTACGAGGCACCCGTGCGAAGCCGGGGAGGGTCGCTAGTTTACCTATAAAATGAGGTATTAATCATTCTTATCGGATGAACAGAGACCGATTTATTTTCATTAATAGATGAAATAATGTCATTTTTCCATCTCCTCCCAAGTTCATTCGATATATTTTCGAAACGGTGGGTTATGGAAAATAGTGGTCAATGAGGCGTTTGTAGAGAATTAATTTACCTATAAAATGAGGTATTAATCATTCTGATCGGATGAACAGAGACCGATTGATTTTCGATAATAGAAGAAAAAATGTCATTTTTCCATCTCCTCCCAAGTTTATTCGATATATTTTCAAAACGGTAGGTTATGGAAAAAGTGGTCAATAGGGCGTTCGTAGAGAATTAATTAACCTATAAAATGAGGTATTAATCATTCTGATCGTATGAACAGAGACCGATTTATTTTCATTAATAGATGAAAAAATGTCATTTTCCATCTCCTCCCAAGTTTATTCGATATATTTTCAAAACGGTAGGTTATGGAAAAAAGTGGTCAATAGGGCTTTTGTAGAGAATCAATTAACCTTAAAAATGAGGTATCAATCATTCTGATCGGATGAACAGAGACCAATTTATTTTCATTAATAGATGAAAAAATGTCATTTTTCATCTCCTCCCAAGTTTATTCGATATATTTTCAAAACGGTAGGTTATGGAAAAAGTGGTCAATATGGCGTTTGTAGAGAATTAATTTACCTATAAAATGAGGTATTAATCATTCTGATCGGATGAACAGAGACCGATTTATTTTCATTAATAGATGAAAAAATGTCATTTTCCATCTCCTCCCAAGTTTATTCGATATATTTTCAAAACGGTAGGTTATGGAGAAAGTGGTCGATAGGGCTTTTGTAGAGAATAAATTTACCTAAAATAATAATGATATAATAATAATAATGTTTATTTTCGAAAATCCTACATATACAAACTCAATATACACAATCAGAACGAAAATACAGTCAACAAATGAATTCTCAAAAGAGGCATTTAGGAACTCTTGCAATGTATAGGGCTCAAGATCAACCAAAATCCTGTGTATTTTCCTCTTGAAGACATTGTACCTATTTATCTGTCTCAATCTTAAAGGCAGTTTATTAAAAAAAAGTTTCATACACACATATTTGGCACTTTTTCTGTGAGAGTTAGTCTGTGAGTTGGATAGACATAATAACAGTTTCTACAGTTGTAGGAATGGTTGGGTAAATTATCCTTAAACAATTTTTGATTTTTAAAAAGAAACATGAGGCACTCCTCAATGTGAACTGCCACCACAGTTAATATTCCACTTATTCTAAAGTAACCTCTACAAGAAGCTCTATAGCTAAGTTTGTTAATAATTCTTATAGCTTTCTTCTGAGTTATTAAAATCTTTTCTACAGCTCTGACATTTCCGTAAAACATCACACCATATCGAACAATAGCTTCGAAATTACAAAAATAGACAGTTTTCAAGCCACTTTTACCCAAGTACTGAGACATTACTCTTAAAGTATAACAAACAGAATTTAGTTTATTGTTGAGTTTGTCAATGTGACATTCCCACGACAAATTCTCATCAATCATCAAACCTAGTAGCTTAACTTCAGTATTTACATTTACAATAGTTCCATCTAAATTTATTACATTTGGATATTCAGTATTATTTTTTTTGTTTAAAAAATAAACAATCTGTTTTATTTTGATTCAACAGGAGACCTTCATTTGAAATCCAATCTGATATCTAATATATAAATATAGTGCCAATTTTCGTTGTGATTTAATAACTCAACAACGCTTCACTCATTATGGCTAATTTTGGTCTTGAATTATTCATGGAAGTCTAGGAAGAATTTTACGTATAGAAATTCAAAGGAAATCTTGGAAAAGTGTAAAATCCATTACAGGTTTTTTTCATTCAGTGCCATCTGTAGTCGTTTTTCGAGTACTACGAATGCAAGGCAGTTTCCTATTTTTTATACTCCATATAATCTTTGATTAATTGTCATAGATGGCGAACCTGTAAAACTATTAGAGATTTCAATTTTCACGAATTGAAATATTAAAATCCGACATTACACTTCAGTGTATCATCATCAAATGGTACATTATTGTATAACTAATCAAAGAAATCTGAAATATTCATTATTTGACCGTAATTTCAGAGTTCACAGAACACTAATATACAGAGTTCGTTCTTCATCACTTCTTCAAAGGAACGTCTATGTTTCAATAAAAATTCGAGTACAGATGGCATAGAATTATATTATCAACATTTCGCCATCAAATCAATATATTTTATGTTCTGTGATCAAATCCAAAATTATGGAATAAAAACAAATATAAGCATTATATGGCAGAAGATATTTTTAAATCGTATTCGTCATCATGCAAGAAATCCCGATTTGTTGATAACCTTGGAAATGTACAACGAAGCTTTGATAAGATATGTGTTCTACTATTGGAATAAAGCATTAGAACAATTGGGTATGACCCCACCAAATCGTGAGATACATGATTTGTTTGATCGTGAATTGCAACGAGCAGTAGTTCAATTCTAATGATTAACGTTTATTTATACAATCGAATATAACCAAACTGAATATTCAAAAAAACAATGTATATGACACAATCATTCAAGCCGTTCCAATAATGCAGGTGGATTACATTTCTTGGATGCACCTGGTGGTACAGGCAAAACTTTCGTTGTATCATATTTTTAGCGACTATTCGATCGAAACAGAAAACTGCATTGGCACTTGCATCTTCGGGAATTGCTGCTACATTATAAGAAGGTGGTCGGACCGCACACTCTGCATTGAAATTGCCATTGAATGTACAGGTGATTGAAACTCCAAATTGCAATATTTCGAGAAATTCTCTGCTATAGCAAAAGTTCTTCGATTAATGTCAATTATTTTGGGATGAGTGCACAATTGCGAATAAAAATAAATTACTAGAAGTATTTAATCGAACAATGCAAGATTTACAGGGTAATCAACAGCTTTTAGGTGGTGCTCTGTATTGCTGTCAGGAGACTTTCGTCAAACATTGCCTGTCATTCCTCGATCAACTACTGTTGATGAAATAAATGCCTGTTTGAAGTCATCAGTTCTTTGGAGATATGTACGAAAATTGACACTGAATATTGATATGCGTTTTCAACTAAATAATGATGCAACTGCCTATGAGTTTTCAAAACAATTGTTAGAAATTGATGATGGCAAAATACAAATGGACAGTACCAACGGACTGCTCACCATATTACCGGTAAATCAAAAGGAGAAGTGTGTTTGATACCGCGTATCCCTATGATTCCAACGGATATGCCATTTGAATTCAAACGGTTACAATATCCCGTCCGTTTTTATCATTTGCAATGTCCATAAACAAGGCCCTAGGGCGAACACTTCACGTTTGTGGTGTGAATTTGAAGGAATCATGTTTTTCACATGGCCAACTTTATGTTGCCTGTTCCAGAGTCGGTACTCCCAATTGTTTTATTTATTCATGCTGAAATGGAAAAACAAAAAATATTGTTTATCCAATTGTTTTAGACTAACACCTACCATAGTGAGAGTACCCAATTCTTTTTAATTTTTTAGTTTTACTCCTTGCAGTCTTCATCATTTAGAAGGCATTGGCAATTGGGAATCGGACATCGCCTTTAGAATGTTTTACCTCGAATGTATATAATATAGTTTTTACTCTTTGTCATAGTTGAGAAATAACATTTAATAGTGTATCTTTGTGTTTATTTCTGATAAATATAATATAAACATTTACATTATGTTTTTGTAGTGAGTTTTGATGAGCAGTTCCATACATTCGAAATTAGACTAAGTAAGAAATTTTATTTTTTTGTTATATTTCTAAGTTTATTACTATGCCTTATACGTAGCGGAGCACGTACCGGGCAGCTAGTAGCTTTATAAATGCTGTTTGAATTCACTAGTAAACTATCTAGGTTTCTATTGAGTATTATAGCTATTATTACAACTAGGGAAATATGAATACTATATTTCCCGAGGTTGTCCTAGTTACATCCCGAGGGCGAAGCCCGAGGGATGTATGAGGCAACCGTGGGAAATGTATTCATATTTCCGTGTTGTAATCAATAGTTTTTTTCTGATCGATACAATATTGTTCTTGAAATGGAAAAATAAATATTATATTGTAAATTATTGATTCAATTGGATTTTTAACGTTGCTATGGGCTGTTTGTGAGAATCATGGTTGACTGGTTTTATTTTGACGTCTTGTCAGAAATAAAATCATTGAAATAATGTCGAACTACGTCGAAACTCAAGCGGCGAAAGCCCGTGAATTTTTGATTCCGGCCAAATCTAAAGCTGCTCATAGTAAAGCTTAGATTATATCCCTGAAAAGATGAGTAACCAGCGCGTATTTGTTGTAACCATCATCTTCTCCCCTCCATAACGAAGTAGGGGAAAGTAAATATTTTCGCTGGTTTGCATCCTATTGGTCGGATTTTAATAATTAATATTCGATAGCAACACGAGAAATGTCATTTCGTACGACACGCATCATTTACTGATTCATCTGATCGTGGTTTTCGCTGTTTTTTTTTGAATTTTTTAGACAATTTCAAGTGTTGAAGTAATACTAAGTGCTATAATGACCAATAAGTGCTTATTTTGTGGTTATAGGAGCAAAGCTGGAGATGGTTTATCCTTTCATAGGTATGTAAACAAAATAACCACAACTTATTCCATAGGCGGCACATAGAAATTCATTGCTGATTTCAATTTGTCAATATTTTTAGATTTCCTGATAATATTCAGAGGAGGCAACAATAATATTTATTCGTAATGCGTAAGTTGACTTAACATATATCTTTGATTGATATAAATCGAAGAGTTTCATTAAAGGGTAATCGAAACTTCGTAAATTAAAAAGTGACGCCACCACTGAAAACTGTTTTGGTTTGGAAGAATAAACACCCCCCACCACCATTTTGTCCGTGTTTATCTTGGGCACACTTCCCCTACTGATTTTAGTTAGGCGTTACTCATCTTTTCAGGGATATATAATCTAAGTAGTAAAGAGTATGAAGGCTTTCGAGAGTGGAAAAGAAAAGTTTGTTGGACGGTGTCAGCGAAAATATTTTTGCTAGCATATTTTGAAGATTTGGTATGTTGCTCTGATTCTTGTTCTTTTCAATGTATGATTAATTCATTCGATCTCCTGTTGCAGGAATATTCACCAAACACGTTATGGCCAAAATTATCTATGTTTGCTGCATTTGAAGGAAGAAACGAATGTCAAATTATTCGAAGAAGTGGAAGTATTTGTTAAGAACAAAAATAAAGGATTCGTTCCCAAAAAATCAGCAGTGCTGTCCCGGGAACAGATCAAGAATTTTTGATAGAAGCACCAAATGACTTTTTTCTGATGTATAAGGTTGCATAATATACTATTTTGAGTAAAATATGACTTGACGTTTCATATTTCCCTTGGGACAATAAGACTTGACGTTTCATATTTCCCTTGGGATATATGAGTGTGTTATGACATATGGTAACTAAGGCGATATTGCTCATTATTGATTCGATCAGAAAAAAAGAAATTTTTATCATCGGCATAATCGAATGATACACAGTTTAAGTTTGAGATGGAAATATGAGCATCATTTATATAAATAATGAATAAAATAGGACCAACTATGCTTCTTTGTTGTAGGTATACCTCTTCTGAAAATTCCTGACTTGATGTGTAAGTGATTCCTTTCTTTGTAATGACTGTTTGTTGACGCCTTCCTGATAAATATGATTCAAGCCACGAGTATGCAACACCATTTACTCCATACATTTTCAATTTTTCAATAGAATGTTATGATCTATGCAGTCGTAAGCTTTTGTAAGATCTAAAAACAGACCCATTACATGGTTTTTCTCTTCCAGTGCTCGGGAAATATTCTCTGTGAACTCAAATATCGCTGTGTGGGTACCTCTCTTCCTTTCTGATATGCATGCTATGCTGGTTCTCGGACAGTATGCAATTTGTGGTGAAATATTCTATTAGTCTATTACTTAAACACTTTTCGAACACCTTGGAGAAGCTTGGCAACAGACTGATCGGTCTGTAATTTTCAATCTCTGACATGCTTCCTTTTTGAGCGCTCGTTCTACTTAGACAAGTGCTTATATCGTTTTGCCCAAATGTCTGTAATTTTCGAATTTGAGCCGAAAATGGTCTCAAACGATAGGGTTCGACTCCCTGATGGAAAATATGAGGTCAAATCAAATTCTGTAGGGCCGGCCGTCCGGCCGGCCGTCCGTGAGCACAATAACTCTCGAACGGATTGTCCTAGAGACTTGAAATTTTCAGGGTGTGTTCAGCTCCCAAATAGCTCGGTTAAGTTCGTTAACCAGAAAAATCGTACAGGGTGTTCCATAAAAAGTGGCCATTCAAAATTTTTGTTACTCAATATTTCACACAAAACGAAAGCAAACGGAATGAAATATTGCAGCAACGTGCCAGATGTTCATAGTAAGCCTCTTGCAAAATTTTGTTGCCATAGTGTTAACAGAACCATAGAAAATTCAATTGGAATATTGAAAAGAAGAATTTTTTTATTTCCATAACGAACCTTCTGATTTAACTGAAATTCATTCTGTGAGTGAAGACTGACACACTGATTGTTCATGCAAAATTTCAAGAGGATAGCATCATCAGAACCATAGAAATTCCAATTGGAATATTAAAGGAAAGACTACCGTCTCCGGTGGCTGTGGGGACATGGCGTGTGCCTACAAGTTCACACGAAGCTGGAGGCCCGGGTTCGAATCCTAGTGCGGGTATGGATGTCGTGAAATGTCTAGCAAACACAAACCCACATTGAAAGCTTGTCTGAATGGCCTAAGTTGCCGTGGACATATAAAGGAATAAAAAAAAAAAGGAAAGACTCTTTATATTTCCATAACAAGATATCCGAATCGAATGAAATTTATTTTTGGAATTGAGATTTATATATTGAATGTTTGTGCAAAATTTGAAGATCATCGCATCATCCGAACTATAGAAAATTCAATTTGAATATTGAAAAAAAAAATATATTTTCATAACAAGATATCTGAATTGAGTGAAATTTATTCCTGGTATAAAGATTGATATACTGAATGTTCATGTTCACAATTTCAGGAGGATCGCATCATGAACCATAAATTTTATTATTTTAATTTTCAAGTGTGACCATAGAATTAAATTTTTTAATTGTTTATATATAAAGTATCAATTTCAAGTCATATACAGAATTTTGAGATGATAGTCCTATTGCTCCACCAGAGAACGAGCGCTCAGAAGCTCCTGCTCAGGGCTTGCTTCCATTTTTTATGTAAGGTTTTACGATGGCAATTTTTAATGCTCAGGAAATATTGCTGCTCTGAAAGATGATCTTATGGCATGTGTTAAAGGTTCACTGATCTCATGTATACATACAAAAATGAGGTATTAATCATTCTGATCGGATGAACAGAGACCAATTTATTTTCATTAATAGATGAAAAAATGTCATTTTTCATCTCCTCCCAAGTTTATTCGATATATTTTCAAAACGGTAGGTTATGGAAAAAAGTGGTCAATTGGGCGTTTGTAGAGAATTAATTTACCTATAAAATGAGGTATTAATCATTCTGATCGGATGAACAGAGACCGATTTATTTTCATTAATAGATGAAAAAATGTCATTTTCCATCTCCTCCCAAGTTTATCTATCTATACAATATTATAAAGAGGTAAAGTTTGTGTGTTTGTATATTTGTATATTTGTATATTTGTAAATGGAAAGGGCTAATCTCGGGATTTACAGAACCGATTTTAAAAAATTCTTTCACCAATAGAAAGCCACATTATTCAAGAGTGCTATAGGCTATATAAAAACACCAAAAAATAAGGAGGCTTTCACGTGGTATTCGGTTTTGCAAAGTGAATCGGGTAAAAATCGTATGAAAGCCAGCCAAATCAGCGGAAGACGCGCCAGGGCTTCGCTTTAATTCGGTTTGCGATCGTGCTCCCTTCGGGAGAAGGGGGCGTGGCCTTTTACATCTGATCGCGTGATCGCAGCGCAGCTCAGTCACAGTCGCGTCGCGTCTCCTTACGCAGGCGCAGCGGACGTCATCGGAATTGAATTCTTCGAAACAGAATTAGCACACTTTCGATATTCGGCCACATAAGAATGAAACGGACATACTACTGATACGTTCGTAGGATACCAATGAGTTGTCCGTTTTTATTAATGAAAATGTACCGAAATTAGTTAAAGGCCAGAAACAAGCTTTCGATGCACAAAATTCACTGTGTGCTTAATAACAGACGTTTAACTTCTTTCTTGACACCTCGGGAGGCACTGGCAAATCGTTTCTTGCAAATTTGGTATTGGCAAAAGTAAGACAATCCGGGAGAAATGGACTAGCTGTTGCCTCTTCGGGGATTGCCGCTACTCTGTTCAATAATGGGAAAACAGCACACTCCACCTTTAAGCTACCTCTGACAGTCTAACTAGAGCAACAGTCAGTTTGTTCCATACGTAAAAATGGGCCACTCGGGAAACTTTTACGAAAAACATCTTTAATTATATGGGACAAATGTACTTTCAAATACCTCAGAAACTCTGATGCTGTAATGGGTGGTGTTACTTTTGTTTTTGCGGGCGATTTTCGGCAAACACTGCCTGTAGTAACAAAAAGAACACGCGCCGATATCATCAGAGCATGCTTAAAATCATCTCACTTAGTACGGAGTTCGGTTGCATCTCTCAATTTACGAACAAACATGAGAGCCCATTTGAGCGACAACGACGATGACGACTTTCCGCGTAAACTACTCAATCTTAGCGAAGAAAAAATTGTCTCTTCTAACACCAACAGCAATGACGTAAAAACTTGACGGGACATTAGGATACATATTGCGGAGGTTGGAACATCTTACTGATGCAATATATCCCGGTCTTGAAAATTTATTGGAGATTATCATTTGCTTTGTTCTAGGCAATATTGTCACCCAGAAACGATACAGTGAATGAAACAAATAAACTCATTTAAGAGAAAATGCCCGGTCAGGTCAATCACTATAAGTCTATCCCCAAAATTTTTAAATTCTTTGAACCCTTCTAGCTTACTTCCTCACGAAAGTTGGCATTCCTATCATGCTATTAAGAAACTTGAGCCCCCCCAGCATGTGTAATGAGAAAATGCTGCTTACAAAACAGTTACGGACAGTATAATCGTGGCGACCATTATCAGGGCCACCAGTGAGACAACTGGCCTATATTCCGCGGATACCCATGATTCCCACTGATTTACCCATACCGTTCAAAGGCTTCAGTTTCCTCCAGTGAAGATTTCTTTTGCCCTCACTATTAACAAGTCCAAGGTGACACATTTTCTCTCTGGTGGGCCTTGACCAGAGAAAGCCGTGTTTTTCCCATTGGCAGTTACATGTTGGCTTATCTCGGGTTAGAGCTCCTGACAGACAATATATTTTGCTACCAAATGATAACATTATATCCAATATTGTTTACAGAGAAGTTTTGAACAATTAAAATTACCATTACCAAACTAACTTTACCCGCGACTTGGTCCTCCTGGAATTCGTTTATCGCAAATCCCTCAAATGTTTTTTTAGGACAGAGTTACTTTCCAATTTTGTATTAGCATGCAAATACAAAATATACCTGCGTATAAACCTCCTTTTTGGCAGTTAGAAATCAAAACATAACACTCTGTACTAAAAAAGGATTATTAACATTATGCCCAACGGAGTGGGCACGGGTCAGCTAGTTCGATATATTTTCAAAACGGTAGGTTATGGAAGAAAGTGGTCAATAAGGCGTTTGTAGAGAATTAATTTACCTATAAAATGAGGTATTAATCATTCTGATCGGATGAACAGAGACCGATTCATTTTCATTAATAGATGAAAAATATCATTTTCCATCTCCTCCCAAGTTTATTCGATATATTTTCGAAACGTAGGGTTATGGAAAAAGTGTTCGATGGGGCGTTTGTAGAGAATTAATCACTACATAGTATAAAATAAAGTCGATTTCTCTGTCCTTATGTCCCTATGTCCCAATGTATGCTTAGATCTTTGAAACTACGCAACGGATTTGGATGCGTCTTTTTTTTTAAGATAGAGTGATTCAAGAGGAAGGTTTGTAGCAAAGAAATTCAGGAAAAATTTGAAGATATCGAGAAGAACGTAAGAAATTGGTAAATTTCTGACATTTCTGAAAATTTCCGTATTTATGACATCGAATTCAATGACAACTGTCAAGTCTCCTTATGAGGGTCAAAAGAGCTCTAGGAAATTTGCAATTTTGAGAAGAAAAACGAACAGATCCGAATCAAACAAGGTACGAATATCGTTTTTGAGTAGTTCTATAACGTTTATTAATGAAGATATGTGTTCCAGGAATTCTGAAATAACCAGAAATATGTAACAAAATATTTTGGACATAGGTACGTCTGATGTAACATTTGTTCGTTTCGAGTGGAAAACGTTATTTGAATAGGTGAGTCCATATGAAATCATCAACTTCAACGTTCATTTAACGAATTCCTAACATTTCAGCAATCGAAAGTATCATTTCAGGTCGCAGTGATATTTGAGGCTTCTACTAAACCGAATTTCCCTTTTCACTGACAAATAACGTAATGAGAACAAAATTCGAGGATTTTTCGTATTTTAGGAAAAAATACGCCAGGAAATGATATTAAACAGTATGTATTATGATAATTATCGATATTTCAATATATTTTTTTCGATTTCCTGATATATTTACATGTATTTTGATTCCTAATAAAACCCGTTGAAGTCTGCTGTAAACAGTCGTCACGTGTAACCAGGCAAGTGGTGCAACGACTAACGTGTGGACCCGGTAGTGTACCGGGTTCGAATCCCCATCGTGGCATGTTCTAGCTGTTTATTCTGGATAAGAAAATTGTTACCAGGTTCAAAGAAAGCTGATGAAAATAATTCAAAATTTTCATGTGCATATTTTATATAGGTACGTTTTAGATATATACAGGGTGTTTCCTATAAATCGATCAATTATTTCACATTTCTACGTTGTAACAGAAAGCTTTCAATGAAATTGAAGGGGCTTTTGAATTTCGAGTGATTTGTTATAGGAGGTGGGATTTTAAATATAGATACTATGCTTCGGATCCATACGGGGTGCTCCTATAAACATGTCGAATATTTTGAATTTCTGCATTATTGCGGGACATTTCAACAGAAACGAAGAAGTTTTTGAATTTCAAATGATTTACTATCGATGGTGGGATTTAAAATATATTATGCTTGGATTTATACAGGGTGTTTCCGTATTATGTCGAATATTGTAATTTTTTACTTCATAACACATTTGTATAACTTTTCTTCTTATAAATGTTCAATAGACGCTCTGAGTATATACAGGGTGTGTAGTGTAGTCAGACAGATCCCAGAAATAGATCAAATATCTATAACATCAATAACCAATGATGATCTATCGACGTATACAAAACGGTTCGAATGACCTACTATTCATCTGATTCTATCGGTTCAATTGATCTACCGGTTAAATTATTCTACTTAGAAAGGTAGATCTACTGGTTTCACAAATCTACTTGAAAATGTAGATCTACTGGCCTGCTAGAAAATCATTGGTTTTTCACATGGGCAGTTATACGTTGCGTGTTCTCGTGTTGGGAAACCATCCGCTTTGTTTGTGTTAACGTCAGACCAAAAAACAAAAATATGGTTTACCAAGAGCACTTCACAAAAACGGATAATTTCCGGACACGTATAACGCTTCGATTCAGTATTACTTTGGATTCACTTTCATTTACTTAGAGAAATTCAACTAAATAACACTTCATTTTTGTAATCGAAATGATTCATTACTGTTGTGAAATGAAATAAAGTTTTCCTTTTCAAATATGAAAAAAAAATTTTTTCTTCATCTTTTAATCACCAAACGCAATTTACATAAAACGAAGCCATGTGGTGGCAAGAGCGTGCCTATAATAGCGCGTACGAGGCACCCGTGCGAAGCCGGGGCGGGTCGCTAGTATACATAATTCAACAATGTTCTGAACTATCCAAAGTATACTCACATGTAAAAGAAGAGTGGCTGCTAAGAAACTCAAACCTTGACAATATCCCACTTCAGAATCGTAGCCAGCGTATGCCTTGCTTACCCTGTAAAGGGAGTCTTGTCCTAAACCACCGACCTCTTTGAAAAGTCGTGGGCGGGAAAAGTTCTTGCAATATCACTTTGTATCACATTTTCACAATTACTATCCTGCAGACATAATAGAATTGGATGAGCGGAAACAATAAATGAATTCACGAACTCATACACTCACGGACAAATTAACTGAAACTTTACTGAAGTTTGTTGTTCAAGACAAGAACTTTCATGATTTTTCACCGATTTCAATTGTTTCTGTACCAAATACAATTTGGCGTACAAACAATTGAAATCAATTGTTGGCTATCCATTGAATATCTAATGGGGCCCACTCACTAGGAAGGAAGAATGCGCAGTTAAGTCGCTGCACGTTTGCTGTAACGCAAACGTGTGCATTCATATTGCCCACACACATACACTTTTGCGTGTTGGTTTGGATGTGCGACAAGCGTGAGATGACGTCGAAGAAAGACCTGATGTTAATGGCAGTGGCGTGTGTTGTTATTAAGGAAAAAATGTCCAAGGTATAAATATCGAACCCGACACTGTGTTGCTAAACATATGAAACGTGCAGAGACTTGTTGCCCATACACGGTCGTTTTTGATCATTCTTCCACGTACGGAGAAGAATGCACACGCCACACGACAGAGATGATTGCGCATTCAAAATTTACGCCATACACACACAACTTTTAACTGTACCCCGTACAACGCGCATTCAAGTCTTCGCGCTTCCCTCTTAGTGAGTGGGCCCTTTAAGGAAGGTACAGGTAATGAGAGAATAAAGAATCAGCGAGTCTGGTCCTCTCTGAACACTACATCTCATCTGAGACCTCCTAGTAATGTAATGAATCAAAAAAGTAAGCACTGAGAAATACTTCAGATAGTGCTAAGTAAAAGAGAGGAATGGAAACGGGAATACACCGACTATAACCTCAAAGAAAATACCGTGAAATGGTATACAGATGGTTCCAGAACCTCTACAGGAGCAGGCGCTGGGATATACAGGCCAAGTACCAAGTGTGCACTGTCGCTAGGCTCCTGTATGAGCGTCTTTCAAGCGGAAATCTTAGCTATTGAAAAATGTCTAGATATAATCTAGAAAGAAACTATCAGAAGTGCGATATAGTCATACACTCAGATTGTCAAGCTGCTATTAAAGCACTGAGCTCCTAATCGTCATCGACTCAAAAATGATCTAGGAGTGCCGAAACAAACTCAATAAGGTAGGCAAAATTTTAGGTCTTTAATCTGGTTTCCCGGCCATTCGAGAATTAAAGGAAACGAAGAGGCCAATACACTTGCCAAAGGGGGCGCATGAATGTCACTCATTGACCCAGAACCCTTCTGTGGTATCACTACATAGTATAAAATAAAGTCGATTTCTCTGTCCTTATGTCCCTATGTCCCAATGTATGCTTAGATCTTTGAAACTACGCAACGGATTTGGATGCGTCTTTTTTAATAGATAGAGTGATTCAAGAGGAAGGTTTGTAGCAAAGAAAATTCAGGAAAAATTTCAAGATATCGAGAAGAACGTAAGAAATTGGTAAACTGACATTTCTGAAATTTCCTTATTTATGACATCGAATTCAATGACAACTGTCAAGTCTCCTTATGAGAGGTCAAAAAAGCTCTAGGAAATTTGCAATTTTGAAAGAAAAACGAACAGATCCGAATCAAACAAGGTACGAATATCGTTTTTGAGTAGTTTCTATAACGTTTATTAATGAAGATATATGTTCCAGGAATTCTGAAATAACCAGAAATATGTAACAAAATTTTTGGACATAGGTACGTCTGATGTAAACATTTGTTCGTTTTCGAGTGAAAACGTTATTTGAATAGGTAAGTCCATATGAAATCATCAACTTCAACGTTCATTCAACGAATTCCTAACATTTCAGCAATCAAAAGCATCATTTCAGGTCGCAGTGATATTTGAGGCTTCTACTAAACCGAATTTCTTTTTTAACTGACAAATAACGTAATGAGAACAAAATTCGGGGATTTTTCGTATTTAGGAAAAAATACGCCAGGAAATGATATTAACAGTATGTATTATGATAATTATCGATATTTCAATTATTTTTTTCGATTTCCTGATATATTTACATGTATTTTGATTCCTAATAAAACCCGTTGAAGTCTGCTATAACAGTCGTCACGTGTAACCAGGCAAGTGGTGCAACGACTAACGTGTGGACCCGGTAGTGTACCGGGTTCGAATCCCCATCGTGGCATGTTCTGTTTATTCTGGATAAGAAAATTGTTACCAGGTTCAAAGAAAGCTGATGAAAATATTTAAAATTTTCATGTGCATATTTTATATAGGTACGTTTTTAGATATATACAGGTTGTTTCTATAAATCGATCAATTATTTCACATTTCTACGTTATAACAGAAAGCTTCAATGAAATTGAATGGGCTTTTTGAATTTCGAGTGATTTGTTATAGGGGTGGGATTTTAAATATAGATACTATGCTTCGGATTCATACGGGTGCTCCTATAAACATGTCGAATATTTTGAATTTCTGCATTATTGCGGGGACATTTCAACAGAAACGAAGAAGTTTTTGAATTTCAAATGATTTACTATCGATGGTGGGATTTAAAATATATTATGCTTTGGATTTATACAGGGTGTTCCGTATTATGTCGAATATTGTAATTTTTTACTTCATAACACATTTGTATAACTTTTCTTATAAATGTTCAATAGACGCTCTGAGTATATACAGGGTGTGTAGTGTAGTCAGACAGATACCCAGAAATAGATCAATATCTATAACATCAATAACCAATGATGATCTATCGACGTATACAAAACGGTTCGAATGACCTACTATTCATCTGATCTATCGGTTCAATTGATCTACCGGTTAAATTATTCTACTTAGAAAGGTAGATCTACTGGTTTCACAAATCTACTTGAAAATGTAGATCTACTGGCCTGACTAGAAAATCATTGTTTTTCACATGGGCAGTTATACGTTGCGTGTTCTCGTGTTGGGAACCATCCGCTTTGTTTGTTGTTAACGTCAGACCAAAAAACAAAAATATGGTTTACCAAGAGCACTTCACAAAAACGGATAATTTCCGGACACGTATACGCTTCGATTCAGTATTTACTTTGGATTCACTTTCATTTACTTAGAGAAATTCAACTAAATAACACTTCATTTTTGTAATCGAAATGAATTCATTACTGTTGTGAAATGAAATAAAAGTTTTCCTTTTCAAATATGAAAAAAAATTTTTTCTTCATCTTTTAATCACCAAACGCATTTTACATAAAACGAAGCCATGTGTGGCAAGAGCGTGCCTATAAATAGCGCGTACGAGGCACCCGTGCGAAGCCGGGGCGGGTCGCTAGTATGTAAATAAAAGGAGTTTCTGGAGAAGGAGAAAGCTGAGAGGGAAAAACTCTGGTGGAATCTCCCAGGGATGGATCATTCCCCTAAGTTCCTTCGGGAACTTTGAGACAGCGGGATCCAAAAGATATCTGGATCTTGGTAAGAAACAATTACAACCTCCTTATTGGCTTTCTTACAGGACACTGTCGCATTAGGAAGCACCTGTTGAGGATGGGATTATCAGATACTGACGAGTGTAAGTTCTGTAGGGAGGAGGAAGAAACCCCCATTCACCTAGTCACGTTACTAAACTCAGTTGTTTCTGCTCCAAATACATTTGGAGTACAAACAATTGAATCGGTGAATAATCACGAAAGTTCTTGGAAAACAAACTTTTTAGATGGGCGGTTAATCGTGCCTGTGAGTGTAGTCTGAACTTTCGGACCGAAATAATTTGTTACCTTTGTGATAAAACACGGTAATTGTCCATCATTTCAGTCGTTTCCTCTACACCAGCGAGACGTTGCCAAACTTCTCCTCTAAGAGCTTCGGGAATGCCCATTTTGACTAGAGCTGTGAGCTGTTTCGGACGTTTTCTTGTAGTTTTCCACTGACTAAGTACTTCGGCCCAGTTTTCTAACACATCTTCGGAACAATCTTTGGACACTAATCCTGTTCCACTGAGTAAGGGTTCATCTCCATCTACAAGAAAATAATTGAATTAAGAGCTAGCATAATACAATACATAAAACAAAAATAAAAATCCCTAACTGAGGTTGGTGCAAAACGGGGTACCATACTATTTTTTCGTATGATACCAGAGCTCAGGGAAAAAACCTCAGTAGAAAAAACCTGTCTCGCCGTCCCAACAAAAATATAAATATAATAAATTATATCTCAGAAGAAAACTATTATTATATATCGTCAAAATGTTTCTTAAAAGTACATATTTTTTTGACGGTGAGTTTATGATACACTTGTCCAAACTTCTATTTATTTTATTTATATCAAACATAATTATTGTTGAAAAGTTTGTGAATTGTACATACTGTATTATCGTTTTATTTAATTTTGTCATCTATGTCTTATTTCAGCTGACCTGATGATGGCCTAGTGCCGAAATCGATAGTCAAAGTATAGTCCTTCACGAAAGTTTGAGCGCATAGTAGGAGTTTGTTTATTTATCTGAAGTTGGCAGTAATTGCTGTCATAACGTAAAATAAAGTCAACGTTGCCGATTGTACCCGGCCTCTCGCGACAAGCTTGCGAGTTATCAGAGAACTCTATGCAATATTGACAACATTGCATATCAATCTGACAAGAAATGATTAATAACATAACCTAAATTTCAATATACACAGTGGAATATGCCAAATTTCCATGGCCAACCGACGGCTCAACCTTTGGTGAACGGACTATATATAATCAATACGATAAGTGTGTCTTATTTTCTCTACTAAATCTACCAGACACACTCATTGAGTTTTTTTCGTTAAGTGGACTAATGGTCAAGATATTTTAAAAGCGTTAATAGTTCAAAACCATTAGTCGCTTAATTAATAACTGAGTTGATTACACGATTTTTTCCGACGATCTCAATATGAATTGTGCATGAATTCTTGATTGAAATACATTCCCATTTTGCACAAGACTTACATTTGGTATAATAAATTTCTATGTAGAGTTCTTTGAATACTTTGTGAACGGTTGCCATGAGGATTGCACATTGAAATAGCATATATTGAGCATTAAAATGGGTCATTAATGATCAATTTCGTGCACATTAAAATCACCTTTTATTTTGAGATCGGCGGAAAAAGACTTATGAAACATGAATATAAAAAAAATAAAATCTAATGCAATTTTCAGAATTAAAAGTTCATTTGAATTATTTTCGTTTCAACTTACCCGAAAAGTATTCTTCTTTTGGCGTGATGGTATCGATGGAATTTATACTTGGTGATTGAATCAAACTGGTCCAAATTCAAATTTAAATTGAGTAATTCCTATCCAATTCACCAGAGGTTTCCATGCTCAACACTTCATAAAAGACATCTTCAACAGAAAGTACCTGTGTAGAAAAAAATAAAGTATTCTTCGATATAGTTGATTTATTTCCATTCAGATTGATTATTTCATTCCATTTTTCGAATTAAATAGTGAGAATGAGTTTATTTTCAGTTCAAAATAAGATTACTCGATTTACTATCAATTTCATAATTATTTTTACTCCATATTTTAACCATCAAAAGTAAATAGCACTAATAAACTAAATATTATTCAAATATTCACCTACAAATAATTTGAAACAAGTGAAACAACAAAAGCATACATTAAGTTTACAAAATAAAACAAATGGATTCTTACCCCAAAAAATTCAAACAAAATATTTTGCCTAAAACAAACCAGCATCAAATATTCTGAAATTCAATTCCTCCTAACTTTTGAACAAGGTCAGATGACGATAATAAATACAAAAGCCGCATTGTAACGATGTTCTTATCAATATTAACCCACATTTTTAAAACTGATAAAGTAAACATCTGTTCATTAGTGTAAGTCTACAATTTCCAAATTGAACGAATAAGCCTCGTTCTCATGGAAAAGATTCATTTAATTTTAGTAGTTTTTCCATTACAAAATTGAAATTCTGAAAGGTTGGAAAAAGACACATTTTCTAAGAGTATTTTTCCACAACAGAATCATCACTATTTTTGTGGTAGATAACAGCAGAAATAATCTGTAAACATTTCGCTTTCAAACCTAATCAAAATATTATTGGGATATTTAATTTCAAGGTCATCCCTCTGTGATTATTAATCTTTTCTCTATTTCAGTATAGTAATGAGTCCTTGCAGTTCTGAAAACACTGTTTTCAAAACAGTGTTGTAATGAACTTGTTACAGTGTTGCTTTCATTTATATTTTTGTTTTGTGGTTGTCAATGGCAGGAAAAGTTTAATTTTCATCAAGAAAATACGGTATTAGAGATTTGCTTGCTGCTAACTATAATCATCTGTTCTATTAGAAAACTGTTTATAAGTTAGATGGTTTTATTTATGAATATTCAACATTTTTTTAGGGCTGAAGGGAATTTTCCTAATTTGATGATGGGTACACATAGCACAAATGTATCTACAGGAGAGCTTTTGAGCAGCAATTTATATTCTGAATCGAGTATAATTGATGCTAAAGAGTTTTCAAATAAGAGGTGTTATTTTGATATTCGAAGAAAAATGCCATTTTTCAATATAAATGATCGGATGTTTATTTCATTATAGAGAGGAAGCTATGCCGTTAATAGTGAAAAATAACATCAGGCAAATGACCTCCACGACCACGCTTACAGGACCATATCCTTTTAATGAAATTTTCCATAACCAAATCGAAAAGTCCTCGATAGCCTCGACGTCTTGAATCGACGCTGGGCTATTGGCGTAGACCTTCTCTTTTTAAGTGGCCCCAAAGGAAGAAGTCGCAAGGTATTAAATCACAAGATCTCGGTGGCCAATTGTGATCACTTCTTCGAGAGATAATACGGTCCGGAAATTTTTTCCCGCAAAAGATCAATGGTTTCGTTGCTTATGTGGCACGTAGCGCCGTCTTGTTGAAATTAAACGTTGTCCAGATCAATACTATCCAATTTCGGCCATAAAAAAATCATTAATCATCTATCGATAGAGCAATCCATTCACCGTAACTGTTGCTCCAATACTTTCGGCTACAGCAGCAAAATATTCTCGGATGTTCTTGAGCGACGTGCACGGGTTTTATTTTTTCACATCACTAAATTGTCCCAACAGCTCGAATTTTTCCACCAATTTCTTTATTGCGGTCCGACAAGGTGCTTCACCACGATCCAAAAATGATCGAGTTTTACGAACCGTCTCAGCCGAATTTTCACACCATTTTTATAGTAAATTCTAATAATTTCAATGCGTTCTTGAAGAGTGTATAGTTCCATTTTTATTAATGGCTTAATTTCTATTTGTCAAATGTGAAAAAATGACAACTTCAAACGTGACATCTACCGAAATAACCGGCTATTCAAAATAACACCCCCTTAAAGAAAAACCATTTACTATTAGCACACTAAAATTTTAACGAAGAAATAATGAACATAAAATACACTCACCTCTTTGAGATTAAGGAAAATTGTTGTGTAAGATTTTTCCTCTGGAAATACCAAAAGTTCCTCTCGTTTTGTCCATAAATCCTAACCTTACTTTCGATCTGAAATCTCACAGGTTCTTGAATACCCCTTATCACTAAATCTACAGCTACAGTCATGAACTGCTTGGTCTCTTTTGGGGTTTCGACGTTTAAAGCTTCAAAATTAGCCTCTGTTGGATCCCACGTCGCGCAAATCTGGGTGCTATTCTTATCTATGGACGTGTTTGTTGTTTTTTCTCTCTAGGAAAAATTCTCAATTTGACCGCACAACTCACTAAATTCGGGATTTTCTATCTTGAATTGAAGAGTAGAAATTCAAAAGGGCCTAGGTGCCACTTTCACGAAATTTTAGATGAGGTATACAGGGTGTCCCAAAACTCGACGTAAATCCGGAACCGGGTGAAAGGGCAAGTAATGCTGGTTGCCAGAAAGATATAAAAAAAATCTAAGTTTAATGATTTTAAAATAATAGGCATTTGAAAAAACACAGAAAATTCCACATCCTGTGACAGTATTTTCACTCCTGTAGCCACAAATATGAACTTTTTTCCAACTTTTTTTTGTTGTGTAACCATGAATAATGCTTGTCTAAACTGTAATCAAAATTTTGATACCAGCTGCTCTAGGCTTCATAAAATAGGCCTAACTTCTCAGAAAAAAAAATTCAAAATAAACAATTGCCTAGTTTCAACTGACTGTATTGAGAAAAAAATGTACTACGCAAGTTTGGCATGTTCTGTCAAAAGTTGGTGCATTTAGTAAGGATTCCAAAATGGTATAATATTTGTTACACTGTAGCTGCCGTAGTTCAAATTTATTTTCGATTGCCTTTGAATACAATGCTTCTTAAACTGCTTCCCAGTAAAATAAGTTCAATAGATTCAAATCCGGGCCGGTCCCGAGATTGGACCAGAACGTCCGGGAAAAATGTTTCCAGAAAAAAAATTCTAGAGAAATTTTCTCCGGAAAATTTTTTTCTGGAAAAATTATTTTCTCTGGAAATTTTTTTTTTGGAAACATTTTTCCCGGAAGATGGATCGGACATTCTGGTCCAATCTCGGGACCACCGGACTTGAATCTATTGGACTTTTTTTACTGGGAAGCAGTTGAAGAAAAAGTGTATTCAAAGGCAATCGAAAGCGAATTAGAACTACGGCAGCTACAGTTTACCAAGTATTATACCATTTTGGAGTCCTTACTAAATGCACCAACTTTTGACAAAACATGCCAAACTTGCGTAGTACATTTTTCTTTCAATACAGTCAGTTAAAATTAGGCAATTGTTTTATTTGAGTTTTTTTGACAAGTTAGCCCTATTTTTATGAAGCCTAGAGCAGCTGGTATCAAAATTTTGATAACAGTTTGGACAAGCATTATTCAGGGTTACACAGCAAAAAAAAAAAGTTGGAAAAAGTGGATATTTGTGGCAACAGGAGTGAAAAGACTGTCACAGTATGTGAAATTTTCTGTGTTTTTTAAATGATTATTTTTTCAAAATCATGCAACTAGATTTTTTTATATCTTTCTGACCACCAGCATTACTTGCCCTTTCACCCGGTTCCGGGTTGACGTCGAGTTTTGGGACACCCTGTATGTGCCAAGGCCAATAGCGTACAAAACGGTCTATGTTTCATCCGCTACGGACAGTTATCATTTTTGATGAAAAATTAATTTTCCTCTAAATTTTTTTCATATGTCCTAGACATGTTTTAGGGAATATCGAAGTTTAAATTTTTTGGCACTAAGTGTCAGTTGCAGGAACGTCCATTAAAATTTAAAGGTCCATTAAAATTTAAAGGTCCATTAAACTCTTAATCCTCCATTATTACAAGGAACTAATGGAGGATTAAGGGTTTAATGGACCTTTAATTTTAATGGACGTTCCTGCAACTGAGCATTAGACCCTTCTGAATTTCCACTCTTCAATTGAATTTTCCTTGTCATATGTTAACATGACAGTTGAGGTTAAGTATCTTAGTCATAACTGCAATGAACTCTAAATATCCTAGAAGGGCCTCGGCCCTGCATTGGGAAAGCCAAACTGTTCCAAGCGCAATGTAAACTAAAGGTTTGTTCCAACTCAAGAATTTACCGTACAATGATCGTCAGGATTCTGCGCAATAGATAAAAATGTGTTCCAACTGAAAATGTATCGTTTGAGAACGGTTTCGTTTTTGTTCCATCCTGCTTCGGGACCGTGAGTGGAACGGTTTTGTGATCGTCATTTCGATCCCTGGTCTGGAGCTAGTACTGTTTGGACGGTTCTTGTACGGTCAAAGTTTAGACGTGCGCATAAGATCGATTACTAACAGTTTCGTGACCGTCAAATTACTGTACAAAAGTCAGCTGTTGGAACAAACCTTAAGATATCATGATGAACGGTAACCAGTCTTTGTCATACTCATACAAATATAATCAACTAGAAACCAGCCCCAGCTTCGCTTGGGTAGAAATTTGTTTAACATTTTGCGATCAACGAGCAGATGTAAAAAATTTATTTTGCCTATGAAACTTTTTAGATTGTTTACATTTCTTCTTCTCAATCAGCCCTTCAGTCGACTGTATGTCTGAAATCTGATCCACGCGGCCACCTCTTATATAGATATGCATGCCCCCCTCTCACACTTCGGTACCTTCTCCTACCCGCCTAGTGCCTACCACGGAGACGCATTTTGGTGCGATTTCATTTTCAACCTGCCATATCTTTTGATGTATTCATCATAATTGAATGATGTAAAAGGCAATTTCGTTCTAAATTAAATACTGGGGATGAACGACGTATTTAATTGAATAAGGATCAATAGCGTATTCATAAAAAAATACTCCCAAATAATGCATAATTTTGAGAAACATTTGGATATCTTTAAAAGGTTATACCGAGTAAACCTTGAAAGATAGATATATGCTATCGTGGACTTTTTTGTAGAACTATTAAAGGTTGACGCTCACTTGGACGAGACGAGACGAGACGAGACTAAGCGAAGAGTTGTTTTCCGCAGGCACGATTTGCACTGAATCAAATGGGTAGACGCTCACTTGGGAGGCGCGAAGCGAAGATCAGAATCGTTAGGCGCGAGGCAGATTAGACGCGCACTTGGACGAAGCGAAGCGGTCGGAAGGAACGCGTCGTTTTCCGCTGGGATCTTTTGCATTGAAATAAATGGGTAGACACGCACCTAGGAGACGCGAAGCGAGGATCAGCGTGGCGGCGAGTCGTTGGTCGCCAGGAAGATCTTTGGGGCATGTGAGCGAAATTTCTCGAGACGGCAAGTAGGTATCCGACGGCCGGGAAGTTCGGCGCGCTGTATTTCCAATTTTGTACTCGAATTTTGTCAATGGGGAAATACACAGTTATTTTTGAATTTGTGTGAAATGAGTTTGTTTTAAATGGCTCATGACAGTGTTGGTTAGAATTTTCTCGATTGAGATCTGGAAAAACGAAATTTATATACAAAACGAACAACATTCATGTATTTTGTACAACTGTGAATGTGAATTCAAATCGTCTGAAGGATAGGTATTTTATTATGTAAATACAACAAATATTGAGGAACCCTTTTTCCGAAGAAATTAAAATATCTGATAGAATTGGAAAAATGTGGAATAATTCCTTTGAGGGATATATGATATGCAAACATTGAACTTTCGATTACTACTTGCTTTGTTTTTTAATCGGTTAAAAGAAAATAAGCATTTCGTATCAATTATTTATATTTAATTGTATTCCTGGATGAAGAACTACGAGGATTTCATTGGAAAATTCCCAATTAAAACATGATCATGACCAAAACACGATTCTTACAAATGTTTCATGGCTGACCAAGGCCGTAGCGAGGGGGGGGGGGTCCGGACCCCATTGGACCCGAAATTTTTCTGAAGTACAGGACTAGAAAAATTGTCCTTCTGTCATTCGGTGGACCCCCCGAAATCTTTTTCTAGCTACGGCCTTGTGGCTGACCATACCCAAAAAAACCAGGGACAGCGCCAGAGATTTTACCGCCCCGGCAAAAGTATATTCAGAATAAATTGTATATAAATTAGTCTGATTTGAAGCTTATACAGGTAAGCGGTATGCAGCAAGGTAATGCAAAATGCAACTTCCCAGAACTTATTACTGGAAATTTTTCGATATTGTCGTAGGAAAAGTATTTTTTTCTGAAATCACCAGAATGAAAGAATTAGATTAACACTTAATTTTTTCAATCGGTTAAAGAGAAAATAAACATTTCGTATCAATGATTTTATATATAGTTTTAAAAAAATAACTCTCGGTTTTGTCACCCTCCGCTTCTCGTTGGAAGACAACATAACCTCGATCTAAAATCTAGTACTTTTTTCCCTTGTATAATACATAATTTTTTTCTGTGACTAGAAAAATGACGATGGAAAGAAATATAACTTATCACGAAATTAATCCGGCAGAAAAGTGAGTACTTTTTTCCCGGATACATATATATATACTCACTTTTTTCCCGGGAAAAAGTAATTTCGAGAAGAAAAGTTATATTTTGTAACTTGCCAACAGAGATAAAATGTCGAATTTTTTCCACGTCACATATTTTTTTTTCATTCCTATATGAAGGTGGGACGACGAAGCTATTAAAACAAGATTATGACCAAAAACACGATTCGAACAATAGCTCTACCCTTGTTCATTCGGGTAGTCAGCATGCAACATGGGTAATAAAAATTTATTGCGGCCCAAAAATAGGGGGAATTCCTTCCGATGGCTGATCGTCGCATCGCTTCGTCCAAGTGCGCGGTTCCAGGCGAACTAACGCGTCGCTTAGTCTCGTCTCGTCTCGTCCAAGTGAGCGTCAACTTAAGAGGTACATTTCCGTCATACATTGTTTCCATGTGCGTCTTACGGTTTTTGCAGCGCACCTGAAATAGCTGATTATGGCTGATCTTGGTACTCATATTTATAATCATTGAAGTTATAGTAGGTTTCCTTAATTTTCTCGGGTGAAAAGTATAGCCCATGTTACTCAGGGATAGTTAGCATTCTAAGGGTGAAAGAATTTTTGAAATCGGTCTAGTAGCTTATGAGTTAACTCGTACCAAACACACAAATCCACAAACATACAAATCTTTCCTCTTTATAATATTAGTATAGATTTCAAGCGGATAACCAATAATAACTGCGGTTATCATTGGTTCAGCCCTTGGTTATTTCCTTTTTGTCCTAGAACGAATAACCGGCCCTCGGCTCTCGTCGCTTGAATGCGGTTTCTGGTTATTTGTCAATTGTCAATATAGGTTATATTTATATTTTTTATGTTTTATGCAATGAATACAAAATTCGATTTGCAAATGTAAATTATTATGCTTCAAGTTCAACTCCATGCATCCCAAAATATTAATGTTTGAAACGTGGATTCAATGTAACGATGAACATTTATGTTTTTCATAATGTTCCGATTGACAAAAAAAATTTTTCTCTCAGAATAGATTCGAAGAGACAATATTACCGAAAGATATACAGGAGGACACTATCCAATAGATTTAAATTCGCATGTATTGATATCCATGTGGTATTTGGCTACATCTCACATGTCACAGTAAAGTTTGCTATTAATGAAACTTTTTTTGGGAACTTGAACACAAATGCATAAGTCGAGAGCTATTAATTGAAACACAAAGCTTTTCCCATTATCCAAGTGAAGAAAGAATGTTTGTTGTACTCAAACAATATTAGCAATCTTTAAGAACTTCGGACATTCTATTTCAAATAATATTAACAAGTCAGAAGCTTTTCGATGCATTAATTTCCGAACCTAACTTGGAGATTCTCAATAGATAAGTTTAATTCCTAAATGAATGAACTAAGCCGATAATTGAAATTGTTCAAATAGTTTTTTCTCAATATAAATCGTAACGTGCTAAACTCACGAATACATATCTTCTTCAAGTATGCCTCGTCAGTAACAACTTTTGAAATTTGCCGCGTACAACCCTACTTTTCTAATAACCAAAGTTTAACACAGCTCTCGAGTTTTGGTCATTTGCGGTTCAAATCAATGACGTCAATGATTATTGACGTCATTACTTTGTAACGGATTTATTTATGCAGATTGTTAGCCTCATTAACAAGAATCCCGTGACAAAAAAAGTGACCAGCTAGCTCAGACAAACAAACAAAAAAAAATAAGTGTGGTTCTTTTCTCTTCGAAATATGCAAGAAATTTTACTTAGGGCGCCAGGTAATTTATTGCCTAGTCACCTTTATACCGAATTACCAAATAACTGGACTTTATCAACGAAACCAACAGTGTAATAATTTTCGTGGAAGCAGGAGGGTGGAAAAAAATATGAAGCTACACTCAATTTTGCTATGTATCTAAATTTCCAATCAATTTATTGTATTATATACCTGAACCTCAAATATACTCAACTTTGTACATGAATATTATATATTACTTTTTTTTTATCCTTTCTAACAGTGTTATTATTAACTAAATTCTATACTAGTCAAAATTGGCAAACAGATTACATACATATATATCCTACTAACCAATAGTAGGTAGGTAAGTACTCACAAAATGTCTTTTTATAAATTCTTGGAGTGGACTTGATCAGCATACAGATAACGAAATAAATCCATCCAGCATCCAATTCATCCAATTGAATATAAGCGAGTACATGCAACTAAGCATACAAAAAAAAACCCTGCAACAACAAATATGTCCCGTCGAGCCTCCTTCATTAATATCAATAATTCAAACTCACCCTGGTTATTATTGGGTTTATTAAAAGTGACTTCAATTCAATCCTCTATACAGAGATTTCAAAAACCTTGAAATAATCGAGACAAGTTATCCAATCCCAAAATGGTAAGTTTCAAAAACAACCAACAAATTAACTTTCTCTCGAGCCACTTGATTGACAATAAATCATAAAATGAAATGAAAAATATTGAAGGAGAATCGACAGAAACACATATGCGACACATGGGTAACCACGATTTCGTTCGAGCTCTGATATATTTTAACGGTCATATGGCGCTAAATTTAAAAATTTAATTTCTACCGAAATTCACACGTAACAATCCCCCACTTGGCAAAAAAAAAATTTTTTTTTTTAAATGCGTCAACCCAAACTTCTACAATTCATCATTTCCACTTTCGTAACCGGTTTCAAATCCTTCACATTCCATGTTCCCTGAAATTTCCCATCTGAATCGCACAATTCATATGTCCACGGCGATACCTTTTTACGGACCGAGGTACTTAGGAGCGAATTTCGCGGTATAATATTGCAACGCATCCGACAATACATAATTTTTCCGGTAAACATATTGTCCAACTGAAAAATTCACGCTGCGCCTCCTCAAATTATAATATTTTGAACTACGCAAATAAGCGTCATCCATATACTTTCGAATATCTTTATATAATTTAGCGAAACCTTCAACTCTAGGTATTAGATTTTCCGGTTTCTTTACAATAACTTCCTCTGATTCAGTTACAACACAATGACTTTCTCCGCTCAGATGCATTTCAGAACCAAAATTTACAAAATACGGAGAGTTTTTAATGGTTTCATGTGGTGAAGATCGAATCGCACATGCAGCTTTTTGAAGAAACTTATCCCAATTTCTATGATTATCATTCACGTAGCAAGATATAATATTTTTCACTACTTTATTTACACATTCAGTGTGATTTGCCTGAGGATGATAGTGAGCAGTGAACTTAATCTCAACTCCATAAGAAGCGGCAAATTGAATAAATTTATTACTCTTAAATTGGGGGCCATTATCCACAACCAAAAATTTAGGAACACCGAACAACATAAAAACTTGATCCTCTATACACTCGATGATTTTATCCGCAGTTGTCGATCTCAAGGGAAATACTAATGGAAACTTAGAAAAGTAATCGCACACAACCAGAATATACTTATATCCTCGAACTGATCTGGGCAACGGTCCGATTATATCCGCAGAAATCAATTCCCACGGCTTTTTTACATAATTCCTAGTGGCCATGAATCCTAAAGGAGCTTTCTGAACATTTTTATACTTATTGCATATTTCACAATTCTTTATGAAAGTGGAAACGTCTGATCTCAATTTTGGCCAATAAAAGCGTTTCAAAAGTTTGCCAACTGTTTTATTTACACCTAAGTGTCCCGATTTAGGTTCATCATGAAACGAAGAAATAATCGCTTTTCGATCGTTTTTTGAACAACTCTTTTCCAACATTCTTGCGCATCATACATTAATGTGGGATACTTTGACTTGCAATATTTAAACAAGATATTACGTTCTATTTTCCAGTTCGAATATTTACAGGATTAGTTTTCACACTGGACATCATTCTCGAGTACCATTTATCGAAGTATCGACCGAATTTTCCAATTCTACCGGAGTCACATTTATATATTCGGAAACTTCACCTTCATCAAAATTATTACCTTTTTGAACAGATCTACTCAAATAATCAGCAACGACGTTCTCTTTTCCCGGTCGGTGAATAATGTCGAAATCGTATTGGGTCAGTGCTACTGCCCATCTGGCCAAACGACCCCGAGGATCTTTCAAGTTATGAAGCCATAAGAGGCTGCTATGATCTGTGATAACCGTTACTTTAGAACCTTCGATATAAGGACGAAATTTTTCCAAGCTAAAAAGAACAGCTAAGCATTCCTGCTCCGTTGTGGTGAATATGCGTTCATTACGCGTCAAAGACCTACTGGCATATGCCACAACCCTGTCACCCTCGGGATATTTTTGTATGAGTACTCCACCCAAACCGTAACCCGATGCATCGCATTGAACCACAAAGGGAAGATCGAAGTTCGGACATGACAAAATCGGTGCGGATATCAGAGCTTGCTTTATATCATTGAATGCACTTTCGCAATTTTGATTCCAAACGAAAGGGGTATTTTTCCGCAAAAGTGAATTTAAAGGAGCCGAAATATGTGCAAAGTTGGGAATAAACCGCCTGTACCAACTCACCATTCCCATGAAACTACGAATTTCACGTACAGTAGTCGGACGTGGGATATTTACAATTGGTAAAACTTTTTCCGGATCTGCTCTAAGACCATCTTTATCTACAATATAACCCAAATACTTTACCTCCGGCTTACAAAATTCGCACTTTGATCTATTTATTGACAATCCCGCCTCTAAAATTTTAGTGAGTATTTTATTCAGAATTCTAATGTGATCTTCGAAGGTTTTAGTTACTATAACTATATCGTCAAGGTAAGGAAACGCATATTCCGTTAACTCCTCCGTTATTATACGATCAATGAATCGTTGCCACGTCGCCGGGCTATTACATAGGCCAAAAGGGAGTCGGTTAAAATGAAATAGTCCCCTATTCGGAACTGTAAAGGCCGTATACTTTTTTGAAGATTCTGCCATAGGTATATTCCAAAACGCACTTTTAATATCTATGGTAGACAGGTAGTTAGCCTCGCGCAATTTATCCAAAATTGAAGATATTCGGGGAAGAGGATAAGCATCCTTCACGGTATTTTGATTCAAACGACGAAAATCTACACAAAATCTATATGTACCATCTGACTTTTTCACGAGGATAATTGGCGACGACCACGGACTATCTGAGGGTTCGACAATGTTATCTTGGAGCATCTGATCAAGTTCTTTGTTAATTTGTTTCTGTATCGGCGGTGAGACAGGATAGTATCTTTGCTTGACCGGCGTTTCGTCGGTTAGTTCGATCTTATGTTCGACAAAATTTGTAAGACCAATTTCTGAACGTGACTGACTAAAAACCTTTTCCAACATTTCGTTCAACTGCGTATGCTGTTCTTCCGTTAATATGTTCTGTTTATTATTTTGCACTGAAGAAATATCGGGAGCGAAATTCCATTCTTTCGATCTTAGATTTGGAACTATACCTATTTTGCGCCAAAAGTCGGCTCCGAGAATTAATTTATGAGTTAAAGAAGGTACAATCAGGACATCTATCAAAGCTACGCGTTGACACACCTGTATGGGAAGCGTCACATAGCCGATTATGGAACACTCGTTACCATTCGCAACCGTACAATGGGAACGGGAATACGGATGAAGCGTTAAATTTAGTTTTTTTAATATTTCCCAACCTTGTCCGCCTACTATAGTTGAGGACGCACCAGAGTCTAATAAACCTAACATTTTGATATCGTAAATTGAAACTTCCAAATATGGCCTTTCATCCTTACCAACACTTTCCAGGATATAACTTAATATCGGTCCTAGCTCAGTGGCCTTATCCGAAGTTGGAACATCTAGCGGACCATCTAGAGCTCCTGATTCGCGTTTCCCGAAAGCTTTATATTTATTTGAGCATGAAGGACAAGTTAAAACCGTAAACCCGGTTTACTACACCGAAAACATCTTTTTCGCCTGGGCTCCCTACAATTGGCTACCCTATGGCCAACCTTACCACAATTGAAACACTTCAATCTACTATCCAAAGAATTTACTCCCACCTCAGAAGAATGAGCAAAATTAAAGTTTTCCGATGTGCAAGAGTCAGATTCAACAGCGGCCAAATCCGGTTCTAGTAAATGATTTGATCTACGAGATGGTGGTGGCTTGAATGATTCAACAGATGTTCTACAAGATTCTAACTTTCTACCAAAACTTTGAAGCTCTTGAATCGAAGTAATATTCATTAAACCTAACTGAGTCTGATAAAAAGGTGCTATATTTTTCAACAAAATTTTGAGTCTTACCGATTCTGTTATGGGAATAGTAAGGCGATTGAATAGATTTGTCATAACAGCAATATACATGCCTATGCTCTCGTCATTTGCTTGTGTACGATTTTTAATCTCGTCGAAAAGTCTATCATTATAATCTGCCGGTTGGAACTCCTGTCGCAATGATTCAACCAATGAAGGCCAACTTTTAACTGTTTTTCTCGTCGCACGATACCAAATGAGAGCTCTGCCCGAAAATAAATCTATTGCCGAACTAAATAAATCATCTTGAGTTGCATTTCGAGCTACCCTCAAATCCTCAACACGTTCTAAAAATGCACTAAGTGAGCAGGAATCTTTTTCTCCTGAGAATTTCAAATTCCACTGAGAGATAGGTACTTTCTTTACTCGCGGAGAATTTGCACAATTCGAAAAATGTGACACATTACCCACAGCAACATCACAATCAGATTCTGAGTCCGACGAAGAAATTTCTGAATTACTTTGAGAAACTGCAATTTGAGAAATATCCAAATCCAAAGCATGATCCGACAACAAGAGAGAGCGATTGTGTTGTTTTGTTTTTTTATTTAATGAGTTCTGTTTAGAAAGAACTTCAACAAGTAAAGCAGACTTATCTTTCTTATCGGCATTTGTAACAGGTCTGGTATTATTAATCGTTCTAGCGAAAACTTAATTTTTGTACTTATTTTTTTTTAACTGAGTCATCTGAACCATCAAAATCACCCAACAAAGCGTCAATTTCAATCAAAGTTTTATTTAATTCAGTTTTATCAGTTTCAAATGTATAAGGATAATCCGGATATTTAATAGAAAAATCAGATTTCTTCTCCATTCTCAACAAATTCGTAGCGTTTGTCTCATTAATTTAACAGTACCCACATCTGTTACTCCCTTGATAGCAAGTAAATATTGCAATTCTGACGATGAGAGACGATTAATTTCCAACTTAGTCGCAGCCATCGTGAAATTCAGAATTGAAATCACAACAAATCGAAAATATATCCCTGAATGAACGAAACAATAACAACCGCAAAAAAAAGAATCAATCAAACAATACGGTGTTCAGCGCAATGAAGAAATCGAAACAAAAAATTATCTCGATGTTGTTATCAGAGCTCGAAAGATTCGCGTTAAAATTACAATAATTATAAACAGTCAATTATCGAATAATGAACAACTTGAAATCAAAAAATTGTGAAATTCAAAAACAATGATTCTAATTATTTTAAACTAAGGTACTTATATTAAATAACCAATCCAAAAAAAAAAACCTCCAGCATCCACGAAAACGATCAAATTTTTATGAAAATGATACTAGAAAAGGCCCTCGAAGTTGGGTGCCAAATTTGTAACGGATTTATTTATGCAGATTGTTAGCCTCATTAACAAGAATCCCGTGACAAAAAAAGTGACCAGCTAGCTCAGACAAACAAACAAAAAAATAAATGTGGTTCTTTTCTCTTCGAAATATGCAAGAAATTTTACTTAGGGCGCCAGGTAATTTATTGCCTAGTCACCTTTATACCGAATTACCAAATAACTGGACTTTATCAACGAAACCAACAGTGTAATAATTTTCGTGGAGGCAGGAGGGTAAAAAAAAATATGAAGTTAAACTCAATTTTGCTATGTATCTAAATTTCCAATCAATTTATTGTATTATATACCTGAACCTCAAATATACTCAACTTTTTACATGAATATTATATATTACTTTTTTTTATCCTTTCTAACAGTGTTATTATTAACTAAATTCTATACTAGTCAAAATTGGCAAACAGATTACATACATATATATCCTACTAACCAATAGTAGGTAGGTAAGTACTCACAAAATGTCTTTTTATAAATTCTTGGAGTGGACTTGATCAGCATACAGATAACGAATAATCCATCCAGCATCCAATTCATCCAATTGAATATAAGCGAGTACATGCAACTAAGCATACAAAAAAAACCCTGCAACAACAAATATGTCCTGTCGAGCCTCCTTCATTAATATCAATAATTCAAACTCACCCTGGTTATTATTGGGGTTAATTAAAAGTGACTTCAATTCAATCCTCTATACAGAGATTTCAAAAACCTTGAAATAATCGAGACAAGTTATCCAATCCCAAAATGGTAAGTTTCAAAAACAACCAACAAATTAACTTTCTCTCGAGCCACTTGATTGACAATAAATCATAAAATGAAATGAAAAATATTGAAGGAGAATCGACAGAAACACATATGCGACACATGGGTAACCACGATTTCGTTCGAGCTCTGATATATTTTAACAGTCATATGGCGCTAAATTTAAAAATTTAATTTTTACCAAATTCACACGTAACAACTTTGAACCAAAATAACCAAAACCGCTTGAATGCTTACCGCTTACCAAAAATACCGGTTATCCGCTTGAAATTGATTCAATATATCATGATGAACTGTAACCAGTCTCTGTCATACTCATTTAAATATGTTAGAGTTTATGACGTATTCCTGAAGATAACTGTTCTATAATGATATTCGTACCATTTTTATTGCAGTGGAAGGTTAAGAAGGCACAAAATTTTTTTATTGCTTATCAGGCACTCGTGTAGACCAGGTATAACACTTGAAATCTTACTGCAAATGTATACCATTTGCCTAATTATTCCTTTTTCCCAAGAAATGTGTGAGAATAAATCATGTTTATTACTAAATACAATAAGAATTCACAAAATATTCCAGGCTTCGCTCAAGCCGTAGCCATTCCAGTTGTTTTGAGTTCATTGTAGTAACATGACAAGAGTTAACTTACTCCCACTGTCATAAGTGGGAAAATTGACAGTTGAGGTTAAGGTACTCGTTTCTATAGTATTCCTTTGAAGAGTTTCCTGCAAGCCGTATTTCGAGCTTTTGAGTTACTCAGAAGCACGAAACTCTTCAAACGAATAGGCTATTTGTCATAACTGTGTAAGGTGACAGTTGAGGTAGGTTACTTCACCATTTCTAAGAGTTGCATGTCAGAATGTCTAACGTGTCTGCCAGCTGCCACAAGCACCCCAAACACCTTTCAATCAAGAGTTGGGGTCCGTTATCTGATACTTGTTTGATCGTGAGGCATAACTGCTTCGTAATATTCGTTTTCAATTTGAATCCGTGCTTGTCCTTTCCCACCGTGCAATATCCACCCTATTCAAGATATTAGACTGAATTAAACATTTTACAAACAAGGAACTATACCTCAGAACAATAAAGAAACATAGATAGACCCTGTCAGATGTAACAGGCAGAAATGAGAAAAGATCGCTGCTTATATTCCTCCCACTGCAGTTTATAACTGCACCTAACTTCCTTATTTCTCATGATTTTCAAGATATTTGCACCAGTTTTTGTGATTCTACATTTAATATGTCTTGTTGTGATATTAAAGTTCATTTGCTTCAGAAAAATGACGAAATTCTGTATAACATATTTGCAAGACATGTGAAAACATGAATTGTTTACGAAAAGCAACATTCTAGAATTGGGTTCAGTAGTGTGGCTTGATTCTGGGAAATAGGTTTCAATCTAATTATGTTTATCTTATTCTGTAAACCAAAAATTAGTTACATAATGTACCGTCGCTAATAACCATAAGGTGGATGCGACTTATTTACCAAACAAGTCCTGTTGACCGAAGTTTTATGAAGAAGTTATAAAGGGTTTTTCCAATAATAGGTGTTATTTTGAATAGCCCGCTATTTCGGTAGATGTCACGTTTGAAGCTGCCACTTTTTGACATTTGACAAGTAGAAACTACGCCATTATAAAAATGGAACGATACACGCTTCAAGAACGGATTGAAATTATTAAAATTCACAATAAAAATGGTGAAAATTTGGCAGAGGCGGTTCGTAAATCTCGAACATTTTGGGTCGTCGTGAAGCACCTTGTCGGACCGCAATAAAGAAATCGGTGGAAAAATTAGAGCTGTTGGGACAAGTTAGTGATGTAAAGAATGAAACCCGTGCACGTTGGTCAAGAACAGCCGAGAATATTGCTGCTGTAGCCGAAAGTGTTGAAAAAAAACACATGTATGTCCATTTCTCGTTTACTTTCAACAAAACGGCACTACGTGCCACACAAGCACGAAAGCATTGATCTTTTGCGAGAAAAGTTTCCGGACCGTGTTATCTCTCGAAAGAGAAGGTCTACGCCAATAGCCCAGCGTTGATTCAAGGGCAGCCACTGCGATTTGGTTATGGAAAATGTCATTGAAAGGATATGGTCCTGTAAGCGTGGTCGTGGTGGTCATTTGCCTGATGTTATTTTCCACTGTTAACGGCATAGCTTCTTCCTTATAATGAAATAAACATCCGATCATTTATATTGAAAAATGGCATTTTTCTTTGAATATCAAAATAACACTTTTTGGAAAACCCCTTATGTTTCTTTATTGAACTCTACACATTGTTGAATTCTTCACATTGTCTTTAATCACTCTATTTTGGTGTGAAAGCATGCAAAGAATGGAATATATAGAGATGTGTAACACAGTGTTACGCCGCGCAATTGCGCCAACTCAGTTGACTGTGTTGAGTGTGTCAACTCACATAGTCCGAATCCATCAACTCATGGCGCAATTCAACTCAATGAAGCGCTCAGCGCTGAGGTATCAGTGTTTGCTTAACGAATACGGTGTCATAACTCGGTAAATACACTAAATTCAGAGTTCGAGTTGAACTGGATCATTTATTCCAACGAAAATGGTCATTGTCGATTGCTTTTAGCACTTTCAACTTCTCCATTATATTAACGAATTAATGATATTGTACACTCTTCAAATTCTTTTATCTGAACAAAACGGCTTTTTCTTCAAAACTTCCAATAGTTTTGTTAAAAAAAAAATGGTTACCGGTGAACAGAATAAATAGCCAAATTGGACGTTTTGAGACATGGTCTGTGGAATAACAGGTAACATTGTAACTCATTGGGGCAAACCTTTCTGTAGGTTCCAAAATTGTATAGTATGCTAAATCTGCCATAAAAGACTACAAAAAAGAAATTGACCCAAATTTCTTTCGCCTGTAATATGCAAATGAGCTCCGGAACTACCCAGTACCCCGGCCAAAGTTCTACAATGTTCTGAAGTGAGTCATATTTTGTGCGCCCTGCGTCAACACTGCCGAGTGCCGGATGCCCGCGGTTATTGCTGCGCTATAGCGCAATTTTGAGTTAACTCAATGAGTTGACACAGGAGCTGCGCTTGAGTCACTGTGTTGGCGTACAAGAATTCACTGAGTTACACATCTCTAGAATATAACCATGTGACATGACTTACCTTACCATCATCTTCTTTTATTTCGAGATTAACTTCAAAAACATACATGAGTGTTCTGGCCTCTGGCAGAGTCGTTATAGATCCTGTCATATCAGCTGCGGAAGTTACAGAACTACTCATAGAACGAGAGACTCGTTGAAAGGCTTTTGCAAACATGCTGGAATGTTTAAAGAAATATTTAAAAGAGATGTAATTTACCAATTTTGAAACAACAGTAATTCGTATAAGAATAATTGGAGCCGACATTTGTGTTTTTTTAGTCTAAAAAGTGACGCACATTTTTGGAACTAGAACAGACCGCCACCTGTTGGTTTCACTTATGTTGTTCGGAAAGCCTAAATGAATACAAAGACCCAAAATCTGGTTTATATCTGTGGACCCCAAAATTCAATACATACAGTGGAACTTCCCTATAACGAAAGCGCTAAATCCGCAAAAAATTCGTTATAAAAGAAATTTCGTTATGCAGAAAATTTCTTTTCATAGTCGGCAATGTCGCGGTCGACTTCACTGATAAATTTTAGTTTATCATCAAACTTAAGCACCTGCTTTTAGACATTTTGCACAACTTTTCACACTAGCATAGATTGAAACCAAACAGCCAGGGGTGTATTTAAAACTGTTTTATAAGTATCTCTGTGCCCGCTCTAATGATTTAGTTTAAGGACGGGATTTATCCTGGAAAATTCCGGAAAACCCACCCTTATACCTTCTTACCAATACCCATTCAATGAGTGATGTTCTTTGAATATTTGGTTACGAGAGAATTTACTTCGTTTAAGAGGGTGTTTTTAAACATGGAATTTGGATTCAAGGTGCAATGTCTTGTACGAATTCGTTATGTATTAACAGATAGAAATTTTAATATGTCCAAAACAATGATTTTCAGAAAAATAACATACCAGACACTCTAGCAACAGCCTCTGCTATGTCGCATCTGAAAACATGGCACTGAAAAATGGCAGATTCTTGAGTTTCGCCATGTGACCAGGTAAAGGCAAAACATCCTTGTTCTTGAGTACCCACCGGCCCACGTGCGTAAAATAATATCCTGTGTATCTCATACCTGGATATCACAGAGTTACTGGTGGCATCGTACAGTCTGAAAGTAAATTTTTCTATTTCAGTATCGTAATGAGTACATTACAGTTCTAAGAACAGTGCTGTAATGTTATTATGGGAGTGAAAACCTATAAAGTTTTTCAGAAATACAGAAAATCCTCCCAAATTATATTTCAATCGATAGTGCTGTATGAACTCGTTACAGCATTGAAGTTATATTTTTCGTTTTGTGCTTGTCAACACTGACTTCTGATCCTATCAAATTTCAACATATAGTCCGTTCACGAAAGGTTGAGCGCATATTTCTTTATTTATCTGAAGTTGGAGTATTGGCTGTCATAACGTAAAAAATAATTCAACGTTGCCGATGTACCGGCCTCGTACGACGAGCTTGCGAGTTGTCAGACAACTCTAGCAATATTGACAACATTGCGTATCAATCTGACAAGAAAATAAAGAACATAACCTAAAATTTTATATACACGGTGAAATATGCCAATTTTCCATGGCTGGAAGTATTAGTGTCATAACATAAAATAAGTCAACATTGCTAAATGTACTCGGCCTCGTCCGAAGAGTTTTCGAGTTTAGATCAGAGAACTCCGCGATTTATGCAACTTCGCGTTCGTTATCTAACCCGAAGATCGAACCCGTGTTCGGAAAGTACGGTTGATTATCGTAACCGTACACGAGAGCAGGGTCGTAGAGTCACCGCATGCGCACTGCGGTTCAATTTTATATTTGAAAAAGGCGGGAATGAGTCTTCTACTCTTTTCTCAATAATTCATATATTCTATTCCTAAAAATTATGGAAAGAGAAGAGAATTCGGCTCATTGTAAAATGTTAGTTCCATGAGCCCAGAAATAATGTGAAACATCTATATAAATTTGTATGCAGATCTTTCTGCGTTAAAGCTAGATTAGATTAGATAGTGGTCGATCGGCACGTTGATTACCCTTCTGCACTGCGACCAATAAGTCTTTTGTGCGTTACCATGCGTTAAAGCTAAAGCTTCTTTACATCTTTAACATAGGTTCTCAAAATAACATTAAACATGGAAGGGCACACCAGAAATTATAAAGAAATATTTTAACAAAAGCCAATAATTACAAGCAAAGCTAGAGAAAATCCATAAAATATTTGGTTATGTTATGACACGGCTGTCACTTTCAAATCCTAAACCTGATGTGATCGTAAACTTAGAACCCGGGTCCGTGATCCGAGTAGATCCGTCACGTGACCCATGGATCGAATTAGTAACCCTAAGTAAGTTTCCGAAAACGCCTAATCTGACAAGAGAATAAACAACATAACCTAAAATTTCAATATACATAGTGGAATATGCCAAATTTCTATGGTCTACTTTGTGCTTAATAATATGCTAACGGAATATACGTCAAATAATAAAATTTGGTAATGATTGTGGACAGAAAAAGTTTAATTTTCATCAAGAAAATAAGGTATTAGAGATTTTCTTTCTGCTAATTATGAATCATCTGTGCCATTAGGAAACTGTTTCAGATCTATAAGTTAGGCTGATTATACAGGGTGGTCCAGATCGTAACCAAGAAAATTCAACCACCTATTCTACATCAAAAATAAGCCCTAGTTTGTCATATAACATATGTCCAGAAATGTTTTCCTCTCTGAGATAAAATTATACAAAAAAATGTTTTTTTATTGACACTTTCACACTGATATTTTTCAGATAAAAAAAATGATACGCCACTGGGTTTTCCGACAATAAAATTACTACTTTAAATCCATATTTAATTTAGAGCAAATTCAGTCTCTCGACTTTTTGCTGTACGAGGCACCATTTCCCGTAAAAAAATAAAATACATTCTCATGCATGAAGAAATCGCCAATTTGCTAAGGTATAGTCCGTTCACGAAGTTTAAACTATCGGTTGGCATGACAATTTGGCATATTCACGTGTATATTAAAATTTTAGGTTATGTTGTTATTTTCTTGTCAGATTGATACGCAATGTTGTCAATATTACATGGAGTTCTCTGATAACTCTTAAGCTCGTTGTACGAATCTGGGTTCATTTGTCCATGTTGACTTTGTTTTATGTTATGACAGTAAATACTGCCAACTTCAGATAAATAAACAAACGCCTACTATGCTCTCAAACCTTTCGGGAACGGACTCTAGTAGACTGTGTATTTTCCACAATATACTATTAGAACACTCTACTATTGATATTATCCCAAAGGACCCCGCACATTTTGTATGGGATTGGCTCCCGGTGGATTTGGCTGAAAATTTGATATGATGTTCTACTAATCCTTCTGATCAAATGTCTAAACAGTCACGAAGCTGAAAAATGCATATTTATAGGAGTTTTTAGTGATTTTTTGTATCCATTATGGTTTACGTATTATGGAATTGGCTCCCGGTGGATTTGGCTGAAATTTGATATGATGTTCTACTAATCCTTCTGACAAATGTTCTCTCCACAGTCACGAAGCTGAAAAATGCATACTTCTAGGAGTTTTTAGCGATTTTTTAATCCACTATGGCTTACGTATTACCGTTCACACAGAAATGTTTGAAAATATTTTGAATTGGACAGAAATCTGCTTTCAATAATCACGAAATATTCTCAAACATTCTGCGTGAACGGTAATACGTAAGCCATAGTGGATACAAAAAATCGCTAAAAACTCCTAGAAGTATGCATTTTTTTCAGCTTCGTGACTGTAGAGACATTTGATCAGAAGGATTAGTAAACATCATATCAATTTTCAGCTAAATCCACCGGAGCCAATTCTCATACAAATGTGCAGGTCCTTTCAATTTCCAATGATAGTACATATTTTACTCACACAACAATACCCTGTGATGAGCTAGGAACTGAGACAGCCACTTTGATTCCCAGATCTACACTTTGTTCATTTAAAATTGCCATGTTACGTTTGGATTTCAGCTTCTGACTTGGGTGCATTGATGGTTGCAGCTCCAAGGTACGTAACGCCAGAAAAATTGTACAATCTTGGTCGATATCTGAAACTAATGAAAAACGCAATTTTAAAAACTTTCTAATGACAAAATATGCCTTGAAATCAATTCTACAGTTTATGGAACTCTTTTAAACGCAATAATTAAATTATAACTGCTAAAATGAAATGTTCAAATGATATTTGCAAATAAACTTATGCAGAAAACGATAAACATGAAAATTTCAATTAATGGGGCTTTGCCACATTTATTCTAGAAATTGAAGATCAATTTTCTAAAAAACTTTCTAGTTTTCACTCCCAGTCTCTGAAACAGAAATAATTAAAAATTCTAATGATGATCAGGTACAAACAGAAAACCGTCAAGAACAACCAAATTTGTGGATGTCATTCCTTATATCCTGGCCTTTTCAGAGAAAATATGAGAATTGGTTCCAAATTCAACATAAGAACTGTTTTCTAACTAACACAAAATGATTTGAGATCCATTCTAACCAGAACAAAACCAATGAATGAGACACAAAAATCAAAAATTGTGTTCACAATATTCCCTGTATATGTGGAAAATCTTATACAGGAGAGACATCAAGACCTTTAAAGATAAGAAAACACGAACATAAGAACAACATCAAAATAGAGACATTACAAGATCACAAATCGCTGATCATGTATGTTCAAATAGCGGAGATCATATGATGAACTGAAACAAGACAAAGATCCTAATGACGGAACCTGATAATTATAAGAGGAAATTAAAGAATCCACATGTATTTTGTTGATGAAGTAGATATTTTGGCCAATTGTTCTGTTGGAATAGATCGTATTTGGATTGATTCATTGAAGAGAGAAATGACATCAGGAAATTCAAATTCAATATCTCTATGTGTTGACAACTTTCAATGTCAATCAGATTGCAAAGAAAAATACACAATTCTGAAGATTTAAAAGTTTGTTCAAAGAAGTTGTCTGATATAGACAACCGAAACGTTACATTGTCCTTTTCATTTATTTCCTTTTTCAGTTTACTGATAGGCAACAATTTTTTCAAGACCAATTTGCTCCTGACAACAAGTGCAAAGATTCCCGCAGGAGGCACTTCATCTTAGTTAAAAATTTTTTAATTATTTGTTTCAGAGACTGGGAGTGAAAACCTATAAAGTTTTTAAGAATTGCAGAATCCTCCCAGATTATATTTCAATCGATATTCAAGAACACGTATTATTAAAATTGACTCCAAACTTTTCAATATATTATCCCACAACCAATCAAATTAAATTAGCACTATTTCCTTTACAGATAGTAAACTTTATTACCTTTATAACTGAGAAACACCCAATGTTATCACAAAAAATGCAGACGAAAACAACGATAAACATTCCAAAGATAAACTGAGCCTACACAAACAATAACAATGAGTGTCGTGAACCTCAAATACACACAAAAACGTATCTGGAAATAAAATAACAATTCTGTAATACTTTACCATCTTCTTCGCTGGATCCTGCTTTCATAGAATCCTGTTTTTCAGTTGGGGACAAACTAATTTCTCCTGTGAGTGGATCATTTCCTGGTTCCACTGGAAAACCGTAAAATTTGGAGAGACCAACGTGCTTGGCGCTGGAATTGCTATCAAATTCATCACCCATGTTTGCCTCTAAGAGCACCTCTGTTAATGCATTTTTTGAGTTGCGTCAAATCTCCGTTTTTAATATCTAAAGTGGGCGTTTTGCTTATCCCTGGTTTGTCAATCACGAAATCAAATTCCTCGCTAGTAGCTACAGATTCGTTTGATTTAACACTCAAGTTGTCTTCCATAGCTAACTAGACGGAGACATATCGTTCGTATTTGTTCTTGATAGAATTCTTGATCATTCTGATTGGCGTATTCGAGCGGTTAATGTGTATAATCAGTTAAAGCTACATCGTTTGTTTACTGTAATTGGATATTAAACATAGATACATATATTTAAAAAATTGTTGTTAGTTATCGTTATCACACACTGGGATAAGAATGGGACAGCTGACACTGACAGCCGCTAGGTGGTGAAAATCTGACAGATGTTTTTCCAACCAGAATGGCGCGTTCCATTCGAAATATTTATCGCCGAAAAGCAGGGAGTTCAATTCTTCCACAAATATCGTGAAAAATATTCGTTATTATCTGAATTTCCGCCGAAAAGATATCCTCATTTATTGTTTCCATGGCAACGAAATGGTTGCCATGGTAATGCGTCTGAATACAGACTTTCCACAAAATAAAGTTCTGTTTTTTGAAATCAGCGGATAAATATGAAGAAATCATCGTTTTCCATTGTGCACGATGAAGATTCCGATGGTTCAAACACAATCAATTTCAGAAGAGGATCTGGTACCTCTCGATAAAAGAGCGCAAATAAGCAGTTCAAATATTTGGATAAATTGGAGAGCGTTAAAATAGATGACGATTCTGATGATTCAACTAATTCTAAAAAGGTAATTGTGTGATTTTTTTGTTTCGTATTACATAATATAAATTCATATGTCCCTAGAAGCCGATAAAAAGGCTTTCCGCAGGCAAAGATTATCCAATTCTTCCTTTGGATGAACCACCGAGGAAATCAGGATTGACCAAAGTTATCCGGAAAAATTCTAGTGGAAGTGAAGAAATGATAGTAGAACTGATGATGAATAACGAGGAATCTCAAAATACCAAATGAATACAATCCCAATTTGTATCAGAATCTAGACGTAGATGATGAACACGGGAGTTATTCCAGTATATTGTAAAGTAAGTATTAGTCAACTTTTTTTCTTTAGTATTTACCCATCATTTGTGTTCTTCATATGTGGATTCTAGATACATGCCTCAGCAATTAAATTTGGACTACAAATTTAAGCCCTTCATTCCGGATTATTTGCCTGCAGTAGGAGATATTGACGCATTTTTGAAAGTTGTACCACCTGACCCTGTTTTATTAGGAAAACCTTTCACCCATAAGGAACAGCCGATTGGTGTTGCTATTTTGGATGAACCTGCAACTACTCAAGTGATTCCGCTTTGTTGCATCTGCAGTTGAGAGCCTCAAGTCTTGGAGTACCTCAGGATAACGCAGATGTGTACTTTTTCATTCTTTAAATCATTTTAGACTCGTAACTACGCCACTGCCTTTTATTGCAGTTTTATTCATAGAATTGTATTTTTCTAAATGCCAAAATATTCTTCTATGAATCAAATAAAATTCTATGCCTTTGGCTATCATCACAGAATATTTAATTATTCGAAATTTGAATGGAAATTTTCAAATTAATTCACTCTACAGCTTCCCTGTTTTATTTCAGATCGTGAAAAAGGTGGAGAAGCTGGATAAAAATCATAAAGTAGTCGATAAATGGATAAAAGATATATCAGACTTGCATAAAAGTAAATCCTCACCATTTGTTAGATATGCAGAGTGGGTTTCATAGTTTTTTTTATGAAATAAGCAGTTCTAATGAATTATTTTTTAGACCAATGCCTGATATTGACGATCTTATGCAGGAGTGGCCGGAAGACATGGAAAATCGCCTGAAAGAGCATGGATTTCCAGCTCCAGAACCAATATGACACTAACTGAATATTTAGAACTAGTTTGCGATATATTTCAGATACCTACATCGAAGAACAAGATTCACTCACTGCATGTCCTCTTTCTTTTCTTGTACGCTGCAGTAAAAGATTCTAAATTTTATAAGCCTAACAAAGAAATGGAGAAAAAAACTGAAGAACCAGAAATGAATGAAGAAGATATACCCGATCAACTTGTTTTAGATTAAGAATAAATAAGGGATGTGTTAATAGATTTAATTTCATTTATTAGAAAGCATTTTAAGAATATAAAAACTTTAACATTAAAAATTAGTGTGATTGAAATTTTTTCCATTCCTCAGAACTCTGGTTCGGAGGGAAAACCCATCCGAGAGGCAAACTAGAAACCTTGTGGAGGTGGAACTAAGAACGTATCCCACTTCTTCGGATTGCTATGAAAGTTTCCATGTCTCTTTCCGCAGCTGTAAGAGCCCAATGAGTAGCATTTTCGGGGGTCGGAACACACTTTATACCAAAGATGGCTTTATCCCAAAGAAAAAGAGTTTCTTTTTGCTTGAGATTTCCTTATTCCTCAAATTTTCATTTGCGGTCTTTTCTAACATCGTCTTCACATATTTCTTCAGTATTGTATTGTTTGGATGTATTCTCCCAAATTTTAAGCATTTTAGCAGTAGTAGTCGCAAAGGCCTGCTTGTCTTCCAAAGAAGTTTTTTCACACCTTTGTGAACACATTCGTTTCCCTCACCTGACGTAACTTCACTAGAGCTCTTATTAACGCTAAATTTTTTTTTGCATCAGATTTTTTCTTGTTGACGTCTGATAGGTTACAGTCGATATCTTTGTTCATTAGTTCCTCCATCTTAATTCTACTATCTTCTTCTTTCTTTCACTTCTTAGCCATCTATCGATGTGTTGATTTATGTTACGAATTTTTTTCTAAATCTTCCTTTTGATCCACCTGTTTTTGAATCCGTTTTTTCTTTTGGTTTGATCTTTCCTTTTCCTGTTCTTCACTGCTTTTTGTAGTAGTGTCATATTTTCTGGGTTGCTTAAAGATTCATTATTATGGAGAAATTCTCTTTCAACTGACCTATTTTTATGGTTTTTTTTCTTCCATTCAGCTGAAGATAATTTCTGTACATTCGTTCGTAAATCATCACTGATAGTATTGAGTCTGTCGAGAATACTTGGCAAGCTTTCAATGACTCACGAGCTGTAGAAATCGGAGGTTTTGACTTGCTTTTTGTTATTTCACAGGTGTGGTTCTGCTTTTACTCTTTGGTTCAACCACCCTGCCATCCATGGTTCGTTAGGTTAATTTGCTCCTCAGGAATGGTATAGGTAACATTGTTAAAATTTCCAACACTGGGGAATGATAATTATATTGAAAGTTCATAGCTTCACTTTGATCACACTATTAGGCATTAAGTTAAACGTATAGGATTATTAAATGATTCATATTGGATCACTAACAGTTCTACAAATTAGTGAAGTGCCAATTCATCAGGTATTTGAAGTTTTGCTTCGTCCAACACTTGTTTGGCTACTGCGAATTTCCTCCGATTCTTCTAGATCTTTTTCGTTATCGATTATGTTTTTAAGTTCTTCGAATGCCTTTCCAAGTCTTCTTTGGCAATCTGGTATCATCATTAAAGCTTCCTGGAGCACTTCTTCTTGTTTTTTTATGTATACGAATCGCCATTATCTGCTTTCAATTTCTCACTCGTTCTTTTTGTGAATAGCTTCTTTATCGTAGTTAGTTTTTCTTGGCTAACCTTTTCACTACACCTGTTTTGATCTTCAACTGTTTTATTCTAGGATCACTCATTTTATGTAAATATGAATGTACTACGTATGAAATGGTATAAAATTTCTTGAATTCACGAAGCTTACATTTCTGAATCACAATATAATTATAAAAAATAGCAATGAATCATCTGAAATTGTTTTCTGAAATTTACAACCTCAAATCTATGATTTGCACCTCAAGGTCGAAGCATAGAAAGCGATTTTTATTTTATCTACAGGTAGAGTGAAGATACAAACCGTCATTTAATTTATTGGCAATATATGTTATTATTTCCAGCGCAGCGCAGAATAAAACGAATATTTTTTATTTAGTTTTTAGTATGTCGTCTGAGAAATTTCAAATTCAAACTTCATCTTTGCGTTAAAAAGTAGGTGATTGAAGTAGTAGACCGTATTCCAATAGTCCAAAACACTGACATGAAAACATAACCTTCCGTTTGAAAGTGATTCGAAATTCTTCATCTTAATTTTCAAAATTGTTGTAAAATCCATAAATATTCATTGAGTGAATGTGCGAAATATCCCCAAGTAATCAAAAATGTTGTTCTTGACGTTAATAAGCTATGTCGCTATTTGTATACAAATTCTTTTGGCTACTGTCGCTATAGGTAACTACATTACTAATGAATAATTCTAACAATTGATCTTTAAAACTTGCAGCATCAGGATTATATTATTTAGCTGAACTTGTGGAAGAATATTCTAGTATTGCTAAAAACTGTATCACCTGGCTTAACATCGTAAGTGCAATTGAAGTGTTTTACTTTATATAACGATACAATAAAAATTTTTTTTCAGAGTGTAACTAGCTTATACTTGCTATTATGGTTGTTTGAAGGATTTCCCTGGTTAATGATAGTATGTGGAATACTAGCTCAAATTTCTCATTTTGTAATACTGAAGAATTTTCCCTTTTGTCATTTTTTTACAACCGAGCTTCATTATAGCAGTGTTATTTATAGTCATCAATCATCTGTTAGCCTTTCAACCATTTTTTGCTGAGATCTATTACTCATTTTCAGAGGTTTGTATATTATTCGTCTTTAGAAATATCTGGATATATTGATTTCTATTATACGACATCACTTGTTCAACAACTATGGTATAGTTAAATTATAGCAGAAGGTTATTCATAAAATTTTGTTGTAGGTACTAGGCTTATTTCACATTATGCTTATGGTTAGTGCCGTTCTCCTTATTTGTTTCATTAACTGCTAACGACAATGTGCTACCTATGACAAATGATAATCAGGTAATTATCTAAGTATTCCAATTGAAGAAAATTTGGATTTCGGGGTCCCGCAAATATAGGTGTCATTGTATTAATTTAAGTTTTCGGAACCACATGTAGTGGACTGTCCTTAGTTTAGAATATGGCCCACAAATTCAATCAACAATTTTCCATCTTCATGTTACTTTTCCATTATACAGGGTGACCGGACGATTGTCGCCCAAAAGAAAAAACAGATCCCTCGTCTCATTGGTATTCGAATGTATGTTATGAGGCGATTTTTCACGGTTTCCGAGTTATGAATTTTTTTTAAAACTTTGAGAATTTTCGACTTGACCATATTAAAAAAAAGTACAAGAGTTTTCTGATATATTTTTTTGTAAATAAATCGCCATGAAATGTACTTTTATACATAAATAACCAGCATCGAAAATTTGATAAAAATTATAGAAATGTTGATCTCAAGTGAAAAAGTTACGTATTTTGGGATCATGATCTAAATTTTCAAATTTAAATTAAAAATGTAAACAGGCTACTTCATGGTTTCTCAGTAGGCTTAAAAACTGCGTTCAACACTCAGCTTTCATAATCATTAATAAAAAATGGTACTCAACAGTCTACTTTTGCTAGAATTAGCCTTCAAAGTCAGCGAGATGGTAAAATCAAAGAACTAGACGTTTACTCAAAATTATTTTAGATTTTTCTGATCAAGTTATGATAGAAAATGCTGGAAATTTGCTTCAGGAGAAAAGTTTTGGATAAGAAAAAGAAAAAGTATGCCAATAAATCACACATCATGTAGATAAAAAAATTTATTTATAAAATTACAATAAAAAAATAAATGAATAATAAATTCTGCAAAGGTGTAGAATGTGTATTGAGGCTGAGGGTGGCCTTTTGAAAACCATTGTAAATTTTATACATACAATTTCTTTTTATCTACATGATGTGTGATTTATTGCCATACCTTTTTCTTATCTAAAAAGGTTCTTCTAATGCTAATTTTCAATTTTCATTAATTTTCAGCATTTTATATCATAACTTGATCAGGATAATCTTAAAATGGCAAAAAATAATTCTTGAGTAAATGTCTAGTTCTTTGATTTTTTCCACCTCACTGACTTTGAAGGCTGATTCTAGCAGAAGTAGACTGTTGAGTACCATTTTTCATTAATGATTCTGAAAGCTGAGTTTGAGCGCAGTTTTTAAGCCTACTGAGAAACCATGATTAGCCTGTTTACATTTTTAATTTAAATTTGAAAATTTAGATCATGATCCAAAATACGTAACTTTTTCACTTGAGACCAACATTTCTATAATTTTTTATCAAATTTTCAATGCTGGTTATTTATGTATAAAAGTACATTTCATGGCGATTTATTTACAAAAAAAATATATCAGAAAATTCTTGTACTTTTTTTTTTAATTCTTTAAATATGGTCAAGTTGAAAATTCTCAAAAGTTGTTAAAAAATTCATAACTCGGAAACCGTGAAAAATCGAATAACATACATGGGGGTGATTCGAATACCCCATGAGACGAGGGACCTGTTTTTTTTCTTTTGGACGTCAATCGTCCGGCCACCCTGTATAAACACAAAAATTTTTGCTCAAATTCAGTCTATCATCATCCGTCAACATTCACATAACAATTTAATAAGTTTTATTTCAGATACATTCAATAATTAAAAACAAAACAATCAAAATTCTAGAAGTACCATTTATCCACAATTTCAAGGAATATTTTTGCTTTAATTATTGAATCTACCTGAAATAAAACTATTCGAATCGGGAAGTGAATGTTCAAGGTGATTCATAGAGTGAATAGGAGCACTAATTTTTGTGTTGTTTTTAGTCAAAAAAGTGACGTAAAGATGGAACATTTTTGGTACTTTGGGAGTCCATATTTCGATGTTTTTTGTATTAATTATTGAATATACCTGAATGAAACTAATCAAATGGTTACATCAATGTTCAAGGGTGATTTATAGATAGGTTTTTTTTATTGTGAAAAAAGTGACGTGAAGATGGAACACTTTGGAACCTTTTGGGCCCATATTTTCTAAACTAAGACAGACCGCCACCTGTTGGTTTCACTAATGTTGTTCAAAAAGCCTAAATAAAATTGACTTCAAAATCTAATCAATATCTGCAGGAACCTGAAATTCAAATATTTTTACCCAATTCAAAATGTCAAATTTAAACATTTATCAACTTTACAAATATTGTTCCAGACAATGATGTGGTTACTAATTACTTCTCGAAGAAAGGTAAAAAATATGGACTCCTTTCTTTCTTTAACTATGCCAAAGAGTCTTTACTTCTTCCCATAAGGACCAAAAAAGGATTTTGAGCTAATTATTTATGGTGACTGAAATGTAAATAAAACGAAATAGTAGTTTAGAATCTGGTTGTACATAAGTAATATATTTTTTATTTATTTATGTTTTAATTTATAGTAAATATACCGAATTTTTCTAACAAATTTTTGATTGAATTGATGCCAGGTGATTTTGCCTCTAGATTTTCTTGAGAAACAAATGTGTTATAAATGCTCCTTCCGCCTAATTTTTATAA
>CM024243.1:39734729-39819510 GCA_013421045.1 Propylea japonica
TGTTATGTAGCAGAAACCAAAAATTTTAGATCCACCCCTGTAATTTTTTCTTTAGTTGTTGTGTACGAAAAATCATTTTGAAAACTCTTAATCTCATCCAGTTTATATGAGAATTCAATTTCACCTTTCAACCTCAAAACTTTCGATTTTTTCCATGCTATTTTTCAGGAAGTTATCGTTAAAAGGAAAAGAAAAAGAATAGATCTTACTTGTTACAAATTTCTTCATGAGTGGCTTTCTTTATTTTAGAACATTCTGTAAACTATCATCAGCCCAAATATTCAAATTGCAGTAAAATCATCGGGTAATCCATATCGAACCTTCAGGACTGCAAAAATATGAGTTAAGTAAAAAATTTGAGGTTGCTATCGAATGGTATTTTAAAATATGGGTTTGAAAAAAGCATCTGCACTCACTTATGATCAGAATGAGCCACAGGTTGGAAATTGACCTGATGTCCTCCATCGATAAACGTTCAGATATCACATTCAAAAAGAATTCTAATTACTTGTTCCTGTGAAAGTTTTGCAGAAGTTAGCTCCCCATTGATGTCCTTGCAACTACAAAATTTCAAAATGATTAGATGTGTGCTTTAATGTTCAAAAGGAATTCAATTCCAGTAAATCTTTCTGCGTTGAACGTACAGAAAAAACAGAAGATCTTGAAAATGGGACATTTCAAGATTGTCGGTATTAGGAGACCATTGTTAAAAGGATATTCAATCGTCTCTACTTACTTTATGACAGCTTTCAACTGGATAACTATTCTCAAAAGTAATGATTTGCATTTGTCCGTTCACAATGATATATCCAAAGGCAGAAGGGACTGTCTTGAAATCCGAAATCAGGGACTTTAAAATGAAGTACCTTTATATGAATCATTTTGCCACTTGAAGGTTTTCAATACACATATTCTCTCTTTCAATCTCCATTTCGAACCTGCAAGAAACAAAAATTTACCTCTCAATTGATAACCGATTAGAGCAACCTTGTGTACAATGTAAACGCTATACAGATGATGAACTATCTGACATTGAAAAATGAATGAAAGAACACTAATTCCATACCAAACATGCTTGAATAAATAAGAAAATACCTCTAATTCTTTCGTTTCTTCCTCTTAGGTTCGGGACCTGTTCTTTTGATGATGTTCTATTCGGTACGTAAGTTATTACTCCATCTCTTTCTGAGTTGACCGATATTTCTTCTACCTAGAGGTGATTTATACCTTGCATTCTTCATCATTCTGTCTTGCTCAATTCTTTTCATTTAGCGTTCCATTCTATCTTTTGTTTATCAACTCCGAACATAATATGAACAGTTTAAACCTTGTTTGTTAGCTGTAGGTTTCAATAGTTATTTTCTCTTTTCAAACCTGCAAAAAAATCAATTATTATCAATAAAAACGAATTGAATGAATGCGTTTTCACTTTCAACCTTCTGTACAATGTAAACCACAGGGTCGGAGAGTTTGGTTATGTTTTAATTTCGTCGAAATTGATATGTTAGAAAGATGTTGCATTATCAAGAATTATCATATTTCTCGAGAAGGGTTTCTGAAAGAAACATTACGACCAATACTTACTTTCGATATGTTTTTCAAAGCTGATTCGTGTCAAAGGTCATTGATCCTCAGTCTTTATTTGAAGGGAAAGCCGATCGTCGATATTCCTGAAAATCTCCGTGTAATAAATACTTTAAATATGGTTTTAATCAATTTATATATTATATTGTATTAAGAGTAGTTGGTACATTTAAATTTCGATTAAGTTTCAGGTTATAGAAACACAGACGATTGTGTCGAACAAATAAATCTGAAATAATTCGTATCGTAATATTCTGTGGTTTAACCACAACAGAAAATTATATGATTTTTCAGATGACTGTGACATTTGTGTTACAATTTAGACCTGGTGTTACGTTCGGTTTGAAGATATCGAGTATAACGGTTACAAATTGCTTTCGATGTTACGAAATGTAACTAATTTGGTTTGATAATGAAAATATGTTCGATTTTCCTGGAAAAATGTGGAAAATCGGTTAAGGATTAAAATTATTGTGATAAACACTTTAATCTTGAGACGTGATACGATTTCATAGCGTGATCGATAAGATTAACCCGAAAATTCATCGTTTAAACTTGATAGTTCCAAAGGTGATTCTTAGTTCTCATGAAAAGTGTAAAAAAAGATGGTGGTACAAGAAAGGACGTATTAATAACGAATAAATATGATCTCACTTACTTTTTAATATCACTTTCAGGTACGATCTATCGGGAAACACTGAAAATTCCAACAATTCCATCTAGATTCTCGAGGCTTTCGGTTCAGAGAAGAGAAGCTTATCTCTTGTAGAACGAAATCGCACATTTTTGTCAAATTTTCGACCGAACAAACACTTTAAACACAGTTTTTAACGTTTTCACACACATTTCAGCACTTTTCACGTCGATTTCTGTCCAAATTCCTCGATTTAAGTCTGAATTTTCGCGAAGGGACGCTAACGGCGGACATATTGAATATCAACTGACGTTTGTCAGACTTCGAATTTTCTGATTGGTCGAGATTTTTGGAAATTTCGTAAAAATTGTCGATTTTCGGGAATTAATTAAAAATATTAGCGATCTGAAAAACCTAATGGAAAATACTTTACGCAGCGCGGGCGATATTCAACTTTCGTCTGGCACGATCCCCTTGACCCTAATTCGAGCCCGGTCGGAGGAGTAGTCCCAAATGCTGGATCGTATCGAATCGGACCCTCTGAAATTTGTCGTCCCCGAAATTTAAATTTTCGATAATTCCTAAACGAAAAAAGATATCGTCTCGATTTCTTCTGCAAAAACGTAGATTTGCGATTTGCGTCGATAGCGATCGATAACCGACCCCCCGCGACCCTCCTTAGGGTCGAAAAAATTTTTGAAAATCCCGATTAGTTAGGGATTTTTCGCGATTTTCGGAATTTTTTTAAAATACCCCGGGACCTCGAAACCCCGAAACGGCACGCCGTTAGCCGAACCTTCCGCTAGCCACCCCCCTTCCCCGGCCCCCTCCTCGCCCCGCCCCGCCCCCTCCAAGGTACCAAAAACTCCAAAATCCAAATCGGTTGCCATGGAAATTCTTATATATTAATAACTAGTGAGCCCAGTCGTTTCGTGAAATCGGTAGATCAATATTTTCGGGTAGATCAATTGAATCGGTAAGTCAATTGAACCCATAGATCAGATGAACGGTAGGTCAGTTGAACCATTCTGTATTCGAGAATTTACGGAGAACACCCTGTATATAATTATTGTACACAAACATCAGTGGTTATTGATCGTTCATAGAATACATATTTGATATATTTATAGGTCATACGAACAGTAGGTCAGTCGAACCGTTCTGTATACGCGCATAGATAATCATCATTGGTTATTTATTTTCATAGATATTTGATTTATTTTAGGGTATCTCTCTGAGATAGTTTTTTCTCCAAAGTAATAACGTGAATGTACAGAATATAAGATGGTTGGTTATTATGGGATGAATAATATGGTATCGCTTAATCTGTTAACTGATACCCCCTGTATAATTTGAAACATTTGAGACCACCCTGTATATTCGAACATATATCTTCTCCATCGAAAAATTAAACATGTTTATAGACACACCCTGTATACACTCAGAGCGACTATTGAAAATGTTTTTGTTATAAAGTAGAAATTCTTTGTGGAAGGACCCTGTATAAATCCGATACATAATTCATTCGAAAACCCATTATCATGGTGAACCATTTGAAATTCAAAAACTTTTCGATTCCGTTGAAGAGTCCCTGTTATAACGCAGAAATAAAAAATTTTTGATCTACCCTCGTATAAATCCGAAACATATTTTTCGATTTCCTCTCGTATGATCCGAAACATATTTGTGACATTTCTTCAAGAATGAACGTAATTCAAATGAATATCTCACATTTCTCAAGTGATCTATAGAAAAACGACTACAATTTAGCGAAATAATATGAATTTTTTTTTGGGGCAGTGAACTCAGCCAGTAAATTTCAAAATTCCGAGTTGATTCTTTCGATAGTTGTTGTGTTTACGAAAGGCCATTCTGAGAACTATTGAAAATGTTTGTGTGTTATGAAGTAGAAATTCTTTGTGGAAGGACCTTGTATAAATCCGATACATAATTGAAAACCCACTATCATGGTAAATCATTTGAAATTCAAAAACTTTTTCGATTCCGTTGAAGAGTCCTTGTTATAACGCAGAAATAAAAAAATTTTGATTCACCCTTGTATGAATCATATTTGTGACATTTTTTAGAAAATTGGCGTTATTCAAATGAATATTCAACATTTCTATAATAATTTAATAATAATAATAACTTACGAAAGGAAGCTTAATGCTTGAACAGAAGAGTGGAATTCTCATATAAACAGGTGGGCGTTAAAGGTATCAGATAGGTACAATGTTCCCAAAGAAAAATTTAATTGCGAATATAATATCTTCAGAATCAATAAAAAACCAAGTGTATTTATATAGCTCTATCTGTTGAATCATTAGATGAATTTAGGTGATGAATTCATGAATAAATTTCTTGGATAAAAGAATTTTAGAAATTGTATAATATGGAATGGTTGAATTAATGAAATGTATAGGTTTATGCATATTAGCGTTTTATAAATTTATGTGTTTCAAGTCATAAGAAAACATTCGTTACACAAATTTATATATTTTCATTCATTTAAATATTTAGTGGGATAAAATAAAATACTGATTAAACGGAAAATATAAATATATTTCATAAAAAAAATTGTAGTATCGATAATAATATAATAATAATGTATAGATTTATATGAATGAGCATATCAAAACATGAATAGTTCAAGAAATAATATCAATAAAACATATAAATGGTTATTTAAGGAATAATTTAATTATAATCAAATATATAAAAATCTTAAATGAAAATACTAATTGTTATAAAAACAACAATGGAACTAATATATATTGAAATATTTACATGATATTACCTTAATATTAATCGAGAACATTAATTAAATAAAAACTAAGATATATTGAAATATTTACATGATATTATCTACATTAATATTAATCGAAAACGTATTTACAATATATTATGTGAAAATACATAAATTCTTAAAATTATTATATTACATTATAATACATATTAGGTTTGATTTCGTGGTATAGTGGCATAATCGATGGTCCATATCAGTGTGTTGTTGTTTCTCTCAATATCTTCGTCAAAAATCGGTGAGTGGTGTTTTTTTTGGGTCATGTCTCAAATTGGTTGTCATCTATCGGTGAGTGGTGGTTTTTTTGGGTTATCTCTCATTTTCGGTGTCACAAATCGGTGGGTTGTGGTTTTTTTGGTTATTTATATTCGTCATTTTCTTCGATGCTGGTTTTGTGACCGGAACTCTTCTCGGGCGGCTTGTATCCGAATTATTAATAAAGGTCGCTAGCACAAAGATTTGTTTTGCATTTCACTATATACAGATTCGTGAACATTGGCGAGAAAACGCAGATAGAAAAATTAAAGACGAAGAATGAAATAATGGGGACGACAAAGTTTTATAGAGCGATGAAATCGTTGATATGGATCCATATCGATGGTTCATTTGAAAAATTATTTCAGAAGTAGCATAAAATTAATGTCATTTCATTAATTAACTTGATTGAAATTTTAATGAATACACCTTTAAATTTAAAAATAAATTATTTCGTAATGAATAAAATAAATGAGAGTATAATGAAAGACTTTGAAAATTTTTCGAAAATAATGACAGAAAAGTTGGGACGAATAAAGTGAAATGTTCACTAATATGTAAAATGATGATTTTGGACATTGCATATATTATAAAAAAAAAGTTACTGATCAGGTGTTTCAGGACAGAAGAAAATTTGAAAAAATTAATATTCATTTCGTTTCGTTACCAATATTCGCGAATCTACGACCGAAATGATTTCTAATTCACCCCAGACATCATAAAGGAAAAATCGGTACGAATACCTACTATACTTGAATCTTAAAAGTTTCAAATTTTGACTGGCCAAATATCGGATGGATTATTTTGTATGAATTATTAAAAAAAAATGGGTTACTTTATAGAATTTAGTATGCTGTCATAAATTATATTTTTGGTATAAATGTTTTTGGAAAATTTCAGCAATTTACCCTGTTTTTTCGATTCATCTACTTTCACCTTTACGGCGTTCCAATTGCGAGCCCTTGAAAACGCAACGTAAAGTTGACCGTGTGAAAAAACCGGAGAACCAAGATAAATGCCTACTTTGTCAAATGTTTGCCCCTGAGCTTTATTGATAGTTAGTGCGAAGCAAACTTTTACAGGGAATTGTCTCCTTTTCAAAGTTATCGGCAGTGTTTTATCGGAAGAGGTAAGATCCATCCTAGAGATGAAATGTTCTCTTCCGCTAAAACGACCGGTGACACTTTTGGCTATTAATAAGGAGTCCGTAGCTGATAACACCAGTAGTCTCGTACCGTTGATTAATCCATCCTTTAAATTAATATTTCGCAAAAGTATAATCGGTACGCCTACTTTAAGTTTAAGTTCGTGGAGGGGCATTCCACTGGGTGTTATGCTGTTTAAATATTCCAACTGATAGTTTGCTATTTCATCTGCGTCTCCTGAAGCAACGCTATCGTTGCTACGGATAGTGATGATATTTCCCGGGAACGATTCAAGCATAATGTCATTCAACCTATTACAATGTTCGTTTCTGGGGCAAAGAATGGCTCGTGTCGAAAGTTGTTCCGGCGTCAGAGTATCGAAACGGCCAAAAATCTCTCCGATGAGATTGTCGGTCAAGCAGTGTTCAGGCAGGCAAACGTCGTTATTGCTATCGTCCGTAACGCTTTCGTTAAGCAAACCCTGACCCAGCTGTTCGAGCCATCCAGAGAACTCCCTCTCACCCGTATCAACACGCATATTGACCTTCAGTTCCAACGCTTTGAAGTGAGCCCACGCATTACAATTTGTGAAAAAGAGTTCCACCTGCTCCACCCTGCCAGTTGCCACGGGTGGTAACTGTTTGACGTCACCTCTAAGAAGCACGCAAAGACCGCCGAACGGGCGACAGTCATTACGCAAATCTTGGAGGAGTCGATCTACAGCGTTTAACACGTGATAACTGACCATGGAAACTTCATCCCAAATCATAACACGCAGTCTCCTCAAAGTGGCCGCTTCTTCTGATTGAGCCGTCATACATGAACGGGTTTCCGCATCCACGTTCAAGGGTAACTTGAACTTTGAATGAGCAGTACACCCGTCTTGAAGTAAAAGGGCCGCAATACCGGTGAAAGCGACGGCGATGGTTGAAACACCCCTTGTCCGACAGAAGGTCAATAAAGCATTGTACAGGTGAGTTTTACCTGTACCTCCGCTACCTCCTAAATAAAAGTAGCGGTCCGGAGCGTCATTTTCGATAGCAGTAACGACGCGGTCGAAAACATCCCGTTGCTCGGGGTTTAGCCTGGCCGGATCAAATTTAGCAGCTATCTCTGCGTTAACGCTTGCATCAATATCGACGTCTTCGTCGTCATCAATACCAACGCTAACGGGTCGATATTCTGGCAAACCAAAATCCTTAAGGCTTTTACCCAGATACCCCAGTATGTTTTCGATCCCGCGTAACGCACAGTTTTCCGCGTCCTCACCTGAGAGATTTTTTCTAAGAAAATCTTCGCACATATGATGTTTAAAAGCCACCCAAAGGGCCAGAGGGTTTCCGATTTCGCAGTAGCATAACATGTATGCGAACATTTTTCGCATGCACTTCGGCATGTCAACCAAAGCTGCCTGCTCTAATGTTTTTTTCCACTCATCATCGGAAGCGACCAATAGCCTGATTCGGGCAGCTTCTTGAAATGTGGGATACACAATTCCATTATATGTACGAAGATCTTCGAAGGATTTCGCACCGCGTACGTATTGAAGCAAAATTCTTAAATGAAACTTTTCCACGTACTTCGGGCTAATTGTGAACATCCGAGTAACGACAGATTTGACTCTAGATCTTCTGCGCCATCTACCGTTCGCCCAGCTGTAGTGCAGGGGTATTTCGCAATAAGCGTACTGTGTCGCTCTCGGATCGCTCCCGTTCAACTCAAAGTACGCTTCCAAGCGGGAGAGTTTTCCCTCCTGTCTGCGCACGGCTGCTTCTTCTTCGCCCTCTACGAACTGAACGGGCCGTTCCCCAGGCAAATGAACAGGTAATTGATAGACATTGGGCGTGTTACCGTGGGTTTTCAATGGTAATAATTTGAAGGCTGCTTCACCGGCAGACAAATACCGGGAGTCGATGTACGCTCTGATCTCGTCAAATACCTGTTCGTTTTTCGCCTGGATCACCGCAGCGTCCGGTCCTTTGTTTATGTATTTAAAAACGTACTTAACCGCTCCGACGCTTGTAACAACTTCCACATTAATGTGAGAATCGTACTTCATAGACAGGTACGGATTATAAGGAATTACGTCCCTATTATCCACTGTATACGAAATACCGTTCTTCATCAATGCTACACTGCGCCCATCATTTCTGCGTCTGTATATAGGCCGTCTTCGGTCTATGACGGTATTTTCCGAATACTCTTTGGGATAGCGCTTGGTACACACGCCCTCTTCCATACAGGGTGAATTTGGAAATTGATCACCGCAGGGACCGTGAATCATGGTGGCCACTATGATGTCAAAAAGCCGCGTATTGGCGGCGGGTAGTTCGGCGCAGATCAATCTATCTACGTCGTCGGGTTCACGCAACTTATCACCATCTGCCAAAAACAAAAGCCAATGGAGATGGGGTAAGCCGCGTTTTTGAAACTCGACGACGTAAACGTAAGCGATCACGTTGCCGAAAATTTTGTTTTTCAGAATGTCCTCGAAAAGGGCCTTTCTCTTTAAATCGAAAATTCTCGCTATCAGTTCAGGTCTATCCTGCGGATTTAACAATTTAGTGCCTAAATTTTCTCGAATTTCACGCCAATTCGGATTGCAAGTAAAAGTCACGAATAAAGAGGGTCGTCCAAATTTCGCAACGATAGACATTGCGTCCTGGTATCGCTGCTGCATGTTCCTAGGCCCTCCCGAAAAAGAACTGGGCAATATTACCACCTTGCCAATTCTTTCGCTCTCGACCGGCTCCCTTTCGTTCTTACGGGCGATGTAATCGAGGAGTCCGACGTAAGTGTCCGCCCTGACATCTTTTTGATGAATTCTCAGGTAGTTCAACCGATCACCCTCCAATTCGGCATACTTGTCAACGATGTACTGTTGACTCAGTTTACCGCAAAGGAGGATTGGATTGAACCGGCCCGATCTGCTCATCAAACGGTATAGGTCGAACTCCCTTTTGCTGATCCGTTTCCTCTTCTTATCGTTGTTGCCGAATCTCTGCATATTCATTGCCCATCCCAACTCTCCGTGAGGAAAGAGCAATGGGTAACAAAGAGCGTCCACGATTGGCGACATTTTGGGTATATCCGTACACTCTGCGCTACCTTCGCGATAAAACACGCGAACGCAGTTTTTGGGTGGCGGCATATTTCCGTCGACAGATGTGAAGACGGCGCCGATTTCGTCCGTATTGGAGGGCGCTGCATAGACGCTCCTGTTTGTACCTGGCATTGTGTGGAAGTAAAGGCCAATTTCTGGTATCCTGTCACTACCGTGTGTCCGTCGCTCGTCCTCGACTTTTTGGCCTAAACTTCGGTACATTTGAGCGAATGGATGCGTAGTTCTTAAGAGCGCGTCTATTTGTGCCAGTAAACCGGCCTCGCAATCTTTACCGACAGCGGCATTCGCTCTAGCCCGTTTTGCTTCTCCGCTATCTATAAAATAGAGAGAGCCGAAACGGGGATTGAAGGTACCAACATTACGTAGGCGATGATGGATCTGCCCTGCTACGACAACGACTGGAGCTCCGGCTCCTAGGTCTTTCCTCAAATCTGCTGACGTAGATCCAAGAGCTAGTAAGGTATTGTACCTTCTGATATTCCTCAAAAATCCTCGTGATTGCGGATGCATGTCGGTGATCAGGGACTTTAACAGATCCGGATATTCCGGACTGTTTGCTACCTGAACTGCTCCGTTGTTACAGCAGAACAGGTTTTCGTTGCGGAAAAATAGAGCACCACAGTAAGAACATACAACATCCATTTTGCCCAAATAGAGGAGGGGAACGTCTGGATGTTTGGATGCTGCGTCACGAACGACAGTCGTAGAGTTAGGCGGCTTCGGAGTGACGAAATTATCTTGTTCAATGAACATATTGAGTGAGTCCAAAGAATTTTGAATACAATCTAATGTCACAGGCGGAGAACAGGTATCTAAAACGCTTAGAACGGCGTAAGACGATCTGTTCCGTAGTGTGGCAGCAGATTCTAATCTAAACTCAATTGGGCTTAGGCAATATACTTCATTGGCGGGATAATTCTGCAGCAGAAAACTCAGCAAGTGATCTACGCTTCGAAATTTTATTAGACAGGCCTTACCTCCGTATTCGCAAGCTTTTCCGTCCGCACCGCGGGCGTGAGAATCGAATAAATAATAGGCTGTGTCCGAATCTCTGAAAATGCAGGTAGACAGGGAATTACATGTTAAAACGGCTGACTCGTAATTTTGAAATATCTGCGGCAATCCGTCAGCTAATTTAAAAAAAGGTTCTTCATTTTCTAACCCAATCCGCCCATCTACGTTGTTTGTTTCGTGAATTATTAAATTAAATCCATAATTATTAATTATGAATTTTGAATGTACCTCTTGTAGCATCAGGTAAGGATGCGAGGATACATTCGCTAAATTTAGAAAAGATCTTTCCCGAATGGATTTGCGATATAAACTATCGCCGTAATCTAAAATATCCTGTATCGTTTGTGCGTTCCAAGCGCTAAATGGGAGTATTCGATTGTATGCGAGCGCTGTTACCGCAATAGGGGTACATTGTTTGTTTCGGCTGATTTCCGAATAACGTAAATCAGCTTGACAGATTGTACCCCTAAGAATATGAACACTTTCTGTATAAAATCTTTGTGCCAGCTCGCCATTATTAGTAACCGGATTTTTTGCGTTTGATATTGTCATTTCTGAAATAAAAGTTATTCGGTAAACATTTGTTATATTCGATGTTGAATGCGAAATACGGATCGTAACACCGCAATTGGTTTTGAACTGCTCTTAATTTGGCTTTTTCTGTAAAAACTCAATACATTTATCGAATTTTTTTATAACATTTATCTCTAATTATTTATGATATTGGTCATTTAAGTAACAGAATTCGATCACTAATTATTCGTAACAGTGTAATATGTCTATGTTCTGTGGTGTAACGGTTACCTTAAAATCTTGTTAATTATTTTGAAATTTGGAAATTAATGATTCCAATCTTACCCGTGTGCCCGATAATTTGACAACAAATATCGTGTTATGCTCTGATTGATTAGAATGAATTTAGTTTGGTTTCCTTATTCTGGGGCAGCAAAGAATAATTCAAAAGCAATTGCGCTGTTAGAATCATTTATGAAAACCCTGTTTACTCAATATAAAAAAATAAAAACTATTTCATTTCATGTCGGATAATTATATAAAATTCTTCACCGATTATAATGTTTTTCATAAAAAATATCAAAACTTATATAACTGATAATACTCAACACGAAAGAATTCAATATTAATTTTGTAATATAATCACATTAACAATGTTTTATTTTGAATTAGATGAACAATTATATGAATGCTCTCTGTGAAGTATTATGGATAAAACCGTTATTGACCTATATATGAGGCGAAATTTGAAAAACCAACCGATTGAATATATTATTTCGAAAAATTAAACTTTATGATTAGGTATTTCTCCAGATTTAGAATATAATGTATGATTTAAATAACAGTAGAGTATAATTGTTTACCTTGATTTGACTTTCCGCCCGTTCCTTCGTTTGCTTTGAGGACTTCATTTGAAGCTTGGATTTTTCTTATCTTGGTCTGTGAAGGTTCTGTGAATAGCAAACAAAAACATCAGATTTAAATTTTGAATTTTCAAGAAGTTTAAAAATATTCTACATTTAATAACAATGATCGATAGTTAAAATTAACTATGTTTAATATCAATTAAAGTGTTTTGAAGCTAATAATTGAAAATAATTTCGAAGAAAATTGTTGATTTTAATGGACTGATGAATAATTGAAATTATATATATGTTGAGAATAAATTACCATGATGTGCAAAAAAATATTTTCTTTATGAATCTCTGATTAACTATCGATCGAATAACAATCAAAATAATTTATTTCGAATACATACAGGGTGTCTGGTGAGGAATGGGACAACGTTTAGGTGGTGATGAGGGATGTCTCAAAGAGTGAGAAAATGCCATTTGAAATCATCTGGGGTACATGGTTCCTGATATACAGAGGGTTTTAGAAAAAATTAAGAAATTTCAAATGACCATGATTCAGGAAATATGAGAGCTAATCCGATGATTTTTCGTATGAACAATGATAGAGTGAGTACGAATCTGTTTGAACGAAAAATTCGAAATAAAATCAGATCCGGACTCAGAAATTTTGGTTCTTCTGAAATTTGGTAAAAACAACACCCTGTATGCGGTTTTCAATTTTTTTGACTTCAGATTCTGAGAGAGCAGCAAAAATACATTCAAACTCAACTCTCATCCCGAATGGCACAAATTTTTCCTGCTTTCTATGACCATTAGAATGTCAATCTTCCGATTTTCGCTCCTTACATATTATTTTCTCGGCATTTCAGAAACATAAAAACTCAGATAGTTACTAATAAGTAAAAAAAAGATCATAAACGAATCAAAATTTTTATAAAAATTGTCAAAAATGCGAAATTTGGATAATTAATAATTAATCCTTCAAATATTGTTCAAAATGAAAACCACCAACTTCTACACATTTATCTGCTTTTTTCATTAAGTTCGAAACTGCTTTCCTTATCACATTCGGGTTGTTTGGTATTTCGTCACATGCGTCTATTATGCGCTGAATGAATTGTTTCCTTGTATTTATTTCTCGCCCGTACATCATAGTTTTAAGGTATCCCCAAAGAAAATAATCTAACGGTGTCATATCGGGGGACCGAGATGGCCATGCTCTTGGACCACCACGACCTATCCATCTATTTGGATATACCTCGTTCAAATGATTTCTCACTAAAATTGAGAAATGTGGGGGTGCTCCATCATGCTGGAATATAAGTCCTCTTTGATTAATATTCCCTAATAAATTAGGAAGAACATTCATAAGGAAATCTCTATAAATTTCTCCGGTGAGTCTTTCTTCGAAAAAATGAGGACCTATTAAATAATTATCATAAACTGCGCACCACATATTAACACTGAAACGTCTCTGTGATTGTCTTTGTACGACAGCGAAAATCGGAAGATTGACATTCGAAGGGCCATAGAAAGGAGGGACAATTTGTGTCATTCTGGATGACAGTTGAGTTCGAAAGTATTTTTCGTGCTCTCTCAGAATCTGAAGTCGAAAAAATTGAAAACCGCATACAGGGTGTTGTTTTTACCTAATTTCAGAAAAACTGAAATATCTGAGTCCGGATCTGATTTTATTTCGAATTTTTTGTTCAAACAGATTCGTACTCACTCTATCATTGTTCATACGAAAAATCATCCGATTAGCTCTCATATTTCCTGAATTATGGTCATTTGAAATGTCGAGAAAATGATATGTAAGGAGCGAAAATCGGAAGATTGACATTCGAAGGGTCATAGAAAGCAGGGAAAATTTGTGCCATTCGGGATGACAGTTGAGTTCGAAAGTATTTTTCCTGCTCTCTCAGGATCTGAAGTCAAAAAAATTGAAAACCGCAAACAGGGTGTTGTTTTCACCTAATTTCAGAAAAACTGAAATTTCTGAGTCCGGATCTGATTTTATTTCGAATTTTTCGTTCAAACAGATTCGTACTCACTCTATCATTGTTCATACGAAAAATCATCGGATTAACTCTTTTATTTCCTGAATTATGGCCATTTGAAATTTCCTAATTTTTTCGAAAACCCCCTGTACATCAGGAACCATGTACCTCAGATGATTTCAAATGGCATTTTCTCACTCCTTGAGACATCCCTCATCACCACCTAAACGTTGTCCCATTCCTCACCAGACACCCTGTATAAGACCCTGTCTCGTAAGAACTATTCCACTAAAGTATTTCATTTGATTTGATTGTAGAATAGGAATAATCATTGATTTTGAAATGAATAAAGTCATGTTATACGATTGTATGAAATTGCTGGAGAATATGGTATATGAGATTTGATATCATAATAACAATGAATTATAGAAAATTTGCGATTAAAAACGCTATGCAAACATAAATACCCTCATGATAAACTTTAGTTGCCTATTTAGTTGTAGAAATAATTACGAATATCACAAAATGAATTAGTTGATTCGAAATAATGCATGTTAGGAAAAAACATATTTTTTCACGAATCTCTGATTAACTATCGATGGAATAACAATCAAAATAATTTATTTCGAATACATATAAGACTTTGTCTCGTCAGAACTATTCCACCAAAATATTTTATTCGATCTGATTGTAGAATAGGAATAATCATTGATTTTGAAATGAATAAAGTCATGTTATATGATTGTTTGAAATTACTGGAGTATATGGCATAAAATATAATATCATAATAACCATGAATTGCAGAAATTTGTTATTTAGAACGCTATGTAAACATAAATACCCTCATGATAAACTTTAGTTGCCTATTTAGTTATAGGAATATTTGCGAATATTACAAAAGGAATTATTATTATTGAAATTTAGATTGTCGCAAGTATTATTCAAATTTTGAATTCAATTCAATTATAAACATGCAGTTTAATTGTTAAATAATAATAATTGTAGCATTAAAGTAACTTATGTATGCGAAAAAAGCATTAATCTCATGAATTGTATAGATAACTTACCTACCTATATTTTTAGTGATTTCATATTTGTTTTCAGTATAAACTTGTAAGAATTGTTCGGTCAAAATTTATAGAAAATGAATTATCGGTATATTATTATGAAACTATTATATCTGTTCGAAACTCGTGATATTTTAGAATTATTCATTTTGAATAGAAATGGAATTTGTTGAGGCTTTTTTGTGATTGAATCTGCAAATAAGGAGCACCGATTCAAACAGCTCAGTATTGAATCACTCGAGGTTTCAACAAATATTATTTTATGATTGAATGAATAATTTGTATTAAATATTCATCTGAAATTAATATGAAAATAGGGAAAAAAATAGAATTATTACCTTGAGTTGTTTCCGGTTTTGAAGGTTTTTTCTTTCCTTTCTTTATCGTCCATTTTGGTCCTGTTTTTTTATTTTTTTTTATTTGGGGTTCGAGTGAATCTAAAAATAGTATTTCATTTAATAATTACATAAATAATCAGAATAGGAGTCCAAATTTGATTGATATGTGATATGTTTAAATTGTTCAAGCTCGCAGTGATGCAAACATAGTTGTTATTCTCCCATTGTTTCTTTGGTTATCTCTTAGTTGAACTATTTTTTTGTTATTAAATATAGTTTTAATTTAATTAAATATAAAATTATAAACTTACAATTTTTTCATTTGATCATAAAAATATTACCTATTATTATTAGTTCCAAAAAATTCGAATGATATGTATTTGTATGGACGACTTTAATTTGAAATGATGAAAAATGTCCAAATTATCATGTATAATACCTTTTCTATATAATAACTTTTCGTTAGTGAGTAAAATTTCACCAAAATAATTTGTTCGTTCTGATTGTAGAATATTTATAATCATGTCTTTTGAAATAAGCAAAGTCATGTTATACGATTTTATCAAATAGCTGTATAAGACAATGTGAATTATAATATTGTATTAATGATGAATTGAGAAAAGTTGGATTTAAAACGCTATGCAAACATAAATGCCCTCATGATAAACTTTAGTTGCATATCTAGCTATAGGAATAATTGCGAATATTACGAAAAGAATGTTTTTGATTTGAAATAATGAAACATGTCTGTTATGAAAAATTATATTATTCTCCTTCCAAATCTCTGATTAACTATCAATGGAATTACAATCAAAATAATTCATTTTGAATACATATAACACCCTTTCTCGTAAGAAATATTCCACCAAAATAATTTATTCGATTCGATTGTAGAATATGAATAATCATTGATTTTGAAATAAACAAAGTCATGTTAAACGATTGTATGAAATTATTTGAGAATAAAGTGTCGAATATAATATCATAATAACAATGAATTTAAGAAAAGTAGCGATTTAGAATAATATGCAAACATAAATACTTTCATGATAAACTTTAGTTGCCTATGTACTTATACGAATATTTATGAATGTTACAAAATTAATTTTTTGATTCGAAATAATGTTTGCTATAAAAAAAACATATTTTTTCCTTACGAATCTCTGATTAACTATCGATGGAATAAAAATCAAAATAATTTATTTCGAATACATATAAGACTCTTTCTCGTAAGAAATATTCCACCAAAATAATTTATTCGATTTGATTTTGATTTTGAAATGAATAAAGTCATGCTATACGATTGTATAAATTCAATGGAGAATATAGTATGAAATTTAATATTATAATAATAATGAATTGTAGAAAAGTTGCGATTTTAAATGTTATGCAAACATAAATACCCTCATGATAAACTTTAGTTGCTTATTTGATTATAGAAATATTTCGAATATTACAAAATGAATTATTTGATTGAAATATTAAAAAATGCACAATGTGCAAAAAAATATTCTCCTTACGAATCTCTGATTAACTATCGATGGAATAACAATCAAAATCATTTATTTCGAATACATATAGGACCATCCTAGTAAGAATATTCCACCAAAATATTTCATTCGATTTGATTGTAGATTATGAATTATCATTGATTTCGAAAAAAATGAAGTCATGTTATACGATTGTATAAAATTACTATAGAATATAGTGTGAATTTCAAAATCATAATAACAATGAATCGAAGAAAAGTTGGGACTTAGAATTCTATCCAAATATGAATATCCTCATGATGAAACTTTACTTTGGTTGTCTATTTACTTATAGGAATAATTACAAATAATACCATTGTTTAAACAATGATAATACCAACGAATTACTCGATTCGAACAGGGAATACTTTTTACTGAGGAAATTTTGAATCAAAAAAGTTATAATGTTATATTAAAAAATAATTATAGGACATATCTTGACAAATGAAAAATTGTGATTAATTTTGTTGCAATAATAATCTATTTTTTGCATCAGATTTTGAATCATAAAAATAAAACTATTCAATCGATGTACCTAATCTTAGTTTTTTTGGTGAAAGTGTAATTGAAAGAAATGTCGGCAATAAAAATTATAGGTTTAATATTGAAAATATTCTCTAATGGTGCAATACAATACATTGTATTATCAGTTATTCTGATTGATTGCCAAAAAAACACGAAAACACTTACTCGTAAAAAAGATTCCACCATATGTATTAGAATGAACGATTATAATTTGAAATAATGAAAAATGTCCAAATTTGGACTGATACGAAAAAAATATTTCTATGAAGAATCTCCGAAAGACTATCGATGGAATAATAATTAAAGTGATTCATTCCAATTATTTCAATGAATAGGTATCCACCTCAACTCTTCTTGTATTCTTAATAATAAAAATATAAGACCATTTCTCATAAGAAAGATTCCACCTAAATAATTCATTAGATTTGATTTTAGAATATTTATAATCATGGATTTTGAAATTAATAAAATCATGTAATACGATTGTACGAAATAGCTGTAGATTATGTGAAATATAATTTGTTTTTGCATTTATGAATTGGAAACAATTGAGATTTAGAATTCTATGCAAACTTAAATATCCTTATGATGAAACTTTGGTTGCCTACCTACCTAATTGTAAAAATATCACAAATGAATGGTGTGATTCTAATATTAAATATCTTTTACTAATGGAATAATAAAAAAAAAGCGAAATTGAAATTTTCGAAAACGTTTCATTGTTAAGTATTACGTATTAATTATACACAAAATGAATAGATTGTTGAAATCTATACTGCTGCAATCAATATAAGAAGAAATTCCAAAATTTTGATTTCAATCCAATTTTAGAAAAAAAACTTGCTTACTAAATTGATATGCTTGTAACAGCATGTTTTTTAAAATTTTTTTTAGTGTCAATTACTGCGAAATCAAAGACATAGAGAATGAATTGAGTAATTACCACCTGAAATTGTCACTAATCAGAGAAAGGAAAAGAGCGATATCGCGACCATTACCTGTCCTTTTTTTGTGGATCTGTGGTAACATGAAAAAAAGACAACTATTGGCTTCGAGTTGGTTTCATTACTTTTCCATTTTTCAATCATATTATCTATGACGCTGAATAGGGAATGCTCAGTCCATTTCTCTATGTCTATGTCTCAGGAATAATTATATTTATATCGTGAGTTCAAAAAAATTCTTGTTCAAATGAGCTGTGGATTCTATTTTTCCCCTCGTAGATTCATAGGAAAAATAAAATCTACTACTTACTTGACCACGAATTTTTTAAAACGCACGTTACATGGATAATGAAGTCCAATTTACAGAAAGAAAAAAAAATCGTTCACATTTCTCTTGGTGCCACTTTACACGAATGAGTATAGTTTTGGAACTTATTAATAAAGTTGTTTTTGGAATGAATTTTGATCTAGGTATTGATAAGAATTATGTTTTTAATTCATTATGAATATTAACGATAAAAAAACGAACGTTTTAATCAGTTTCTCTTAAGAAAATCATTGTCTTTGGTACAAACATTTTAAATATGTGGTTGATTTATTGTCAAGGTGTGCGATACTAATTTGCTAACGAAATTTTAAAATTTTTCAGGTTAATAATAAATGGTTTTCGAAATTTGTTCATTTTATTATTGTAATCCCTTAAATATTAAGTTTGAGACTTTGGATATGTGATATGGATTAATGATATGAATTTTGAAAAGGTATTTAAGGATTGTACAGGATTGTGAAGTATTGGCGGATTCAATGTGTGATTTTTATAAATGAAAAAATTCATAATTCAGTTTTATTTCAATAATGAAATATTAAAGCGTTGTAAAATAGATATATTTGGAGACCTATAAAAATACTTTTTTTTATTGATTTATGGTATGCGTTATCAACTTTTAACTATACTTTTGTCAATAAGAACGAACATTTATCGTGCGTTCAAAAAAATTCGTGGTCAAGCTGTGGATTCTATTTATCCCCTCAAAGACTCTAAGGAAAAATAGACACCACAGCTTACTTGACAACGAATTTTTTTGAACGCACGTTACAATCATATATATGAATTAATATAAAGAAGTATTTTCATAGAATTACCTGATATTCCACTTTGGGTTGTCAAGTCCTCGAGGTCAGTATCTATAATGAAAAACATTCATTTTATTATTAAGATATAATGTGAATGAAGGAATTTAAATTATCAATTGTTATATACCAATGATTAATATCTTAAATGTATGAATATAAAATTTCAATACGTTTTCATTAATTATCAATATGAAGAAAAAGGTATATTTAGGTATATATGTTAATATATACTCATTTACAATATTATCAATGTTACAGATAATGATGAATTGGATAAATTTGAGATTTGAACGATATCTGATATCGACATTATATACTTGAATTGAAAGAATAAATAGAATACATTATTTGGAAAATAGATTACCTGCTATAATTTTCTCCTTATTTTCATCACTTAATAGGTCATCTGTAATGAAGATATTGATATCAATATATTATGAATGATCAATTTATTTGAAATAGAAAAATTCAATAGTATCCATATACATGAATAAGATGTCGTTTTGAATGTTGAACTATTGCATATTGCTTTCTTGCATCAATATTAATTTCAGGGCAATATCTAAAGGAAAATAATCTGATTTATTTTGTCTGCAAAAATTTATTGATGAATAAAACTCAAAACTTTGAAAATGTTAATATATGATTGTTAATGTTACCTATCACTCAGATATATATTGGTGTGATATTTAATAATTTATAGGGAAATATTGTGAAAATATTAATTTGAACGATGAACGATTTTTTATAGAATAATTATTAAATTTGATGATATAAAATTCATTATGTGATATTATTCAACGTTTCGTAGTGAAACGCAGATCTGATAAGTAGGATATAATGATAATATGTGAAAGTTTACCTTGTAATTTTGTTTCTGCTAGATTTTTCTTTGCCTTCACATTCTTTCTGGTGGACCAGCCTTTACTTCTGGTTTTCTTAGGCATGATGATGAAGAATATCTGAAAAACGATATATATATATATGTAATGTGTAACAAAATCGAAAGAAGAATAAATGTATTTTCTCTAATGAACTCTCGTGATCTGTACAACCAAGTTAGCCATAGTGGGAATTATCTCGAATGGACTCTAGGGAAATTTGCCAAAAGAAACAGAAGAAAAAAATGGTTTTTCATAAAACAATAATATTATAATATTAATAACAATTGCTATTATTCATATGAGGATGAATCAATTTTCTTCCATTAATTCATGATCTAATTTATTCCATATATTATGGTAGAAGCATATTTTTTCAATAAGTTCCATATTAATGGATCAGTATTGAAAATTTCAACATCAAATTATCATGTTTAATCATTCAATTTCTTTGATATTATCAAATTGATTTTTTTATGTATAATACATTATAAGTTATATACATATATGCGAATAATCTCGAAACGAAAGAAAGAAATAATTATTATACGTAATAACAGTATTTAAATAGTATTTTTTTCAAGATGAAATTATCAAATCTATTATCAATTATCACAGATGTATTATTCGTTGGAAATTTAGCGGGAAAATAGATATATCAAAGATGTACAGATAATATTCAATAAATATTATAATTGGAAAATAATTGATGTAAAACAGTTTTCAAAATATTTTGTTGAATTAATTCGGTGATATTCAAAGATTTATATTATTTAATCAGATAACATTTTATGAAAAACTCACCTAGTTATAAGCACAATGTCACAGGTCTTTAAGGTACGATGGTTTTCGGTGGAAAGAAGGAGGAATGATTATTCTAGAATCTAGACGATAAAAGTTCGTTAAATTTAGCGCCAACAGTTCACTGCTAGAACCATAGAAATTTTGATAATGCGAAGTTTTTCTTTTTTATTATTTGATAATAATCGTTAATTTATTAATAAATTAAATCATTTCATCTAATCAACATCAACTATGAATTGAATAATGTTATATTTTCTAATGGTTTATATTTGCTTTATAATATTGGGCGGTCCGACGATCTAAATACGGTTAAGAGCAATGAACTGTGAACAACTGGAACGGTTACGCTTTGAGCGGAAAATGACAACGGTCATCTATCTCTTTCTAACTCATTGCCGTATATGGAACGCCTGGTAGTTATTCGAATATTTAGTGATTTTTTTATTTTAATTCAGTAATAAACATGAAAAATCGAAATTTCTCAAGGTGGCCCGAACGGTGAACATCAAAAATAAACCTAATAGTTCACAAAATTGAAAAATAATTACTTCATTGTGTTACTTTATTCTATTTAGAAACAAAAGCTTTCGAATTAGGCCATTATTAAGATTCGTCTTCTAGAAAAAAAAATTTATTCTTGAATGTATTGAAAGCAAAACAAAATTATAAATTTTTTTTTATATAATATCATAATGAACGTAGGATTGTTTTTATAACATATCATTATTAACGTAAGAAATGATATAATAATGAAATGGATGTATTGCTTGATTCGTTAGTTAAATTAAGATGATTGATCTGTTTCTGATATGAATAAATTTGAATAGAAATATCATCAAACAGCAAATTGTTGATGGAGTAACAAAATTGTAGCTCGATTCAATGTATAAATCGATGTAATGTAAATGTTCATATATATCAGCGTTTTGGGAATTCATGTTTTCAAGGTATTAAAAAACATTCATTTCGCAAATTCATATATTTTTACCACTTGAAAATATTTTTTGGGATATAAAAAAAGGTTATCGAAAGAAAAATATGGATATATTTCATGAAAAAATGAAATATTTACAGTTAGGTTTATTTATTTGAATGAGTATATCAACAGTAAGGTTTTAAGAAATAGCTTTAAAAAAATATTTAAATAGTTGAATAAAATTCGAATAGAAGAAAACCATAGATTAGATTTAACTCATTTTAAATCCAATTAAAAAAATAATTATTATATGAAAAACTACACTAAATTGTAACCTGGATTCCTCTCGAGTGGCTCGTATCGGAATTATTAACATAAGTTCGTTAACACAAAGATTTGTATGCATTTTACTAAATACAGATTCGTGAACATTGGCCAAAAAACGTAGATAGGAAAATTAAAGACAAAGAAAAAAGCAATAGGGTCAACAAATTCGTTGATATGAATGCATATTAATGGTTTATTTGAAAAATTCATTCAGAAGTTACATAAAAAGAATCACGATTTCCTTAATCAACGTGATTGGAATTATAGAAAATATACTTTAATACTTGAAAAGACATAACTTAGTGCTGTTATTATTCGTAACCAATTTTTAGATTATTGAATGAAGAATTATCAATAGAAAATTAATGTGTATATTGTTTCGTCACTTACATTCGCGAATCTACGACTGAAATGAAATTCATTCCAGACATCATGAAGAAAAAATCTAAATAAATATTTGAATCTTAAAAGTTTCACATTTTGACTGACCAAATACTGGATTAATTATGTTGGATAAATTATCGAGAAATTTGAAGAAAAATAGATATGTTTATAAAATTTAATTTGCTCTCATGAATTATATTTTTGGTATAAATGTCTTTGGAAATTTTCATCAATTTACCTTGATTTTACGATTCATCTACTAACACCATTACGGCGTTCTAATTGTGAGCTCTTGAAAACGCAACGTAAAGTTGATTGTGTGAAAAAACCGGAGAATCAAGATAAATGCCTACTTTATTAAATGTTTGCATGTATGTAAGATCCATCCGAAAGATGAATGTTACTTTTTTGCTAGAACGACCGGTGAAAATTTTGGCTTTCAATAAGGAGTTCGTCACAGATAATACCAGTAGTCTTATCCCGTTGAATAATTCATCCTTTGAATTTGAATTTCGAAGAAGTATAACCGGTACGCCTACTTTAAGGAGTTCGTGATGGGGCATTCCACTGGGTGTTATACTGCTCAGATATTCCAACTGATAGTTTGCTGTTTCATCAGCATCTCTTGAGGTCACTGTGTCGTTGCTATGGAAAGAGATGATCCTTTAAAACGGCTGACTTGTAATTTTGAAGAACCTGCTGCAATCCGTCAGATAATTTAAAGAATGGTGCTTCATTTCCTAATTCAACCTGCTCATCTATATTGTTTGTTCCTTTGATTATCAGATGAAATCCATAGTTGTTAATTTCTTCTATACCTTTTGTAGCACTCCATATTCAACCTTCTGGACCTGAAAAAAAAAATCAATTACTATCCAATTATTAGAAAGTAAAAATTACTCAATTTTATTTTTATCGATAACATTTTGATCAAAACTGGCGCAATTCAAATTAATAGTTTCGGATAATGATAACTTTTAATCAATGTAACATTTTCTTATGCTGAGATGATAAAATAAAATGAAGCTTCTTGTTATAATGCAATAATCTGAAATAAATGATAAATTTATAGAAACACCCTGTATATCGGGTGTCCCAAAGTGAGTGGCCTATTAGATTATTATTTTCATAATTATGATTATTTTTTTGTCCATCCTGTATAATTGACAACTATAATTCAAAAGCAGTGACATAGATAAAGTCAATATCTAATAACTTGCTAAAGGACCCCGCACATTTTGTATGAGAATTGGCTCCTGGTGGATTTGGCTGAAAATTTGATATGATGTTCTACTAATCCTTCTGATCAAATGTCTCTACAGTCACAAAGCAGAAAAATGCATACTTCTAGGAGTTTTTAGCGATTTTTTGTATCCATTATGGCTTGCGTATAACCGTTCCCACAGAAATGTTTGAGAATATTTCGTGATTATTGAAAGCAGATTCTGTCAATTCGAAATATTTTCAAACATTTCTGTGTGAACGGTAATACGTAAGCCATAATGGATACAAAAAATCGCAAAAAACTCCTAAAAGTATGCATTTTTCAGCTTCGTGACTGTAGAGATAGTTGATCAGAAGGATTAGTAGAACATCGTATCAAATTTTCAGCCAAATCCACCGGGAGCCAATTCCCATAATACGTAAGCCATAATGGATACAAAAAATCACTAAAAACTCCTAGAAGTATGCATTTTTCAGCTTCGTGACTGTTAAGACATTTGATCAGAAGGATTAGTAGAACATCATATCCAATTTTCAGCCAAATCCACCAGGAGCCAATTCCCATACAAAATGTGCGGGGTCCTTTCTGACTTAAATCTCAAATATTGATCAAACTGGAGTAATTTTTGAAACACACCAATTTGATCTAGTAGGCCACTCACCTTGGGACACCTGCAGTGGCGCAGCCAGGATTTTGTTTTGAGGGAGGCTGAACTGAACAATTCTTGATGATACAACAGATAAGAAAGTTGCAAAAAAATGAACTCAGAAAAAATTGAAACTGTTAGAATCTTTGGGGGGGCTGTAGCCCCAAAGCCCCCCGCCCTAGCTGCGCCAGTGGACACCTGATATATCTGAAACGTACAATCCCATTTTTTATGGTTAATCATTCAGAATTCGAAAGCCCCTTCAATTTCATTGAAAAATTTATGTTAAAGACCGCTCGTAATCCCAATAATTTTCGAAAGAAAAGCTTGAAAAATTATTTCCAGGTTTTTGAAATAAGGCATTTCAACGTTGTCAGTTAAAAGGATAATCAAACGTCTGTACCTACTTTTTGATAGCTTTCCACTTATTCTAAATAAGTAATGATTTATATTTGTCTGCTGTTTACAAATATCTATCCGAAGGCAGAAGAGACTATCTTGAAATCCAAAATTAGGGGAATGCACTCGATATAAAGTAACTGGCAGGAAGACCTCTATCGTCAGCCCTTCCAAAGTTTTCAATTAACTTATTTTTTTCTTCTTCTGCTTTTCGAATCTGCAAGAAATATCAATTATCAATAACAATTAATTAAATAGGTGAGTTTTCAAACATCTACCTCTCTTGTTAAATAAGAATAATTAAAAAGCCAACTAATTGCCAGATTCAAAACTCAGATCCGCTGAATGAAATGGTGAAATCAAATTGAAATTACAATGTTAACGGAAAAAGAAAGAATACATGTACTGAAATCACTCGTTCGAATTTAACGAAGAAATTCAGAATATTCCACATGTTTCTAGAAGCAACATGTACACATTTGAAGCATACCATAATTAAAATTCCACTTCCTATAACGAATCATTCGAAATTTAAGAACCTCTTCAATTTCATTGAGAGCTTCATGTTATAATGCAGTAATCTAAAATAATTGATAAAATCATCTAAATCGTACAATCCCATTGACTATAATATTAATATCATTTCAATATTCGAAATCCACTTCAATTTTATTGAAAGCTTTCCAGGTTTTTGAAATTGGACATTTCAAGATTGTCGGTTATTGGGAAAACCATTGTTAAAAGGATATTCAAACGTCTGTACTTACTTTATGACAGCTTTCAACTGGATAACTTTTCTCAAAAGAAATGATTTGCATTTGTCCGTTGTTTACAATGATATATCCAAAGGAAGAAGGGACTGTCTTGAAATCCAAAATCAGGGACTTTTAAAATGAAGTACCTTTATATGAATCATTTTGCCACTTGAAGGTTTTCAATACACATATTCTCTCTTTCAATCTCCATTTCGAACCTGCAAGAAACAAAAATTTACCTCTCAATTGATAACCGATTAGAGCAACCTTGTGTACAATGTAAACCCTATACAGATGATGAGCTATCTGACATTGAAATGAATGAATGAAAGAACACTAATTCCATACCTCTCATATCATAGCAAACATGCTTGAATAAATAAGGACATACCTCTTATTCTTCTTCGTTTGCAGCAAGTTCTTATTTGATGATGTCTATTTGGTGCTTAAGTCCATCTCTTTCTGGGTCGACCGATACTTCTTCTTCCTAGAGTTGATTTATCCCTGGCCTTCTTTACCATTCTGTCTTGCTCCATTCTTTCTATGTTAACGTTCCATTCTACCTTTCTGTTGTTTATCCACTCCTCGATTATCTCTACTGCATACAGATTTCTGATCTCATCCCTCCTTTCTGTGTCATACAGGGTTTTTCTCTGGAAATTCTACAATGAATACCTCTAATTATTTCCTATAAATGGGACAATATACTCCATAAGTATCGGTTTACAACCGGCCTCACGGCCGGCGGTCGGCCTATCGGCCGCCCGTAAACCCGATAACTTCCGAAAGAAAAAGCTTGAAAAAATCGAAATTTCCCAGGTTGCTTAAAGCTTGAATGGAAAAGTTGAATTCACATATGAACAGGATGAGCCTAATAGTTCTCAGAATTGCCCTTCGTAAACACAACAACTATCGAAAGAATCAACTCGGAATTTTGAAATATTTCAGGCTATCTCCTCCGCTCCCAAAGAAAAATTCAATTATCAAACTCAGGTAATCCCAATAAATAACAGCTTGACAAATCAAAATTTCTTAGGTGACACAGGTGTGAATATAAAAGTGGAATTTACATAGGAACAGGTTAAGCCTGAAAGTTCTCAGAATTGCTTTTTGTAAACTCAACAACTATCAAAAGAAATAACTCGAGATTCAGAAATTAAAAGGATACCAAAGGCAAATTTGATTGACATAATCTTCCGATTTCAACGTAGGAATTCAGTATATTCAAAATCTTTTCAAAGCACCAAATATAAATATTTGACATGTTTAATATAAACACCCTATATAAATCTCGAATATAATTGATTTGAAAATCCTTCCTTTATAATTTATCATTTGGAAAAATTCACCGATCTCGTTGAAAAGGTCCAGTTATGTAGCAGAAACCAAAAATTTTAGATCCACCCCTATTAATTTTTTCTTTAGTTGTTGTGTTTTCGAAAAATCATTCTTGAAAACTCTTGGTCTCATCCAGTTTATATGATAATTCAATTTCACCTTTCAACTTCAAAACTTTCGATTTTTTCCATGCTATTCCTTCAGGAAGTTATCGTAAAAAGGAAAAAAAAAGGATAGATCTTACTCAGGTTTGATTTTGTGAACACAAATTTCTTCATGAGTGGCTTTCTTTATTTTAAGAACATTCTGTAAATTATCATCAGTCCAAATATTCAATATTGCAGTAAAATTTCATCGGGCAATCCATATGGAACCTTCAGGACCTACAAAAAACAGGAGTTATAAGTAAAACTTTCAAGGTTGCTATCGAATGGTATTTTAAAATATGGGTTTGAAAAAGCATTGTTAAAATGATATTCAAACATCTGTACTTACTTCATGACAGCTTTCAACTGGATAACTATTCTCAAAAGTAATGATTTGCATTTGTCCGTTGTTCACAATGATATATCCAAAGGCAGAAGGGACTGTCTTGAAATACAAAATCAGGGACTTTTAAAATGAAGTACCCACTTGAAGGTTTTCAATACACATATTCTCTCTTTCAATATCCATTTCGAACCTGCAAGAAACAAAAATTTACCTCTCAATTGATAACCGATTAGAGCAACCTTGTGTACAATGTAAACGCTATACAGATGATGAACTATCTGACATTGAAATGAATGAAAGAACACTAATTCCATACCAAACATGCTTGAATAAATAAGAAAATACCTCTAATTCTTCTTCGTTTGTCTTCCTCTTAGGTTCGGGACCTGTTCTTTTGATGATGTCTATTCGGTACGTAAGTTATTACTCCATCTCTTTCTGAGTTGACCGATATTTCTTCTACCTAGAGGTGATTTATACCTTGCATTCTTCATCATTCTGTCTTGCTCAATTCTTTTCATTTAGCGTTCCATTCTATCTTTGTGTTTATCAACTCCGAACATAATATGAACAGTTTAAACCTTGTTTGTTAGCTGTAGGTTTTCAATAGTTATTTTCTCTTTTCAAACCTGCAAAAAAATCAATTATTATCAATAAAAACGAATTGAATGAATGCGTTTTCACTTTCAACCTTCTGTACAATGTAAACACAGGGTCGGAGAGTTTGGTTATGTTTTAATTTCGTCGAAATTGATATGTTAGAATGTTGCATTATCAAGAATTATCATATTTTCTCGAGAAAGGGTTTCTGAAAGAAACATTACGACCAATACTTACTTTCGATATGTTTTTCAAAGCTGATTCGTGTCAAAGGTCATTGATCCTCAGTCTTTATTTGAAGGGAAAGCCGATCGTCGATATTCCTGAAAATCTCCGTGTAATAAATACTTTAAATATGGTTTTAATCAATTTATATATTATATTGTATTTAAGAGTAGTTGGTACATTTAAATTTCGATTAAGTTTCAGGTTATAGAAACACAGACGATTGTGTCGAACAAATAAATCTGAAATAATTCGTATCGTAATATTCTGTGGTTTAACCACAACAGAAATTATATGATTTTTCAGATGACTGTGACATTTGTGTTACAATTTAGACCTGGTGTTACGTTCGGTTTGAAGATATCGAGTATAACGGTTACAAATTGCTTTCGATGTTACGAAATGTAACTAATTTTGGTTTGATAATGAAAATATGTTCGATTTTCCTGGAAAAATGTGGAAAATCGGTTAAAGGATTAAAATTATTGTGATAAACACTTTAATCTTGAGACGTGATACGATTTCATAGCGTGATCGATAAGATTAACCCGAAAATTCATCGTTTAAACTTGATAGTTCCAAAGGTGATTCTTAGTTCTCATGAAAAGTGTAAAAAAAGATGGTACAATCGAAAGGACGTATTGAATAACGAATAAATATGATCTCAACTTACTTTTTAATATCACTTTCAGGTACGATCTATCGGGAAACACTGAAAATTCCAACAATTCCATCTAGATTCTCGAGGCTTTCGGTTCAGAGAAGAGAAGCTTATCTCTTGTAGAACGAAATCGCACATTTTTGTCAAATTTTCGACCGAACAAACACTTTAAACACAGTTTTTAACGTTTTCACACACATTTCAGCACTTTTCACGTCGATTTCTGTCCAAATTCCTCGATTTAAGTCTGAATTTTCGAGAAGGGACGCTAACGGCGGACATATTGAATATGAACTGACGTTTCTCGAATCTTCGAATTTTCTGATTGGTCGAGATTTTTGGAAATTTCGTAAAAATTGTCGATTTTCGGGAATTAATTAAAAATATTAGCGATCTGAAAAACCTAATGGAAAATACTTTACGCAGCGCGGGCGATATTCAACTTTCGTCTGGCACGATCCCCTTGACCCTAATTCGAGCCCGGTCGGAGGAGTAGTCCCAAATGCTGGATCGTATCGAATCTGACCCCTCTGAAATTTGTCGTCCCCGAAATTTAAATTTTCGATAATTCCTAAACGAAAAAAGATATCGTCTCGATTTCTTCTGAAAAAACGTAGATTTTGCGATTCTGCGTCGATAGCGATCGATAACCGACCCCCCGCGACCCTCCTTAGGGTCGAAAAAAATTTTTGAAAATCCCGATTAGTTAGGGATTTTTCGCGATTTTCGGGAATTTTTTTAAAATACCCCCGGACCTCGAAACCCCCCGAAACCGGCACCCTTAGTTAGCTCGAACCTTCCGCTACGCCACCCGCCCTTCCCCGGCCCCCTCCTCGCCCCGCAACCGCCCCGTCTCCACGGTACCATTTTCGAACCCCAAAATCACCAAATCGGTTGCCATGGATATTATTCTTTTAGTATATATTAGTTCGTTTTAGTAGATATATAGATCAATTGAATCGGTAAGTCAATTGAACCCATAGATCAGATGAACGGTAGGTCAGTTGAACCATTCTGTATTCGAGAATTTACGGAGAACACCCTGTATATAATTATTGTACACAAACATCAGTGGTTATTGATCGTTCATAGAATACATATTTGATATATTTATAGGTCATACGAACAGTAGGTCAGTCGAACCGTTCTGTATACGCGCATAGATAATCATCATTGGTTATTTATTTTCATAGATATTTGATTTATTTTAGGGTATCTCTCTGAGATAGTTTTTTCTCCAAAGTAATAACGTGAATGTACAGAATATAAGATGGTTGGTTATTATGGGATGAATAATATGGTATCGCTTAATCTGTTAACTGATACCCCCTGTATAATTTGAAACATTTGAGACCACCCTGTATATTCGAACATATATCTTCTCCATCGAAAAATTAAACATGTTTATAGACACACCCTGTATACACTCAGAGCGACTATTGAAAATGTTTTTGTTATAAAGTAGAAATTCTTTGTGGAAGGACCCTGTATAAATCCGATACATAATTCATTCGAAAACCCATTATCATGGTGAACCATTTGAAATTCAAAAACTTTTCGATTCCGTTGAAGAGTCCCTGTTATAACGCAGAAATAAAAAATTTTTGATCTACCCTCGTATAAATCCGAAACATATTTTTCGATTTCCTCTCGTATGATCCGAAACATATTTGTGACATTTCTTCAAGAATGAACGTAATTCAAATGAATATCTCACATTTCTCAAGTGATCTATAGAAAAACGACTACAATTTAGCGAAATAATATGAATTTTTTTTTGGGGCAGTGAACTCAGCCAGTAAATTTCAAAATTCCGAGTTGATTCTTTCGATAGTTGTTGTGTTTACGAAAGGCCATTCTGAGAACTATTGAAAATGTTTGTGTGTTATGAAGTAGAAATTCTTTGTGGAAGGACCTTGTATAAATCCGATACATAATTGAAAACCCACTATCATGGTAAATCATTTGAAATTCAAAAACTTTTTCGATTCCGTTGAAGAGTCCTTGTTATAACGCAGAAATAAAAAAATTTTGATTCACCCTTGTATGAATCATATTTGTGACATTTTTTAGAAAATTGGCGTTATTCAAATGAATATTCAACATTTCTATAATAATTTAATAATAATAATAACTTACGAAAGGAAGCTTAATGCTTGAACAGAAGAGTGGAATTCTCATATAAACAGGTGGGCGTTAAAGGTATCAGATAGGTACAATGTTCCCAAAGAAAAATTTAATTGCGAATATAATATCTTCAGAATCAATAAAAAACCAAGTGTATTTATATAGCTCTATCTGTTGAATCATTAGATGAATTTAGGTGATGAATTCATGAATAAATTTCTTGGATAAAAGAATTTTAGAAATTGTATAATATGGAATGGTTGAATTAATGAAATGTATAGGTTTATGCATATTAGCGTTTTATAAATTTATGTGTTTCAAGTCATAAGAAAACATTCGTTACACAAATTTATATATTTTCATTCATTTAAATATTTAGTGGGATAAAATAAAATACTGATTAAACGGAAAATATAAATATATTTCATAAAAAAAATTGTAGTATCGATAATAATATAATAATAATGTATAGATTTATATGAATGAGCATATCAAAACATGAATAGTTCAAGAAATAATATCAATAAAACATATAAATGGTTATTTAAGGAATAATTTAATTATAATCAAATATATAAAAATCTTAAATGAAAATACTAATTGTTATAAAAACAACAATGGAACTAATATATATTGAAATATTTACATGATATTACCTTAATATTAATCGAGAACATTAATTAAATAAAAACTAAGATATATTGAAATATTTACATGATATTATCTACATTAATATTAATCGAAAACGTATTTACAATATATTATGTGAAAATACATAAATTCTTAAAATTATTATATTACATTATAATACATATTAGGTTTGATTTCGTGGTATAGTGGCATAATCGATGGTCCATATCAGTGTGTTGTTGTTTCTCTCAATATCTTCGTCAAAAATCGGTGAGTGGTGTTTTTTTTGGGTCATGTCTCAAATTGGTTGTCATCTATCGGTGAGTGGTGGTTTTTTTGGGTTATCTCTCATTTTCGGTGTCACAAATCGGTGGGTTGTGGTTTTTTTGGTTATTTATATTCGTCATTTTCTTCGATGCTGGTTTTGTGACCGGAACTCTTCTCGGGCGGCTTGTATCCGAATTATTAATAAAGGTCGCTAGCACAAAGATTTGTTTTGCATTTCACTATATACAGATTCGTGAACATTGGCGAGAAAACGCAGATAGAAAAATTAAAGACGAAGAATGAAATAATGGGGACGACAAAGTTTTATAGAGCGATGAAATCGTTGATATGGATCCATATCGATGGTTCATTTGAAAAATTATTTCAGAAGTAGCATAAAATTAATGTCATTTCATTAATTAACTTGATTGAAATTTTAATGAATACACCTTTAAATTTAAAAATAAATTATTTCGTAATGAATAAAATAAATGAGAGTATAATGAAAGACTTTGAAAATTTTTCGAAAATAATGACAGAAAAGTTGGGACGAATAAAGTGAAATGTTCACTAATATGTAAAATGATGATTTTGGACATTGCATATATTATAAAAAAAAAGTTACTGATCAGGTGTTTCAGGACAGAAGAAAATTTGAAAAAATTAATATTCATTTCGTTTCGTTACCAATATTCGCGAATCTACGACCGAAATGATTTCTAATTCACCCCAGACATCATAAAGGAAAAATCGGTACGAATACCTACTATACTTGAATCTTAAAAGTTTCAAATTTTGACTGGCCAAATATCGGATGGATTATTTTGTATGAATTATTAAAAAAAAATGGGTTACTTTATAGAATTTAGTATGCTGTCATAAATTATATTTTTGGTATAAATGTTTTTGGAAAATTTCAGCAATTTACCCTGTTTTTTCGATTCATCTACTTTCACCTTTACGGCGTTCCAATTGCGAGCCCTTGAAAACGCAACGTAAAGTTGACCGTGTGAAAAAACCGGAGAACCAAGATAAATGCCTACTTTGTCAAATGTTTGCCCCTGAGCTTTATTGATAGTTAGTGCGAAGCAAACTTTTACAGGGAATTGTCTCCTTTTCAAAGTTATCGGCAGTGTTTTATCGGAAGAGGTAAGATCCATCCTAGAGATGAAATGTTCTCTTCCGCTAAAACGACCGGTGACACTTTTGGCTATTAATAAGGAGTCCGTAGCTGATAACACCAGTAGTCTCGTACCGTTGATTAATCCATCCTTTAAATTAATATTTCGCAAAAGTATAATCGGTACGCCTACTTTAAGTTTAAGTTCGTGGAGGGGCATTCCACTGGGTGTTATGCTGTTTAAATATTCCAACTGATAGTTTGCTATTTCATCTGCGTCTCCTGAAGCAACGCTATCGTTGCTACGGATAGTGATGATATTTCCCGGGAACGATTCAAGCATAATGTCATTCAACCTATTACAATGTTCGTTTCTGGGGCAAAGAATGGCTCGTGTCGAAAGTTGTTCCGGCGTCAGAGTATCGAAACGGCCAAAAATCTCTCCGATGAGATTGTCGGTCAAGCAGTGTTCAGGCAGGCAAACGTCGTTATTGCTATCGTCCGTAACGCTTTCGTTAAGCAAACCCTGACCCAGCTGTTCGAGCCATCCAGAGAACTCCCTCTCACCCGTATCAACACGCATATTGACCTTCAGTTCCAACGCTTTGAAGTGAGCCCACGCATTACAATTTGTGAAAAAGAGTTCCACCTGCTCCACCCTGCCAGTTGCCACGGGTGGTAACTGTTTGACGTCACCTCTAAGAAGCACGCAAAGACCGCCGAACGGGCGACAGTCATTACGCAAATCTTGGAGGAGTCGATCTACAGCGTTTAACACGTGATAACTGACCATGGAAACTTCATCCCAAATCATAACACGCAGTCTCCTCAAAGTGGCCGCTTCTTCTGATTGAGCCGTCATACATGAACGGGTTTCCGCATCCACGTTCAAGGGTAACTTGAACTTTGAATGAGCAGTACACCCGTCTTGAAGTAAAAGGGCCGCAATACCGGTGAAAGCGACGGCGATGGTTGAAACACCCCTTGTCCGACAGAAGGTCAATAAAGCATTGTACAGGTGAGTTTTACCTGTACCTCCGCTACCTCCTAAATAAAAGTAGCGGTCCGGAGCGTCATTTTCGATAGCAGTAACGACGCGGTCGAAAACATCCCGTTGCTCGGGGTTTAGCCTGGCCGGATCAAATTTAGCAGCTATCTCTGCGTTAACGCTTGCATCAATATCGACGTCTTCGTCGTCATCAATACCAACGCTAACGGGTCGATATTCTGGCAAACCAAAATCCTTAAGGCTTTTACCCAGATACCCCAGTATGTTTTCGATCCCGCGTAACGCACAGTTTTCCGCGTCCTCACCTGAGAGATTTTTTCTAAGAAAATCTTCGCACATATGATGTTTAAAAGCCACCCAAAGGGCCAGAGGGTTTCCGATTTCGCAGTAGCATAACATGTATGCGAACATTTTTCGCATGCACTTCGGCATGTCAACCAAAGCTGCCTGCTCTAATGTTTTTTTCCACTCATCATCGGAAGCGACCAATAGCCTGATTCGGGCAGCTTCTTGAAATGTGGGATACACAATTCCATTATATGTACGAAGATCTTCGAAGGATTTCGCACCGCGTACGTATTGAAGCAAAATTCTTAAATGAAACTTTTCCACGTACTTCGGGCTAATTGTGAACATCCGAGTAACGACAGATTTGACTCTAGATCTTCTGCGCCATCTACCGTTCGCCCAGCTGTAGTGCAGGGGTATTTCGCAATAAGCGTACTGTGTCGCTCTCGGATCGCTCCCGTTCAACTCAAAGTACGCTTCCAAGCGGGAGAGTTTTCCCTCCTGTCTGCGCACGGCTGCTTCTTCTTCGCCCTCTACGAACTGAACGGGCCGTTCCCCAGGCAAATGAACAGGTAATTGATAGACATTGGGCGTGTTACCGTGGGTTTTCAATGGTAATAATTTGAAGGCTGCTTCACCGGCAGACAAATACCGGGAGTCGATGTACGCTCTGATCTCGTCAAATACCTGTTCGTTTTTCGCCTGGATCACCGCAGCGTCCGGTCCTTTGTTTATGTATTTAAAAACGTACTTAACCGCTCCGACGCTTGTAACAACTTCCACATTAATGTGAGAATCGTACTTCATAGACAGGTACGGATTATAAGGAATTACGTCCCTATTATCCACTGTATACGAAATACCGTTCTTCATCAATGCTACACTGCGCCCATCATTTCTGCGTCTGTATATAGGCCGTCTTCGGTCTATGACGGTATTTTCCGAATACTCTTTGGGATAGCGCTTGGTACACACGCCCTCTTCCATACAGGGTGAATTTGGAAATTGATCACCGCAGGGACCGTGAATCATGGTGGCCACTATGATGTCAAAAAGCCGCGTATTGGCGGCGGGTAGTTCGGCGCAGATCAATCTATCTACGTCGTCGGGTTCACGCAACTTATCACCATCTGCCAAAAACAAAAGCCAATGGAGATGGGGTAAGCCGCGTTTTTGAAACTCGACGACGTAAACGTAAGCGATCACGTTGCCGAAAATTTTGTTTTTCAGAATGTCCTCGAAAAGGGCCTTTCTCTTTAAATCGAAAATTCTCGCTATCAGTTCAGGTCTATCCTGCGGATTTAACAATTTAGTGCCTAAATTTTCTCGAATTTCACGCCAATTCGGATTGCAAGTAAAAGTCACGAATAAAGAGGGTCGTCCAAATTTCGCAACGATAGACATTGCGTCCTGGTATCGCTGCTGCATGTTCCTAGGCCCTCCCGAAAAAGAACTGGGCAATATTACCACCTTGCCAATTCTTTCGCTCTCGACCGGCTCCCTTTCGTTCTTACGGGCGATGTAATCGAGGAGTCCGACGTAAGTGTCCGCCCTGACATCTTTTTGATGAATTCTCAGGTAGTTCAACCGATCACCCTCCAATTCGGCATACTTGTCAACGATGTACTGTTGACTCAGTTTACCGCAAAGGAGGATTGGATTGAACCGGCCCGATCTGCTCATCAAACGGTATAGGTCGAACTCCCTTTTGCTGATCCGTTTCCTCTTCTTATCGTTGTTGCCGAATCTCTGCATATTCATTGCCCATCCCAACTCTCCGTGAGGAAAGAGCAATGGGTAACAAAGAGCGTCCACGATTGGCGACATTTTGGGTATATCCGTACACTCTGCGCTACCTTCGCGATAAAACACGCGAACGCAGTTTTTGGGTGGCGGCATATTTCCGTCGACAGATGTGAAGACGGCGCCGATTTCGTCCGTATTGGAGGGCGCTGCATAGACGCTCCTGTTTGTACCTGGCATTGTGTGGAAGTAAAGGCCAATTTCTGGTATCCTGTCACTACCGTGTGTCCGTCGCTCGTCCTCGACTTTTTGGCCTAAACTTCGGTACATTTGAGCGAATGGATGCGTAGTTCTTAAGAGCGCGTCTATTTGTGCCAGTAAACCGGCCTCGCAATCTTTACCGACAGCGGCATTCGCTCTAGCCCGTTTTGCTTCTCCGCTATCTATAAAATAGAGAGAGCCGAAACGGGGATTGAAGGTACCAACATTACGTAGGCGATGATGGATCTGCCCTGCTACGACAACGACTGGAGCTCCGGCTCCTAGGTCTTTCCTCAAATCTGCTGACGTAGATCCAAGAGCTAGTAAGGTATTGTACCTTCTGATATTCCTCAAAAATCCTCGTGATTGCGGATGCATGTCGGTGATCAGGGACTTTAACAGATCCGGATATTCCGGACTGTTTGCTACCTGAACTGCTCCGTTGTTACAGCAGAACAGGTTTTCGTTGCGGAAAAATAGAGCACCACAGTAAGAACATACAACATCCATTTTGCCCAAATAGAGGAGGGGAACGTCTGGATGTTTGGATGCTGCGTCACGAACGACAGTCGTAGAGTTAGGCGGCTTCGGAGTGACGAAATTATCTTGTTCAATGAACATATTGAGTGAGTCCAAAGAATTTTGAATACAATCTAATGTCACAGGCGGAGAACAGGTATCTAAAACGCTTAGAACGGCGTAAGACGATCTGTTCCGTAGTGTGGCAGCAGATTCTAATCTAAACTCAATTGGGCTTAGGCAATATACTTCATTGGCGGGATAATTCTGCAGCAGAAAACTCAGCAAGTGATCTACGCTTCGAAATTTTATTAGACAGGCCTTACCTCCGTATTCGCAAGCTTTTCCGTCCGCACCGCGGGCGTGAGAATCGAATAAATAATAGGCTGTGTCCGAATCTCTGAAAATGCAGGTAGACAGGGAATTACATGTTAAAACGGCTGACTCGTAATTTTGAAATATCTGCGGCAATCCGTCAGCTAATTTAAAAAAAGGTTCTTCATTTTCTAACCCAATCCGCCCATCTACGTTGTTTGTTTCGTGAATTATTAAATTAAATCCATAATTATTAATTATGAATTTTGAATGTACCTCTTGTAGCATCAGGTAAGGATGCGAGGATACATTCGCTAAATTTAGAAAAGATCTTTCCCGAATGGATTTGCGATATAAACTATCGCCGTAATCTAAAATATCCTGTATCGTTTGTGCGTTCCAAGCGCTAAATGGGAGTATTCGATTGTATGCGAGCGCTGTTACCGCAATAGGGGTACATTGTTTGTTTCGGCTGATTTCCGAATAACGTAAATCAGCTTGACAGATTGTACCCCTAAGAATATGAACACTTTCTGTATAAAATCTTTGTGCCAGCTCGCCATTATTAGTAACCGGATTTTTTGCGTTTGATATTGTCATTTCTGAAATAAAAGTTATTCGGTAAACATTTGTTATATTCGATGTTGAATGCGAAATACGGATCGTAACACCGCAATTGGTTTTGAACTGCTCTTAATTTGGCTTTTTCTGTAAAAACTCAATACATTTATCGAATTTTTTTATAACATTTATCTCTAATTATTTATGATATTGGTCATTTAAGTAACAGAATTCGATCACTAATTATTCGTAACAGTGTAATATGTCTATGTTCTGTGGTGTAACGGTTACCTTAAAATCTTGTTAATTATTTTGAAATTTGGAAATTAATGATTCCAATCTTACCCGTGTGCCCGATAATTTGACAACAAATATCGTGTTATGCTCTGATTGATTAGAATGAATTTAGTTTGGTTTCCTTATTCTGGGGCAGCAAAGAATAATTCAAAAGCAATTGCGCTGTTAGAATCATTTATGAAAACCCTGTTTACTCAATATAAAAAAATAAAAACTATTTCATTTCATGTCGGATAATTATATAAAATTCTTCACCGATTATAATGTTTTTCATAAAAAATATCAAAACTTATATAACTGATAATACTCAACACGAAAGAATTCAATATTAATTTTGTAATATAATCACATTAACAATGTTTTATTTTGAATTAGATGAACAATTATATGAATGCTCTCTGTGAAGTATTATGGATAAAACCGTTATTGACCTATATATGAGGCGAAATTTGAAAAACCAACCGATTGAATATATTATTTCGAAAAATTAAACTTTATGATTAGGTATTTCTCCAGATTTAGAATATAATGTATGATTTAAATAACAGTAGAGTATAATTGTTTACCTTGATTTGACTTTCCGCCCGTTCCTTCGTTTGCTTTGAGGACTTCATTTGAAGCTTGGATTTTTCTTATCTTGGTCTGTGAAGGTTCTGTGAATAGCAAACAAAAACATCAGATTTAAATTTTGAATTTTCAAGAAGTTTAAAAATATTCTACATTTAATAACAATGATCGATAGTTAAAATTAACTATGTTTAATATCAATTAAAGTGTTTTGAAGCTAATAATTGAAAATAATTTCGAAGAAAATTGTTGATTTTAATGGACTGATGAATAATTGAAATTATATATATGTTGAGAATAAATTACCATGATGTGCAAAAAAATATTTTCTTTATGAATCTCTGATTAACTATCGATCGAATAACAATCAAAATAATTTATTTCGAATACATACAGGGTGTCTGGTGAGGAATGGGACAACGTTTAGGTGGTGATGAGGGATGTCTCAAAGAGTGAGAAAATGCCATTTGAAATCATCTGGGGTACATGGTTCCTGATATACAGAGGGTTTTAGAAAAAATTAAGAAATTTCAAATGACCATGATTCAGGAAATATGAGAGCTAATCCGATGATTTTTCGTATGAACAATGATAGAGTGAGTACGAATCTGTTTGAACGAAAAATTCGAAATAAAATCAGATCCGGACTCAGAAATTTTGGTTCTTCTGAAATTTGGTAAAAACAACACCCTGTATGCGGTTTTCAATTTTTTTGACTTCAGATTCTGAGAGAGCAGCAAAAATACATTCAAACTCAACTCTCATCCCGAATGGCACAAATTTTTCCTGCTTTCTATGACCATTAGAATGTCAATCTTCCGATTTTCGCTCCTTACATATTATTTTCTCGGCATTTCAGAAACATAAAAACTCAGATAGTTACTAATAAGTAAAAAAAAGATCATAAACGAATCAAAATTTTTATAAAAATTGTCAAAAATGCGAAATTTGGATAATTAATAATTAATCCTTCAAATATTGTTCAAAATGAAAACCACCAACTTCTACACATTTATCTGCTTTTTTCATTAAGTTCGAAACTGCTTTCCTTATCACATTCGGGTTGTTTGGTATTTCGTCACATGCGTCTATTATGCGCTGAATGAATTGTTTCCTTGTATTTATTTCTCGCCCGTACATCATAGTTTTAAGGTATCCCCAAAGAAAATAATCTAACGGTGTCATATCGGGGGACCGAGATGGCCATGCTCTTGGACCACCACGACCTATCCATCTATTTGGATATACCTCGTTCAAATGATTTCTCACTAAAATTGAGAAATGTGGGGGTGCTCCATCATGCTGGAATATAAGTCCTCTTTGATTAATATTCCCTAATAAATTAGGAAGAACATTCATAAGGAAATCTCTATAAATTTCTCCGGTGAGTCTTTCTTCGAAAAAATGAGGACCTATTAAATAATTATCATAAACTGCGCACCACATATTAACACTGAAACGTCTCTGTGATTGTCTTTGTACGACAGCGAAAATCGGAAGATTGACATTCGAAGGGCCATAGAAAGGAGGGACAATTTGTGTCATTCTGGATGACAGTTGAGTTCGAAAGTATTTTTCGTGCTCTCTCAGAATCTGAAGTCGAAAAAATTGAAAACCGCATACAGGGTGTTGTTTTTACCTAATTTCAGAAAAACTGAAATATCTGAGTCCGGATCTGATTTTATTTCGAATTTTTTGTTCAAACAGATTCGTACTCACTCTATCATTGTTCATACGAAAAATCATCCGATTAGCTCTCATATTTCCTGAATTATGGTCATTTGAAATGTCGAGAAAATGATATGTAAGGAGCGAAAATCGGAAGATTGACATTCGAAGGGTCATAGAAAGCAGGGAAAATTTGTGCCATTCGGGATGACAGTTGAGTTCGAAAGTATTTTTCCTGCTCTCTCAGGATCTGAAGTCAAAAAAATTGAAAACCGCAAACAGGGTGTTGTTTTCACCTAATTTCAGAAAAACTGAAATTTCTGAGTCCGGATCTGATTTTATTTCGAATTTTTCGTTCAAACAGATTCGTACTCACTCTATCATTGTTCATACGAAAAATCATCGGATTAACTCTTTTATTTCCTGAATTATGGCCATTTGAAATTTCCTAATTTTTTCGAAAACCCCCTGTACATCAGGAACCATGTACCTCAGATGATTTCAAATGGCATTTTCTCACTCCTTGAGACATCCCTCATCACCACCTAAACGTTGTCCCATTCCTCACCAGACACCCTGTATAAGACCCTGTCTCGTAAGAACTATTCCACTAAAGTATTTCATTTGATTTGATTGTAGAATAGGAATAATCATTGATTTTGAAATGAATAAAGTCATGTTATACGATTGTATGAAATTGCTGGAGAATATGGTATATGAGATTTGATATCATAATAACAATGAATTATAGAAAATTTGCGATTAAAAACGCTATGCAAACATAAATACCCTCATGATAAACTTTAGTTGCCTATTTAGTTGTAGAAATAATTACGAATATCACAAAATGAATTAGTTGATTCGAAATAATGCATGTTAGGAAAAAACATATTTTTTCACGAATCTCTGATTAACTATCGATGGAATAACAATCAAAATAATTTATTTCGAATACATATAAGACTTTGTCTCGTCAGAACTATTCCACCAAAATATTTTATTCGATCTGATTGTAGAATAGGAATAATCATTGATTTTGAAATGAATAAAGTCATGTTATATGATTGTTTGAAATTACTGGAGTATATGGCATAAAATATAATATCATAATAACCATGAATTGCAGAAATTTGTTATTTAGAACGCTATGTAAACATAAATACCCTCATGATAAACTTTAGTTGCCTATTTAGTTATAGGAATATTTGCGAATATTACAAAAGGAATTATTATTATTGAAATTTAGATTGTCGCAAGTATTATTCAAATTTTGAATTCAATTCAATTATAAACATGCAGTTTAATTGTTAAATAATAATAATTGTAGCATTAAAGTAACTTATGTATGCGAAAAAAGCATTAATCTCATGAATTGTATAGATAACTTACCTACCTATATTTTTAGTGATTTCATATTTGTTTTCAGTATAAACTTGTAAGAATTGTTCGGTCAAAATTTATAGAAAATGAATTATCGGTATATTATTATGAAACTATTATATCTGTTCGAAACTCGTGATATTTTAGAATTATTCATTTTGAATAGAAATGGAATTTGTTGAGGCTTTTTTGTGATTGAATCTGCAAATAAGGAGCACCGATTCAAACAGCTCAGTATTGAATCACTCGAGGTTTCAACAAATATTATTTTATGATTGAATGAATAATTTGTATTAAATATTCATCTGAAATTAATATGAAAATAGGGAAAAAAATAGAATTATTACCTTGAGTTGTTTCCGGTTTTGAAGGTTTTTTCTTTCCTTTCTTTATCGTCCATTTTGGTCCTGTTTTTTTATTTTTTTTTATTTGGGGTTCGAGTGAATCTAAAAATAGTATTTCATTTAATAATTACATAAATAATCAGAATAGGAGTCCAAATTTGATTGATATGTGATATGTTTAAATTGTTCAAGCTCGCAGTGATGCAAACATAGTTGTTATTCTCCCATTGTTTCTTTGGTTATCTCTTAGTTGAACTATTTTTTTGTTATTAAATATAGTTTTAATTTAATTAAATATAAAATTATAAACTTACAATTTTTTCATTTGATCATAAAAATATTACCTATTATTATTAGTTCCAAAAAATTCGAATGATATGTATTTGTATGGACGACTTTAATTTGAAATGATGAAAAATGTCCAAATTATCATGTATAATACCTTTTCTATATAATAACTTTTCGTTAGTGAGTAAAATTTCACCAAAATAATTTGTTCGTTCTGATTGTAGAATATTTATAATCATGTCTTTTGAAATAAGCAAAGTCATGTTATACGATTTTATCAAATAGCTGTATAAGACAATGTGAATTATAATATTGTATTAATGATGAATTGAGAAAAGTTGGATTTAAAACGCTATGCAAACATAAATGCCCTCATGATAAACTTTAGTTGCATATCTAGCTATAGGAATAATTGCGAATATTACGAAAAGAATGTTTTTGATTTGAAATAATGAAACATGTCTGTTATGAAAAATTATATTATTCTCCTTCCAAATCTCTGATTAACTATCAATGGAATTACAATCAAAATAATTCATTTTGAATACATATAACACCCTTTCTCGTAAGAAATATTCCACCAAAATAATTTATTCGATTCGATTGTAGAATATGAATAATCATTGATTTTGAAATAAACAAAGTCATGTTAAACGATTGTATGAAATTATTTGAGAATAAAGTGTCGAATATAATATCATAATAACAATGAATTTAAGAAAAGTAGCGATTTAGAATAATATGCAAACATAAATACTTTCATGATAAACTTTAGTTGCCTATGTACTTATACGAATATTTATGAATGTTACAAAATTAATTTTTTGATTCGAAATAATGTTTGCTATAAAAAAAACATATTTTTTCCTTACGAATCTCTGATTAACTATCGATGGAATAAAAATCAAAATAATTTATTTCGAATACATATAAGACTCTTTCTCGTAAGAAATATTCCACCAAAATAATTTATTCGATTTGATTTTGATTTTGAAATGAATAAAGTCATGCTATACGATTGTATAAATTCAATGGAGAATATAGTATGAAATTTAATATTATAATAATAATGAATTGTAGAAAAGTTGCGATTTTAAATGTTATGCAAACATAAATACCCTCATGATAAACTTTAGTTGCTTATTTGATTATAGAAATATTTCGAATATTACAAAATGAATTATTTGATTGAAATATTAAAAAATGCACAATGTGCAAAAAAATATTCTCCTTACGAATCTCTGATTAACTATCGATGGAATAACAATCAAAATCATTTATTTCGAATACATATAGGACCATCCTAGTAAGAATATTCCACCAAAATATTTCATTCGATTTGATTGTAGATTATGAATTATCATTGATTTCGAAAAAAATGAAGTCATGTTATACGATTGTATAAAATTACTATAGAATATAGTGTGAATTTCAAAATCATAATAACAATGAATCGAAGAAAAGTTGGGACTTAGAATTCTATCCAAATATGAATATCCTCATGATGAAACTTTACTTTGGTTGTCTATTTACTTATAGGAATAATTACAAATAATACCATTGTTTAAACAATGATAATACCAACGAATTACTCGATTCGAACAGGGAATACTTTTTACTGAGGAAATTTTGAATCAAAAAAGTTATAATGTTATATTAAAAAATAATTATAGGACATATCTTGACAAATGAAAAATTGTGATTAATTTTGTTGCAATAATAATCTATTTTTTGCATCAGATTTTGAATCATAAAAATAAAACTATTCAATCGATGTACCTAATCTTAGTTTTTTTGGTGAAAGTGTAATTGAAAGAAATGTCGGCAATAAAAATTATAGGTTTAATATTGAAAATATTCTCTAATGGTGCAATACAATACATTGTATTATCAGTTATTCTGATTGATTGCCAAAAAAACACGAAAACACTTACTCGTAAAAAAGATTCCACCATATGTATTAGAATGAACGATTATAATTTGAAATAATGAAAAATGTCCAAATTTGGACTGATACGAAAAAAATATTTCTATGAAGAATCTCCGAAAGACTATCGATGGAATAATAATTAAAGTGATTCATTCCAATTATTTCAATGAATAGGTATCCACCTCAACTCTTCTTGTATTCTTAATAATAAAAATATAAGACCATTTCTCATAAGAAAGATTCCACCTAAATAATTCATTAGATTTGATTTTAGAATATTTATAATCATGGATTTTGAAATTAATAAAATCATGTAATACGATTGTACGAAATAGCTGTAGATTATGTGAAATATAATTTGTTTTTGCATTTATGAATTGGAAACAATTGAGATTTAGAATTCTATGCAAACTTAAATATCCTTATGATGAAACTTTGGTTGCCTACCTACCTAATTGTAAAAATATCACAAATGAATGGTGTGATTCTAATATTAAATATCTTTTACTAATGGAATAATAAAAAAAAAGCGAAATTGAAATTTTCGAAAACGTTTCATTGTTAAGTATTACGTATTAATTATACACAAAATGAATAGATTGTTGAAATCTATACTGCTGCAATCAATATAAGAAGAAATTCCAAAATTTTGATTTCAATCCAATTTTAGAAAAAAAACTTGCTTACTAAATTGATATGCTTGTAACAGCATGTTTTTTAAAATTTTTTTTAGTGTCAATTACTGCGAAATCAAAGACATAGAGAATGAATTGAGTAATTACCACCTGAAATTGTCACTAATCAGAGAAAGGAAAAGAGCGATATCGCGACCATTACCTGTCCTTTTTTTGTGGATCTGTGGTAACATGAAAAAAAGACAACTATTGGCTTCGAGTTGGTTTCATTACTTTTCCATTTTTCAATCATATTATCTATGACGCTGAATAGGGAATGCTCAGTCCATTTCTCTATGTCTATGTCTCAGGAATAATTATATTTATATCGTGAGTTCAAAAAAATTCTTGTTCAAATGAGCTGTGGATTCTATTTTTCCCCTCGTAGATTCATAGGAAAAATAAAATCTACTACTTACTTGACCACGAATTTTTTAAAACGCACGTTACATGGATAATGAAGTCCAATTTACAGAAAGAAAAAAAAATCGTTCACATTTCTCTTGGTGCCACTTTACACGAATGAGTATAGTTTTGGAACTTATTAATAAAGTTGTTTTTGGAATGAATTTTGATCTAGGTATTGATAAGAATTATGTTTTTAATTCATTATGAATATTAACGATAAAAAAACGAACGTTTTAATCAGTTTCTCTTAAGAAAATCATTGTCTTTGGTACAAACATTTTAAATATGTGGTTGATTTATTGTCAAGGTGTGCGATACTAATTTGCTAACGAAATTTTAAAATTTTTCAGGTTAATAATAAATGGTTTTCGAAATTTGTTCATTTTATTATTGTAATCCCTTAAATATTAAGTTTGAGACTTTGGATATGTGATATGGATTAATGATATGAATTTTGAAAAGGTATTTAAGGATTGTACAGGATTGTGAAGTATTGGCGGATTCAATGTGTGATTTTTATAAATGAAAAAATTCATAATTCAGTTTTATTTCAATAATGAAATATTAAAGCGTTGTAAAATAGATATATTTGGAGACCTATAAAAATACTTTTTTTTATTGATTTATGGTATGCGTTATCAACTTTTAACTATACTTTTGTCAATAAGAACGAACATTTATCGTGCGTTCAAAAAAATTCGTGGTCAAGCTGTGGATTCTATTTATCCCCTCAAAGACTCTAAGGAAAAATAGACACCACAGCTTACTTGACAACGAATTTTTTTGAACGCACGTTACAATCATATATATGAATTAATATAAAGAAGTATTTTCATAGAATTACCTGATATTCCACTTTGGGTTGTCAAGTCCTCGAGGTCAGTATCTATAATGAAAAACATTCATTTTATTATTAAGATATAATGTGAATGAAGGAATTTAAATTATCAATTGTTATATACCAATGATTAATATCTTAAATGTATGAATATAAAATTTCAATACGTTTTCATTAATTATCAATATGAAGAAAAAGGTATATTTAGGTATATATGTTAATATATACTCATTTACAATATTATCAATGTTACAGATAATGATGAATTGGATAAATTTGAGATTTGAACGATATCTGATATCGACATTATATACTTGAATTGAAAGAATAAATAGAATACATTATTTGGAAAATAGATTACCTGCTATAATTTTCTCCTTATTTTCATCACTTAATAGGTCATCTGTAATGAAGATATTGATATCAATATATTATGAATGATCAATTTATTTGAAATAGAAAAATTCAATAGTATCCATATACATGAATAAGATGTCGTTTTGAATGTTGAACTATTGCATATTGCTTTCTTGCATCAATATTAATTTCAGGGCAATATCTAAAGGAAAATAATCTGATTTATTTTGTCTGCAAAAATTTATTGATGAATAAAACTCAAAACTTTGAAAATGTTAATATATGATTGTTAATGTTACCTATCACTCAGATATATATTGGTGTGATATTTAATAATTTATAGGGAAATATTGTGAAAATATTAATTTGAACGATGAACGATTTTTTATAGAATAATTATTAAATTTGATGATATAAAATTCATTATGTGATATTATTCAACGTTTCGTAGTGAAACGCAGATCTGATAAGTAGGATATAATGATAATATGTGAAAGTTTACCTTGTAATTTTGTTTCTGCTAGATTTTTCTTTGCCTTCACATTCTTTCTGGTGGACCAGCCTTTACTTCTGGTTTTCTTAGGCATGATGATGAAGAATATCTGAAAAACGATATATATATATATGTAATGTGTAACAAAATCGAAAGAAGAATAAATGTATTTTCTCTAATGAACTCTCGTGATCTGTACAACCAAGTTAGCCATAGTGGGAATTATCTCGAATGGACTCTAGGGAAATTTGCCAAAAGAAACAGAAGAAAAAAATGGTTTTTCATAAAACAATAATATTATAATATTAATAACAATTGCTATTATTCATATGAGGATGAATCAATTTTCTTCCATTAATTCATGATCTAATTTATTCCATATATTATGGTAGAAGCATATTTTTTCAATAAGTTCCATATTAATGGATCAGTATTGAAAATTTCAACATCAAATTATCATGTTTAATCATTCAATTTCTTTGATATTATCAAATTGATTTTTTTATGTATAATACATTATAAGTTATATACATATATGCGAATAATCTCGAAACGAAAGAAAGAAATAATTATTATACGTAATAACAGTATTTAAATAGTATTTTTTTCAAGATGAAATTATCAAATCTATTATCAATTATCACAGATGTATTATTCGTTGGAAATTTAGCGGGAAAATAGATATATCAAAGATGTACAGATAATATTCAATAAATATTATAATTGGAAAATAATTGATGTAAAACAGTTTTCAAAATATTTTGTTGAATTAATTCGGTGATATTCAAAGATTTATATTATTTAATCAGATAACATTTTATGAAAAACTCACCTAGTTATAAGCACAATGTCACAGGTCTTTAAGGTACGATGGTTTTCGGTGGAAAGAAGGAGGAATGATTATTCTAGAATCTAGACGATAAAAGTTCGTTAAATTTAGCGCCAACAGTTCACTGCTAGAACCATAGAAATTTTGATAATGCGAAGTTTTTCTTTTTTATTATTTGATAATAATCGTTAATTTATTAATAAATTAAATCATTTCATCTAATCAACATCAACTATGAATTGAATAATGTTATATTTTCTAATGGTTTATATTTGCTTTATAATATTGGGCGGTCCGACGATCTAAATACGGTTAAGAGCAATGAACTGTGAACAACTGGAACGGTTACGCTTTGAGCGGAAAATGACAACGGTCATCTATCTCTTTCTAACTCATTGCCGTATATGGAACGCCTGGTAGTTATTCGAATATTTAGTGATTTTTTTATTTTAATTCAGTAATAAACATGAAAAATCGAAATTTCTCAAGGTGGCCCGAACGGTGAACATCAAAAATAAACCTAATAGTTCACAAAATTGAAAAATAATTACTTCATTGTGTTACTTTATTCTATTTAGAAACAAAAGCTTTCGAATTAGGCCATTATTAAGATTCGTCTTCTAGAAAAAAAAATTTATTCTTGAATGTATTGAAAGCAAAACAAAATTATAAATTTTTTTTTATATAATATCATAATGAACGTAGGATTGTTTTTATAACATATCATTATTAACGTAAGAAATGATATAATAATGAAATGGATGTATTGCTTGATTCGTTAGTTAAATTAAGATGATTGATCTGTTTCTGATATGAATAAATTTGAATAGAAATATCATCAAACAGCAAATTGTTGATGGAGTAACAAAATTGTAGCTCGATTCAATGTATAAATCGATGTAATGTAAATGTTCATATATATCAGCGTTTTGGGAATTCATGTTTTCAAGGTATTAAAAAACATTCATTTCGCAAATTCATATATTTTTACCACTTGAAAATATTTTTTGGGATATAAAAAAAGGTTATCGAAAGAAAAATATGGATATATTTCATGAAAAAATGAAATATTTACAGTTAGGTTTATTTATTTGAATGAGTATATCAACAGTAAGGTTTTAAGAAATAGCTTTAAAAAAATATTTAAATAGTTGAATAAAATTCGAATAGAAGAAAACCATAGATTAGATTTAACTCATTTTAAATCCAATTAAAAAAATAATTATTATATGAAAAACTACACTAAATTGTAACCTGGATTCCTCTCGAGTGGCTCGTATCGGAATTATTAACATAAGTTCGTTAACACAAAGATTTGTATGCATTTTACTAAATACAGATTCGTGAACATTGGCCAAAAAACGTAGATAGGAAAATTAAAGACAAAGAAAAAAGCAATAGGGTCAACAAATTCGTTGATATGAATGCATATTAATGGTTTATTTGAAAAATTCATTCAGAAGTTACATAAAAAGAATCACGATTTCCTTAATCAACGTGATTGGAATTATAGAAAATATACTTTAATACTTGAAAAGACATAACTTAGTGCTGTTATTATTCGTAACCAATTTTTAGATTATTGAATGAAGAATTATCAATAGAAAATTAATGTGTATATTGTTTCGTCACTTACATTCGCGAATCTACGACTGAAATGAAATTCATTCCAGACATCATGAAGAAAAAATCTAAATAAATATTTGAATCTTAAAAGTTTCACATTTTGACTGACCAAATACTGGATTAATTATGTTGGATAAATTATCGAGAAATTTGAAGAAAAATAGATATGTTTATAAAATTTAATTTGCTCTCATGAATTATATTTTTGGTATAAATGTCTTTGGAAATTTTCATCAATTTACCTTGATTTTACGATTCATCTACTAACACCATTACGGCGTTCTAATTGTGAGCTCTTGAAAACGCAACGTAAAGTTGATTGTGTGAAAAAACCGGAGAATCAAGATAAATGCCTACTTTATTAAATGTTTGCATGTATGTAAGATCCATCCGAAAGATGAATGTTACTTTTTTGCTAGAACGACCGGTGAAAATTTTGGCTTTCAATAAGGAGTTCGTCACAGATAATACCAGTAGTCTTATCCCGTTGAATAATTCATCCTTTGAATTTGAATTTCGAAGAAGTATAACCGGTACGCCTACTTTAAGGAGTTCGTGATGGGGCATTCCACTGGGTGTTATACTGCTCAGATATTCCAACTGATAGTTTGCTGTTTCATCAGCATCTCTTGAGGTCACTGTGTCGTTGCTATGGAAAGAGATGATCCTTTAAAACGGCTGACTTGTAATTTTGAAGAACCTGCTGCAATCCGTCAGATAATTTAAAGAATGGTGCTTCATTTCCTAATTCAACCTGCTCATCTATATTGTTTGTTCCTTTGATTATCAGATGAAATCCATAGTTGTTAATTTCTTCTATACCTTTTGTAGCACTCCATATTCAACCTTCTGGACCTGAAAAAAAAAATCAATTACTATCCAATTATTAGAAAGTAAAAATTACTCAATTTTATTTTTATCGATAACATTTTGATCAAAACTGGCGCAATTCAAATTAATAGTTTCGGATAATGATAACTTTTAATCAATGTAACATTTTCTTATGCTGAGATGATAAAATAAAATGAAGCTTCTTGTTATAATGCAATAATCTGAAATAAATGATAAATTTATAGAAACACCCTGTATATCGGGTGTCCCAAAGTGAGTGGCCTATTAGATTATTATTTTCATAATTATGATTATTTTTTTGTCCATCCTGTATAATTGACAACTATAATTCAAAAGCAGTGACATAGATAAAGTCAATATCTAATAACTTGCTAAAGGACCCCGCACATTTTGTATGAGAATTGGCTCCTGGTGGATTTGGCTGAAAATTTGATATGATGTTCTACTAATCCTTCTGATCAAATGTCTCTACAGTCACAAAGCAGAAAAATGCATACTTCTAGGAGTTTTAGCGATTTTTTGTATCCATTATGGCTTGCGTATAACCGTTCCCACAGAAATGTTTGAGAATATTTCGTGATTATTGAAAGCAGATTCTGTCAATTCGAAATATTTTCAAACATTTCTGTGTGAACGGTAATACGTAAGCCATAATGGATACAAAAAATCGCAAAAAACTCCTAAAAGTATGCATTTTTCAGCTTCGTGACTGTAGAGATAGTTGATCAGAAGGATTAGTAGAACATCGTATCAAATTTTCAGCCAAATCCACCGGGAGCCAATTCCCATAATACGTAAGCCATAATGGATACAAAAAATCACTAAAAACTCCTAGAAGTATGCATTTTTCAGCTTCGTGACTGTTAAGACATTTGATCAGAAGGATTAGTAGAACATCATATCCAATTTTCAGCCAAATCCACCAGGAGCCAATTCCCATACAAAATGTGCGGGGTCCTTTCTGACTTAAATCTCAAATATTGATCAAACTGGAGTAATTTTTGAAACACACCAATTTGATCTAGTAGGCCACTCACCTTGGGACACCTGCAGTGGCGCAGCCAGGATTTTGTTTTGAGGGAGGCTGAACTGAACAATTCTTGATGATACAACAGATAAGAAAGTTGCAAAAAAATGAACTCAGAAAAAATTGAAACTGTTAGAATCTTTGGGGGGGCTGTAGCCCCAAAGCCCCCCGCCCTAGCTGCGCCAGTGGACACCTGATATATCTGAAACGTACAATCCCATTTTTTATGGTTAATCATTCAGAATTCGAAAGCCCCTTCAATTTCATTGAAAAATTTATGTTAAAGACCGCTCGTAATCCCAATAATTTTCGAAAGAAAAGCTTGAAAAATTATTTCCAGGTTTTTGAAATAAGGCATTTCAACGTTGTCAGTTAAAAGGATAATCAAACGTCTGTACCTACTTTTTGATAGCTTTCCACTTATTCTAAATAAGTAATGATTTATATTTGTCTGCTGTTTACAAATATCTATCCGAAGGCAGAAGAGACTATCTTGAAATCCAAAATTAGGGGAATGCACTCGATATAAAGTAACTGGCAGGAAGACCTCTATCGTCAGCCCTTCCAAAGTTTTCAATTAACTTATTTTTTTCTTCTTCTGCTTTTCGAATCTGCAAGAAATATCAATTATCAATAACAATTAATTAAATAGGTGAGTTTTCAAACATCTACCTCTCTTGTTAAATAAGAATAATTAAAAAGCCAACTAATTGCCAGATTCAAAACTCAGATCCGCTGAATGAAATGGTGAAATCAAATTGAAATTACAATGTTAACGGAAAAAGAAAGAATACATGTACTGAAATCACTCGTTCGAATTTAACGAAGAAATTCAGAATATTCCACATGTTTCTAGAAGCAACATGTACACATTTGAAGCATACCATAATTAAAATTCCACTTCCTATAACGAATCATTCGAAATTTAAGAACCTCTTCAATTTCATTGAGAGCTTCATGTTATAATGCAGTAATCTAAAATAATTGATAAAATCATCTAAATCGTACAATCCCATTGACTATAATATTAATATCATTTCAATATTCGAAATCCACTTCAATTTTATTGAAAGCTTTCCAGGTTTTTGAAATTGGACATTTCAAGATTGTCGGTTATTGGGAAAACCATTGTTAAAAGGATATTCAAACGTCTGTACTTACTTTATGACAGCTTTCAACTGGATAACTTTTCTCAAAAGAAATGATTTGCATTTGTCCGTTGTTTACAATGATATATCCAAAGGAAGAAGGGACTGTCTTGAAATCCAAAATCAGGGACTTTTAAAATGAAGTACCTTTATATGAATCATTTTGCCACTTGAAGGTTTTCAATACACATATTCTCTCTTTCAATCTCCATTTCGAACCTGCAAGAAACAAAAATTTACCTCTCAATTGATAACCGATTAGAGCAACCTTGTGTACAATGTAAACCCTATACAGATGATGAGCTATCTGACATTGAAATGAATGAATGAAAGAACACTAATTCCATACCTCTCATATCATAGCAAACATGCTTGAATAAATAAGGACATACCTCTTATTCTTCTTCGTTTGCAGCAAGTTCTTATTTGATGATGTCTATTTGGTGCTTAAGTCCATCTCTTTCTGGGTCGACCGATACTTCTTCTTCCTAGAGTTGATTTATCCCTGGCCTTCTTTACCATTCTGTCTTGCTCCATTCTTTCTATGTTAACGTTCCATTCTACCTTTCTGTTGTTTATCCACTCCTCGATTATCTCTACTGCATACAGATTTCTGATCTCATCCCTCCTTTCTGTGTCATACAGGGTTTTTCTCTGGAAATTCTACAATGAATACCTCTAATTATTTCCTATAAATGGGACAATATACTCCATAAGTATCGGTTTACAACCGGCCTCACGGCCGGCGGTCGGCCTATCGGCCGCCCGTAAACCCGATAACTTCCGAAAGAAAAAGCTTGAAAAAATCGAAATTTCCCAGGTTGCTTAAAGCTTGAATGGAAAAGTTGAATTCACATATGAACAGGATGAGCCTAATAGTTCTCAGAATTGCCCTTCGTAAACACAACAACTATCGAAAGAATCAACTCGGAATTTTGAAATATTTCAGGCTATCTCCTCCGCTCCCAAAGAAAAATTCAATTATCAAACTCAGGTAATCCCAATAAATAACAGCTTGACAAATCAAAATTTCTTAGGTGACACAGGTGTGAATATAAAAGTGGAATTTACATAGGAACAGGTTAAGCCTGAAAGTTCTCAGAATTGCTTTTTGTAAACTCAACAACTATCAAAAGAAATAACTCGAGATTCAGAAATTAAAAGGATACCAAAGGCAAATTTGATTGACATAAATCTTCCGATTTCAACGTAGGAATTCAGTATATTCAAAATCTTTTCAAAGCACCAAATATAAATATTTGACATGTTTAAATATAAACACCCTATATAAATCTCGAATATAATTGATTTAAAATCCTTCCTTTATAATTTATCATTTGGAAAAATTCACCGATCTCGTTGAAAAGGTCCAGTTATGTAGCAGAAACCAAAAATTTTAGATCCACCCCTATTAATTTTTTCTTTAGTTGTTGTGTTTTCGAAAAATCATTCTTGAAAACTCTTGGTCTCATCCAGTTTATATGATCACATTCAACTTCAAATTCGACCTGATTCCTTCATCGTAAAGTTATCAGGAAAAAAAAAGGATAGATCTTACTCAGGTTTGATTTTGTGAACACAAATTTCTTCATGAGTGGCTTTCTTTATTTTAAGAACATTCTGTAAAATCATCATCAAAATATTCAATATTGCAGTAAAATTTCATCGGGCAATCCATATGGAACCTTCAGGAACCTACAAAAAACAGGAGTTATAAGTAAAACTTTCAAGGTTGCTATCGAATGGTATTTTTATGGGTTTGAAAAAGCATTGTTAAAATGATATTCAAACATCTGTACTTACTTCATGACAGCTTTCAACTGGATAACTATTCTCAAAAGTAATGATTTGCATTTGTCCGTTGTTCACAATGATATATCCAAAGGCAGAAGGGACTGTCTTGAAATACAAAATCAGGGACTTTTAAAATGAAGTACCCACTTGAAGGTTTTCAATACACATATTCTCTCTTTCAATATCCATTTCGAACCTGCAAGAAACAAAAATTTACCTCTCAATTGATAACCGATTAGAGCAACCTTGTGTACAATGTAAACGCTATACAGATGATGACTATCTGACATTGAAATGAATGAAAGAACACTAATTCCATACCAAACATGCTTGAATAAATAAGAAAATACCTCTAATTCTTCTTCGTTTGTCTTCCTCTAGGTTCGGGACCTGTTCTTTTGATGATGTCTATTCGGTACGTAAGTTATTACTCCATCTCTTTCTGAGTTGACCGATATTTCTTCTACCTAGAGGTGATTTATACCTTGCATTCTTCATCATTCTGTCTTGCTCAATTCTTTTCATTTAGCGTTCCATTCTATCTTTGTGTTTATCAACTCCGAACATAATATGAACAGTTTAAACCTTGTTTGTTAGCTGTAGGTTTTCAATAGTTATTTTCTCTTTTCAAACCTGCAAAAAAATCAATTATTATCAATAAAAACGAATTGAATGAATGCGTTTTCACTTTCAACCTTCTGTACAATGTAAACACAGGGTCGGAGAGTTTGGTTATGTTTTAATTTCGTCGAAATTGATATGTTAGAATGTTGCATTATCAAGAATTATCATATTTTCTCGAGAAAGGGTTTTGAAAGAAACATTACGACCAATACTTACTTTCGATATGTTTTTCAAAGCTGATTCGTGTCAAAGGTCATTGATCCTCAGTCTTTATTTGAAGGGAAAGCCGATCGTCGATATTCCTGAAAATCTCCGTGTAATAAATACTTTAAATATGGTTTTAATCAATTTATATATTATATTGTATTTAAGAGTAGTTGGTACATTTAAATTTCGATTAAGTTTCAGGTTATAGAAACACAGACGATTGTGTCGAACAAATAAATCTGAAATAATTCGTATCGTAATATTCTGTGGTTTAACCACAACAGAAATTATATATTTTTCAGATGACTGTGACATTTGTGTTACAATTTAGACCTGGTGTTACGTTCGGTTTGAAGATATCGAGTATAACGGTTACAAATTGCTTTCGATGTTACGAAATGTAACTAATTTTGTTTTTGATAATGAAATATGTTCGATTTTCCTGGAAAAATGTGGAAAATCGGTTAAAGGATTAAAATTATTGTGATAAACACTTTAATCTTGAGACGTGATACGATTTCATAGCGTAATCGATAAGATTAACCCGAAAATTCATCGTTTAAACTTGATAGTTTCCAAAGGTGATTCTTAGTTCTCATGAAAAGTGTAAAAAAAGATGGTACAATCGAAAGGACGTATTGAATAACGAATAAATATGATCTCAACTTACTTTTTAATATCACTTTCAGGTACGATCTATCGGGAAACACTGAAAATTCCAACAATTCCATCTAGATTCTCGAGGCTTTCGGTTCAGAGAAGAGAAGCTTATCTCTTGTAGAACGAAATCGCACATTTTTGTCAAATTTTCGACCGAACAAACACTTTAAACACAGTTTTTAACGTTTTCACACACATTTCAGCACTTTTCACGTCGATTTCTGTCCAAATTCCTCGATTTAAGTCTGAATTTTCGAGAAGGGACGCTAACGGCGGACATATTGAATATCAACTGACGTTTGTCGAATCGGTCGAATTTTCTGATTGGTCGAGATTTTTGGAAATTTCGTAAAAATTGTCGATTTTCGGGAATTAATTAAAAATATTAGCGATCTGAAAAACCTAATGGAAAATACTTTACGCAGCGCGGGCGATATTCAACTTTCGTCTGGCATGATCCCCTTGACCCTAATTCGAGCCCGGTCGGAGGTGATAGTCCCAAATGCTGGATCGTTTCGAATCTGACCCCTCTGAAATTTGTCGTCCCCGAAATTTAAATTTTCGATAATTCCTAAACGAAAAAAGATATCGTCTCGATTTCTTCTGAAAAAACGTAGATTTCGCGATTTTGCGTCGATAGCGATCGATAACCGACCCCCCGCGACCCTCCTTAGGGTCGAAAAAAATTTTTGAAAATCCCGATTAGTTAGGGATTTTTCGCGATTTTCGGGAATTTTTTTAAAATACCCCCGGACCTCGAAACCCCCGAAACCGGCACCCTTTAGCTCGAACCTTCCGCTACGCCACCCGCCCTTCCCGGCCCCCTCCTCGCCCCGCAACCGCCCCGTCTCCACGGTACCATTTTCGAACCCCCAAAATCACCAAATCGGTTGCCATGGATATTATTCTTTTAGTATATATTAACTAGTGAGCCCATTAATCTACCTTGTCAGTAGTTCAATATAACCAATAGATCAATATAACCGGTAGATCAATTGAACCGATAGGTCATACGAACAGTAGGTCAGTCGAACCGTTCTGTATACGCCCATAGATAATCATCATTGGTTATTTATTTTCATAGATATTTGATGTATTTTAGGGTATCTCTCTGAGATAGTTTTTTCTCCAAAGTAATAACGTGAATGTACAGAATATAAGATGGTTGGTTATTATGGGATGAATAATATGGTATCGCTTAATCTGTTAACTGATACCCCCTGTATAATTTGAAACATTTGAGACCACCCTGTATATTCGAACATATATCTTCTCCATCAAAAAATTAAACATGATTATAGACACACCCTGTATACACTCAGAGCGACTATTGAAAATGTTTTTGTTATGAAGTAGAAATTCTTTGTGGAAGGACCCTGTATAAATCCGATACATAATTCATTCGAAAATCCATTATCATGGTGAACCATTTGAAATTCAAAAACTTTTTCGATTCCGTTGAAGAGTCCTTGTTATAACGCAGAAATAAAAAATTTTTGATCTACCCTCGTATAAATCCGAAACATATTTTTCGATTTCCCCTCGTATGATCCGAAACATATTTGTGACATTTCTTCAAGAATGAACGTAATTCAAATGAATATCTCACATTCTCAAGTGATCTATAGAAAAACGACTACAATTTAGCGAAATAATATGAATTTTTTTTGGGGCAGTGAACTCAGCCAGTAAATTTCAAAATTCCGAGTTGATTCTTTCGATAGTTGTTGTGTTTACGAAAGGCCATTCTGAGAACTATTGAAAATGTTTGTGTGTTATGAAGTAGAAATTCTTTGTGGAAGGACCTTGTATAAATCCGATACATAATTGAAAACCCACTATCATGGTAAATCATTTGAAATTCAAAAACTTTTTCGATTCCGTTGAAGAGTCCTTGTTATAACGCAGAAATAAAAAATTTTTGATTTACCCTTGTATGAATCATATTTGTGACATTTTTTAGAAAATTGGCGTTATTCAAATGAATATTCAACATTTCTATTATAATTTAATAATAATAATAACTTACGAAAGGAAGCTTAATGTTTGAACAGAAGAGTGGAATTCTCATATAAACAGGATGGGCGTTAAAGGTATCAGATAGGTACAATGCTCCCAAAGAAAAATTTAATTGCGAATATAATATCTTCAGAATCAATAAAAAACCAAGTGTATTTATATAGCTCTATCTGTTGAATCATTAGATGAATTTAGGTGATGAATTCATGAATAAATTTTTTGGATAAAAGAATTTTAGAAATTGTATAATATGGAATGGTTGAATTAATGAAATGTAAAGGTTTATGCATATTAGCGTTTTATAAATTTATGTGTTTCAAGTCATAAGAAAACATTCGTTATACAAATTTATATATTTTCATTCATTTAAATATTTAGTGGGATAAAATAAAATACTGATTAAACGGAAAATATAAATATATTTCATAAAAAAATTGTAGTATCGATAATAATATAATAATAATGTATAGATTTATATGAATGCGCATATCAAAACATGAATAGTTCAAGAAATAATATCAATAAAACATATAAATGGTTATTTAAGGAATAATTTAATTAGAATTAAATATATAAAAATCTTAAATGAAAATACTAATTGTTATAAAAACAACAATGGAACTAATATATATTGAAATATTTACATGATATTACCTTAATATTAATCGAGAACATTAATTAAATAAAAACTAAGATATATCGAAATATTTACATGATATTATCTACATTAATATTAATCGAAAACGTATTTACAATATATTATGTGAAAATACATAAATTCTTAAAATTATTATATTACATTATAATACATATTAGGTTTGATTTCCTGGTATAGTGGCATAATCGATGGTCCATATCAGTGTGTAGTTGTTTTTCTCAATATCTTCGTCAAAAATCGGTAAGTGGTGGTTTTTTTGGGTTATGTCTCAAATTGGTTGTCATCTATCGGTGAGTGGTGGTTTTTTTGGGTTATCTCTCATTTTCGGTGTCACAAATCGGTGGGTTGTGGTTTTTTTGGTTATTTATATTCGTCACTTTATTCGATGCTGGTTTTGTAACCGGAACTCTTCTCGGGCGGCTTGTATCCGAATTATTAATAAAGGTCGCTAGCACAAAGATTTGTTTTGCATTTCACTATATACAGATTCGTGAACATTGGCGAGAAAACGCAGATAGAAAAATTAAAGACGAAGAATGAAATAATGGGGACGACAAAGTTTTATAGAGCGATGAAATCGTTGATATGGATTCATATCGATGGTTTATTTGAAAAATTATTTCGGAAGTTGCATAAAATTAATGACGTTTCATTAATTAACGTGATTGAAATTTTAATGAATACACCTTTAAATTTAAAAATAAATTATTTCGTAATGTAATAATTTGTAATTAACTCGAAGATTATGTAATAATGAATAAAATAAATGAGAGTATAATGAATGACTTTGAAAATTTTTCGAAAATAATGACAGAAAAGTTGGGAGGAATAAAGTGAAACGTTCACTAATATGTAAAATGATGATTTTGGACATTGCATATATTATAAAAAAAAACTTACTGATCAGGTGTTTCAGGACAGAAGAAAATTTGAAAAAATTAATATTCATTTCGTTTCGTTACCAATATTCGCGAATCTACGACCGAAATGATTTCTAATTCACCCCAGACATCATAAAGGAAAAATCGGTACGAATACCTACTATACTTGAATCTTAAAAGTTTAAAATTTTGACTGGCCAAATATCGGATGGATTATTTTGTATGAATTATTAAAAAAAAAATGGGTTACTTTATAGAATTTAGTATGCTGCCATAAATTATATTTTTGGTATAAATGTTTTTGGAAAATTTCAGCAATTTACCCTGTTTTTTCGATTCATCTACTTTCACCTTTACGGCGTTCCAATTGCGAGCCCTTGAAAACGCAACGTAAAGTTGACCGTGTGAAAAAACCGGAGAACCAAGATAAATGCCTACTTTGTCAAATGTTTGCCCCTGAGCTTTATTGATAGTTAGTGCGAAGCAAACTTTTACAGGGAATTGTCTCCTTTTCAAAGTTATCGGCAGTGTTTTATCGGAAGAGGTAAGATCCATCCTATGGATGAAATGTATTCTTCCGCTAAAACGACCGGTGACACTTTTGGCTATTAATAAGGAGTCCGTAGCTGATAACACCAGTAGTCTCGTACCGTTGATTAATCCATCCATTAAGTTAATATTTCGCAAAAGTATAATCGGTACGCCTACTTTAAGTTTAAGTTCGTGGAGGGGCATTCCACTGGGTGTTATGCTGTTTAAATATTCCAACTGATAGTTTGCTATTTCATCTGCGTCTCCTGAAGCAACGCTATCGTTGCTACGGATAGTGATGATATTTCCCGGGAACGATTCAAGCATAATGTCATTTAACCTATTACAATGTTCGTTTCTGGGGCAAAGAATGGCTCGTGTCGAAAGTTGTTCCGGCGTCAGAGTATCGAAACGGCCAAAAATCTCTCCGATGAGATTGTCGGTCAAGCAGTGTTCAGGCAGGCAAACGTCGTTATTGCTATCGTCCGTAACACTTTCGTTAAGCAAACCTTGACCCAGTTGTTCGAGCCATCCAGCGAACTCCCTCTCACCCGTATCAACACGCATATTGACCTTCAGTTCCAACGCTTTGAAGTGAGCCCACGCATTACAATTTGTGAAAAAGAGTTCCACCTGCTCCACCCTGCCAGTTGCCACGGGTGGTAACTGTTTGACGTCACCTCTAAGAAGCACGCAAAGACCGCCGAACGGGCGACAGTCATTACGCAAATCTTGGAGGAGTCGATCTACAGCGTTTAACACGTGATAACTGGCCATGGAAACTTCATCCCAAATCATAACACGCAGTCTCCTCAAAGTGGCCGCTTCTTCTGATTGAGCCGTCATACATGAACGGGTGTTCGCATCCACGTTCAAGGGTAACTTGAACTTTGAATGAGCAGTACACCCGTCTTGAAGTAAAAGGGCCGCAATGCCGGTGAAAGCGACGGCGATGGTTGAAACACCCCTTGTCCGACAGAAGGTCAATAAAGCATTGTACAGGTGAGTTTTACCTGTACCTCCGCTACCTCCTAAATAAAAGTAGCGGTTCGGAGCGTCATTTTCGATAGCAGTAACGACGCGGTCGAAAACATCCCGTTGCTCGGGGTTTAGCTTGGCCGGATCAAATTTAGCAGCTATCTCTGCGTTAACGCTGGCATCAATATCGACGTCTTCGTCGTCATCAATACCAACGCTAACGGGTCGATATTCTGGCAAACCAAAATCCTTAAGGCTTTTACCCAGATACCGCAGTATGTTTTCGATCCCGCGTAACGCACAGTTTTCCGCGTCCTCACCTGAGAGATTTTTTCTAAGAAAATCTTCGCACATATAATGTTTAAAAGCCACCCAAAGGGCCAGAGGGTTTCCGACTTCGCAGTAGCATAACATGTATGCGAACATTTTTCGCATGCACTTCGGCATGTCAACCAAAGCTGCCTGCTCTAATGTTTTTTTCCACTCATCATCGGAAGCGACCAATAGCCTGATTCGGGCAGCTTCTTGAAATGTGGGATACACAATTCCATTATATGTACGAAGATCTTCGAAGGATTTCGCACCGCGTACGTATTGAAGTAAAATTCTTAAATGAAACTTTTCCACGTACTTCGGACTAATTGTGAACATCCGAGTAACGACAGATATGGATTTGGATCTTCTGCGCCATCTACCGTTCGCCCAGCTGTAGTGCAGGGGTATTTCGCAATAAGCGTACTGTGTCGCTCTCGGATCGCTCCCGTTCAACGCGAAGTACGCTTCCAAGAGGGAGAGTTTTCCGTCCTGTCTCCGTACGGCCGCCTCTTCTTCGCCTTCTACGAACCGAACGGGCTGTTCTCCAGGCAAATGAACAGGTAATTGATAAACCGTGGGCGTGTTACCGTGGGTTGTGAAGGGTAACAACTTGAACGCTGCCTCACCGGCAGACAAATACCGGGAGTCGATGTACGCCCTGATCTCGTCAAATACCTGCTCGTTTTTCGCCTGGATCACCGCAGCGTCCGGTCCTTTGTTTATGTATTTAAAAACGTACTTAACCGCTCCGACGCTTGTAACAACTTCCACGTTAATGTGAGAATCGTACTTCATAGACAGGTACGGATTATAAGGAATTACGTCCCTATTATCCACTGTATACGAAATACCGTTCTTCATCAATGCTACACTGCGCCCATCATTTCTGCGTCTGTATATAGGCCGTCTTCGGTCTATGACGGTATTTTCCGAATAATCTTTGGGATAGCGCTTGGTACACACGCCCTCTTCCATACAGGGTGAATTTGGAAATTGATCACCGCAGGGACCGTGAATCATGGTGGCCATTATGATGTCAAAAAGCCGCGTATTGGCGGCGGGTAGTTCGGCGCAGATCAATCTATCTACGTCGTCGGGTTCACGCAACTTATCACCATCTGCCAAAAACAAAAGCCAATGGAGATGGGGTAAGCCGCGTTTTTGAAACTCGACGACGTAAACGTGAGCGATCACGTTGCCGAAAATTTTGTGTTTTAGAACGTCCTCGAAAAGGGCCTTTCTCTTTAAATCGAAAATTCTCGCGATCAGTTCAGGTCTATCCTGCGGATTTAACAATTTAGTGCCTAAATTTTCTCGAATTTCACGCCAATTCGGATTGCAAGTAAAAGTCACGAATAAAGAGGGTCGTCCAAATTTCGCAACGATAGACATTGCGTCCTGGTATCGCTGCTGCATGTTCCTAGGCCCTCCCGAAAAAGAACTGGGCAATATTACCACCTTGCCAATTCTTTCGCTCTCGACCGGCTCCCTTTCGTTCTTACGGGCGATGTAATCGAGGAGTCCGACGTAAGTGTCCGCCCTGACATCTTTTTGATGAATTCTCAGGTAGTTCAACCGATCACCCTCCAATTCGGCATACTTGTCAACGATGTACTGTTGACTCAGTTTGCCGCAAAGGAGGATTGGATTGAACCGGCCCGATCTGCTCATCAAACGGTATAGATCGAACTCCCTTTTGCTGATCCGTTTCCTCTTCTTATCGTTGCTGCCGAATCTCTGCATATTCGTCGCCCATCCCAACTCTCCGTGAGGAAAGAGTAATGGGTAACAAAGAGCGTCCACGATTGGCGACAATTTGGGTATATCCGTGCACTCTGCGCTACCTTCGCGATAAAACACGCGAACGCAGTTTTGGGGTGGCGGCATATTTCCGTCGACAGATGTGAAGACGGCGCCGATTTCGTCCATATTGGAGGGCGCTGCATAGACGCTCCTGTTTGTACCTGGCATCGTGTGGAAGTAAAGGCCAATTTCTGGTATCCTGTCACTACCGTGTGTCCGTCGCTCGTCCTCGACTTTTTGGCCTAAACTTCGGTACATTTGAGCGAATGGATGCGTAGTTCTCAAGAGCGCGTCTATTTGTGCCAGTAAACCGGCCTCGCAATCTTTACCGACAGCGGCATTCGCTCTAGCCCGTTTTGCTTCTCCGCTATCTATAAAATAGAGAGAGCCGAAACGGGGATTGAAGGTACCAACATTACTTAGGCGATGATGGATCTGCCCTGCTACGACAACGACTGGAGCTCCGGGTCCTAGGTCTTTTCGCAAATCTGCTGCCGAAGATCCAAGAGCTAGTAAACTGTTGTACCTTCTGATGTTCCTCAAAAATCCTCGTGATTGCGGATGCATGTCGGTGATCAGGGACTTTAACAGATCCGGATATTCCGGACTGTTTGCTACCTGAACTGCTCCGTTGTTGCAGCAGAACAGGTTTTCGTTGCGGAAAAATAGCGCACTACAATAATAACATACAACATCCATTTTGCCCAAATAAAGGAGGGGAACGTCTGGATGTTTGGATGCTGCGTCACGAACGACAGTCGTAGAGTTAGGCGGCTTCGGAGTGACGAAATTATCTTGTTCAATGAACATATTGAGTGAGTCCAAAGAATTTTGAATAAAATCTACTGTCACAGGCGGAGAACAGGTATCTAAAACGCTTAGAACAGCGTAAGACGATCTGTTCCGTAGTGTGGCAGCAGATTCTAATCTAAACTCAATTGGGCTCAGGCAATATACTTCATTGGCGGGATAATTCTGCAGCAGAAAACTCAGCAAAAGATCTACGCTTCGAAATTTTATTAGACAGGCCTTACCTCCGTATTCGCAAGCTTTTCCGTCCGCACCGCGGGCGTGAGAATCGAATAAATAATAGGTTGTATCCGAATCTTTGAAAATGCAGGTAGACAGGGAATTACATGTTAAAACGGCTGACTCGTAATTTTGAAATATCTGCGGCAATCCGTCAGCTAATTTAAAAAAAGGTTCTTCATTTTCTAACCCAATCCGCCCATCTACGTTGTTTGTTTCGTGAATTATTAAACTAAATCCATAATTATTAATTATGAATTTTGAATGTACCTCTTGTAGCATCAGGTAAGGATGCGAGGATACATTCGCTAAATTTTGAAAAGACCTTTCCCGAATCGATTTGCGATATAAACTATCGCCGTAATCTAAAATATCCTGTATCGTTTGTGCGTTCCAAGCGCTAAACGGGAGTATTCGATTATATGCGAGCGCTGTTACCGCAATAGGGGTACATTGTTTGTTTCGGCTGATTTCCGAATAACGTAAATCAGCTTGACAGATTGTACCCCTAAGAATATGAACACTTTCTGTATAAAATCTTTGTGCCAGCTCGCTAATATTAGTAACCGGATTTTTTGCGTTTGATATTGTCATTTCTGAAATAAAAGTTATTCGGTAAACATTTGTTATATTCGATGTTGAATGCGAAATACAGATCGTAACACCGCAATTGGTTTTGAACTGCTCTTAATTTGGCGTTTTCTGTAAAAACTCAATACATTTATCGAATTTTTTATAATATTTATCTCTAATTGTTTATGACACTGGTCATTTAAGTAGCAGAATTTTAACTCAAAATCTTGATAATTACTTTGAAATTTGGAAATTAATGATTCCAATCTTATCCGTGTGTTCGATAATTTGACAACAAATATCGTGTTATGCTCCGATTGATTATGGAATGAACTTAGTTTGGTATCCTTATTCTGTAGCAGCAAAGAATAATTCAAAAGCAATTGCGCTGTTAGAATCATTTTTTGATAGCCCTGTTCAATCAATATAAAATAAAAACTATTTCATTTCATGCCGGATGATCATATAAAATTCTTCAACGATTATAATTTTTTTCATAAAAAATATCAAAATTTATATAACTGATAATACTTAAACGAAATAATTCAATATAAATTTTGAAATATAATTAGATCGATATTGTTGGTTTTGAATTAGATGAACAATTATACAGGGTGTTTCATTGGGAAAGGGAAATATTTCACAGGTGCATAGGTGGCACCAAGACGGTTCTAGAGATACCCCATTTATAGGGTCTCGCTGTCTTTGTAGCCGAGATACAGGGTGTTTTATGAATTTTGCCCGTTTCTTCCTGAGGCCGTACCAGACGAACCACCCGGTATATTTTCTTCATATTTGGCAAATATGTTCCTAATTGAGAGCCCAAACATATCATGCAATAACCGCCTCGAAAATCCAGGTCCGGGATAACAAAAAATTATGAATCGTTTGAATTTTCGAAACAACACCCTGTACATCGGAATTTTGAAAATATGTTTTAATATTCGAACACACCACTAAAAACTCAACTGAAACGTATACTTCAAATTTTCGCGCAGAAAGTTTTACTGCACAAATTTTCAAGGTAAATGTGAATTTTTTAGGAACTTGGATACCCGAATGTGGTTTGAAGTGACTTTAACAATGAATTATCAACAATATTGCATCCATAATTATTACAACATTACTTTGTAATTCATTTCCACATTGGTTTTCCTTTTTAAAGCCGTATACTTGAAAATCCAGGTCCGGGTTAACGAAAATTATGAATCGTTTGAATCCTCGAAACAACACCCTGTACATCGGAACTTTGAAAATCTGTTTTAAAATTCGAAAATACCACTAAAAACTGAACTGAGACGTAAACTTCAAATTTTCGCGCAGATAGTTTCAATGCACAAATTTTCAACGTAAAAGTGAAGTTTTTAAAAACTAAGATACCTGAAAGTGGTTTGAAGTGACTTTTAACAATGAATTATCAACATTATTGAATTATGGATTTCAATATTTTGCTAATTCGTTGTTAAAAGTCACTTCAAACCACTTTCAGGTATCCAAGTTCTTAAAAACTTCACTTTTACGTTGAAAATTTGTGCATTGAAACTATCTGCGCAAAAATTTGAAGTGTACGTCTCAGTTCAGTTTTTAGTAGTATTTTCGAATTTTAAAACAGATTTTCCAAATTCCGATGTACAGGGTGTTGTTTTGAGTATTGAAACGATTCATAATTTTTCGTTAACCCGGACCTGGATTTTCAAGTATACGGCTATAAAAAGGAAAACCAATGTGGAAATGAATTACAAATTAATGTTTAAATAATTATGGATGCAATATTGTTGATATTTCATTGTTAAAGTCACTTCAAACCATTTTCGGGTATCCAAGTTCCTAAAAACTTCACTTTTACCTTGAAAATTTGTGCAGTAAAACTTTCTGCGCAAAAATTTGAAGTATACGTCCCAGTTTAGTTTTTAGTGGTGTTTTTGCATATTAAAACAGATTTTCAAAATTCCGATGTACAGGGTGTTCTTTCGAGTATTCAAACGATTCATAATTTTTTGTTAATCCAGACCTGGATTTTCGAGGCGGTTATTGCATGATATATTTGGGCTCTCAATTAGGAACATATTTGCCAAATATGAAGAAAATATACCGGGTGGTTCGTCTGGTACGGCCTCAGGAAGAAACGGGCTGAATTCATAATACACCCTGTATTTCGGCTACGAAGACAGTGAGACATAATAAATGGGGTATCTTTAGAACCGTCTTGATGCCACCTATGCACCTGTGAAGTATTTTCCTTTCCCAATGAAACACCCTGTATGAATGCTTTTTGTGAAGTATTATGGATAAAACCATTATTGGTCTATATTTGAGGCAAAATTTGAAAAACTAACGGATTGAATATATTATTTCGAAAAATTCAACTTTATGATTAGGTATTTCTCCAGATTAAGAATATAATGTACGATTTAAATAACAGTAGAGTATAATTGTTCCTACCTTGATTTGACTTTCCGCCCGGTCTTTCGTTTGCCTTGAGGACATCTGTATCTTGGATTTTCCTTTTCTTGGGCTGTGAAGGTTCTGTGAATAGCAAACAAAAACATCAGATTTATATTTTAAATTTTTAAGAATTTTAAAAATATTCTACATTTAATAACAATGATCAATAGTTAAAATTAACAATGTTTGATATCAATTGAAGTGTTTCGGAGTTAAGAATTGAAAATAATTTCGAAGAATAATCATTGATTTCGAAATGAATAAAGTCATGTCATACGATTGTATGAAATTACTGGAGAATGTGGTATGAAATTTAATATCATAATAACGATGGATTGAGGAAAAGTTGAGATTTAGAATGTTATATGCAAACATGAATACCCTCATGATGAATTTTAGTTGCCTATTTAGTTGTAGAGATACTTGCTAATAGCACAAAATAAATTATTTTATTCGATATAATGCATGTTATGACAAAACATATTTTTTTACGAATTTCTGATTAACTATCGATAGATTAACAATCAAAATAATTTATTTCGAATATAAGACTCTCCCTCGTAAAAAATATTCCACCAAAATATTTCATTCGATTTGATTGTGACATAGGAATAATCATTGATTTCGAAATAAATAAAATCATGTTATACGATTATATGAAATTACTGGAGAATATGGTGTGAAATTCAATATCATTATAACAATGAATCGGAGAAAAGTTGGGATTTAGAATGTTATGCAAACATAAATATCCTCATGATAAACTTTAGTTGCCTATTTAATTATAGGAATATTTGCGAATATTACAAAATGAATTATTTTATTCAAAATAATGAAAAATGTATAATATGCAAAAAAATATTCTCCTTACGAATCTCTGATTAATTATCGATGGAATCACAGTCGAAATAATTTATTTCTAATACATATAAGACCCTTTCTCGTAAGAAATATCCCACCAAAATAATTCATTCGGTTTGATTGTAGAATATGAATAATCATTGATTTTGAAATAAATAAAGTCATATTATACGATTGTATGAAATTATTGGAGAATATGGTATGAAATTTAATATCATAATAACAATGGATTGAGGAAAAGTTGAGATTTAGAATGTTATATGCAAACATGAATACCCTCATGGTAAACTTTAGTTGCCTATTTAGTTGTAGAGATATTTGCTAATAACACAAAATGAATTATTTTATTCGAAATAATGCATGTTATGACAAAACATATTTTTTACGAATTTCTGATTAACTATCGATCGAATAACAATCAAATTAAGTTATTTCAAATAAATATAAGACCCTGTCTCGTAAGAAATATTCCACCAAAATATTTCATTCGATTTGATTGTAGAATAGGAATAATCATTGATTTTGAAATGAATAAAGTCATGTCATACGATTGTATGAAATTATTGGAGAATATGGTATGAAATTTAATATCATAATAACGATGGATTGAGGAAAAGTTGAGATTTAGAATGTTATATGCAAACATGAATAACCTCATGATGAATTTTAGTTGCCTATTTAGTTGTAGAGATATTTGCTAATATCACAAAATGAATTATTTGATTCGAAATAATGCATTTAATAACAATGATCAATAGTTAAAATTAACTATGTTTAATATCAATTCAAGTGTTTTGAAGCTAAGAATTGAAAATAATTTCGAAGAAAATTGTTGATTTAAATGGACTGATGAATAATTGAAATTATATATGTTGGGAATAAATTACCTCTGTATGGGTCATTTTGCATATTGATATATTTGAAATGCAAATATCCTCTTCTTAATTGAAGCCGCTTTATGTGAAAGAAAAGCGCAATTCATAAAATGTATAGACAAATTATACATTTAAGCGACATTTTGAAATTATTCGTTTTGAATTGAAATGAACCTGAATAATAGATCAATTTTCGAAATTGCTGAAGCTTTTGTGTGCATACATTTGTAAATATAAGAGTGAAAGCAGTTAAATATTGATTCATTTGGGGTATCAATAAACAATTATTTAATAATCGGATTAATTGTTTGTGTTAAATATTCCTCTGGAACTGAATCAAATTGGGAAGAAAATATAAGATTTTTACCTTGAGTTTCCTTTTTCGAATGTTGCTTTCCTTTCTTAACAGCCAATTTAGGTCCTGTTTGTTTATCTTTATTTTTATGGAGTTCAATTGAATCTGCAAATAATTTTATATTGAATTATTATATAAATAGTGCGAATAAAGGTCAAATTCCAATTGAAAATTATGAATGGTTAAAACTCGCGCTGATGCAGATATCAATATACTCTATTAGATAACGTTGGTTTCCTCTTAGTTGAACGATTTGTTTGCTGGATTTTGATTTAAATCACATATGGAAAAATATTATTTGAATCTGACAGTATTTGGAATTATTTAGAATAAAAGTAAATTTGAGTATAGATTTATTTTCGAATTTGTTAAGGCTTCTGTGTTATTATATTATTTAAATAAGAAACAGTTTAATATTGAATCACTTGAGTAATCTACAAACATTAGTTCATCATTAGATGAAAATATTCACCTGAAATTGTAATAAAACTGGTGTAGTATAGCAAAAGATTGTTACCTTGAGTTGTTTCATTGATTGAATGTTTTTTTCCTTTTTTGATCTCCAACTTAGGTCCTTTTTTTTTATTTTGGTTTATGCAGAGTTCCGGTGAATCTGCAAATTATTTTATATTGAATAATTATTTAAATAGTGAGATTAAATGTACAATTCTGATTGTACATTGATATATGGTGTTCAAATTTGCATTGTTGCAAACATTAATTATGTTTGCTATCAAATAGAGTTGAATTTTAATTATATATAAGACTTTTTTTCAAATATGGAAGATCTCGAACTTTGAATTATTCCAATTGATAATAAAAATATCGTTATAATTACTTCCGGAAAAAATTGAAATGATATGAGTTTGTATTAACAACTATGATTTGAAATAATAAAAATGTTTGTTATGAAAAAATATTTTCTTGAGGAATCTCTGAGCAACTGTCGATTGAATAATAATTAAAATAATTTATTTCATTTACATATAGGACCTTTTCTCGTAAAAATAGTTTCACCAAAATAATTCATTCGATTTGATTGTAAAATATTTATAATCATGTATTTGTGAAATGAGTAGAGTCATTTTATACGATTGTATGAAAGAACTGTATAATATAATGTAATATGTAATAGTATAATAATAATGAATTGAAGAAAAGTTGAGATTCAGAATGCTAGGCAAACGTAAATACTCTCATGATAAATCCTTGTTTGCCTATTGAGTAATAATTGCGAATATTACAAAATTAATTGTTTGATTTGAAATGATGAAACATGTATGTTATGAAAAATGATTTCTCCACTAATCTCCGATTAATTATCGATGGAACAATAATTAAAACAATTTATTTCAATTACAAACACCATTTCTCGTATACATGATTCCACCAAAATAATTCATTCGATTTGATTGAAGAATATTGTTAATCATGAATTTTGAACTAAATGGAGACATGTTATAAGATTGTAAGGAATTATTTGAGAATATAGTGTCGAATATAATATCCTAATAACAATGAATTAAAGAAAAGTTGCGATTTAGAATGCTATGCAAACATAAATACTCTCATGATAAACTTTAGTTGCCTATGTAGTTATAGGAATATTTGTGAATGTTACAAAATTAATTATTTGATTCGAAATAATGGTTGCTATGAAAAAACATATTTTCTTTACGAATCTTTGATTAACTATCGATAGATTAAAAATCAAAATAATTTATTTCGAATACATATAAGACCATTTCCCGTAATAAATATTCCACCAAAATAATTTATTCGATATTATTTTGATATGAATAAAGTCATGCTAAATGATTATATAAATTCAATGGAGCATATAGTATGAAATTTAATATCATAATAATAATAATAACAATGATTTAGAGAAAAGTTGCGATTTTAAATGTTATGCAAACATAAATACCCTCATGATAAACTTTAGTTGCCTATTTGGTTATAGGAATATTTCGAATATTACAAAATGAATTATTTGATTCAAAATAATGAAAAATGCATGATGTGCAAAAAAATATTATCTTAACGAATCTATGATTAACTATCGATGGATTAACAATCAAAATAATTTATTTCGAATACATATAAGACCCTTCCTCGTAAAAAATATTCCACCAAAATATTTCATTCGGTTTGATTGCAGAATAGGAATAATCATTGATTTTGAAATGAATAAGTTCATATTATACGATTGTATGAAATTACTTGAGAATATACTGAGAAATTACATATCATATTAACAATGAATTAGAGAAAAGTTGGGATTTAGAATTCTATCCAAATATGAATATTATTCTTATGATGAAATTTTGGTTATCTATTCACTTATAGGAATAATTCCGATCAATACCAACAATTTACTCGATTCGACCAGGGATTTTTTTTTACTGGGGAATTCTTGAATAAAAAAAGTGATTATAATGATCAATATCAGAAGATATTCAAAAATTTTGATTACAATCCAATTTTCAAAACAAAACTTGATTACTTAACATATTAATATGATTCTGATCAAACAAATGTATTTATAACAGCATATTTTTTAATTTTTTCAGTGTCCAATAATTCCCTATTAGATATAAGATTCTCTGTTTTGATTCGATTGATTGTCAATTTAATGATTGAAGGATTCAGCATATAATTTTTGTATGTACAGTGGCGTTAACCGAAAGATTTTACAGAGCCTAGAAGACTTTTTTAGTTGATCTATAGCGTTCTTCATTAGAAAAACTGGTGCTCACCAGAACTGTCCCAGTGCAACCCTATTGCAATTTTTCATGTTCTTTATACCAATGCAACACAAAAAATTGCACTGGGATAATTTTATTGCGTACCAATTCTTTCAATGGAAAACGCTATCAACTATCACGTGATAATTTGACAGAAAATACGTGTATTAACTGTCAACTATGTAACTATGGTAAGCTGTAGTTATATCGCTAAAATTCGACTATAGGCTTATGCATAAAAAAAATTGTATTCTATGAATTTTTTTCAAGTTTTTAATCAATTATTGCGAGATTGTAGAGAATGGACTGAGCAAAAACCACCTGAAATGTCACCAATCGGAGAAAGAGAGGATGCGATATTAGGGACAGTACCTGTCTCTTTTTTATAGATTTGTGGTGACATAAAAAAAGAAAACTATTGGTCGCGAATTGGTTTAATTTTACAGTCATATTTTCTATAGGCGAATTTTGGCGATGTAACTACAGCTTACCATTGTTACATAGTTGACATTCAATACACATATTTTCTGTCGAATAACGTAACCATAGTTAGATATAACCACATCTCGCCAAAATTCGCCTTATGAAGTTGAATAGGGATTACTCAATCCATTTCACTATGTCTATGTGCCAGATATAATCATATATGTATACATGGTCCAATTTATAATAGGAAAAAAATCGTTCACATTTCGCTCAAAGCCACTTTACATAAATAAGTATAGTTCTGGAAATTATTGATATTGTTGTTTTCATAATGGAATTTGGTCTATTGATAAGAATTAGGTTTTGAATATATTAAATATTAACGATGGAAAAACGAATATTTTAATCATTTTTCGTTGAGGAAAATTATTTTCTTTGGCACAAACATTTTGAATATGTGGTAGTAGATTTATTTTCAAGGCGAGTCTGAAAAAATTTCAGAGTAATAATGAATGGTAATTGTAATCCCTTAGATATTAAATCGAGACTCTGGATATGTGATATGGATTAATGATATGAATTTTGAAAAGGTATATAAGGATTGTACACAGGATTGTGAAGTTTTGGCGGATTCAATGTGTTATTTTGATAAATGAAAAGAATCATAATTCAATCTTTAATTCTGAAAATCAATTTTATTTCAATACTGAAATAAAGCGTTGTAGAATAAGATATATTTGGAGACCTATAAAAATATTTTTTTATTGATTTATGGTATACGTTTTCAACACTACTCTTGCCAATAATGACGACATACAATAATATAGATGAATTAATATAAAGAAATATATTCATAGAATTACCTGATATTTCACTCTGGGTTGTATTAAATTCCTCAACGTCTGCATCTATAATGAAAAACATTTATTTTATTATTATTATGATATAATTTGAATAAGGGAATTTGAATTATCAATTTTATATAGGTACCATTGGATATAATATATATTTTAAATGTATAAATATAAAATTTCAATATATTTGATTCATTATTCATATAAAAAAATAGGTAAATATGTGAATGATTACTCATATGCAATATTAATTAATATTAGAGAACAAATTAATCGGATAAATTTGAGATTTGTATGATTTTATTATGAAATCTCTATTATTTATTTATTGAAAAATTGAATGAATTGAATTATTTGGAAAATAGATTACAAATTATATCATGATATAAATTGTTCCTTATTTTGATTTGTAATATCTCTTATAAAGATATTAACATCAATACATTATGAATGATGAATAAATTTTAAATAACAACAATAACATAATTATACGATTGAGATGTCGTTTTGAATCTTCAAATATTGGTATTGCTTCGTTTCACCAATTTTTATTTCAGAGAAGTATATTAAAGAAAATAATCAGATTTATGATGTTGTCTGCAAACATTCCAAGGGAAATAAAACTGAAAATTTTGGAAAGTTTGATATGATTGTTAATTTTAGCTGTGAGTTAATTTGATATTAAAGTGATATTTCTCAATTTTTGGGAAAACATAGTGAAAATTTTAATCTGAACGATTTTCTATTGAATAATTATTTAATAATTTTATATCATTAACTTTTAATTTGATATTAATCGACATTTCTCAGTAGAAGGGTGATTCAATAAGTATATGATTATGAAATGTGGCATTTTTACCTTGTATTTTTGTTCCTGCATTTTTTTTATTTGACTTCGTTTGCTTTCTGGAGGTCCAGCCCTTACTTTTGCTTTTTTTAGGCATGATGGTGATTATCTGAAAAACCTTATATAATATAACGAAATCGTGTAGGAAGAATGAATGCATATTCTCTAACAAACTCTTGTGATCTCTGTACGATCGATTAACATGAGTAACTCGATCGTACAGAGATCACAAAATAAGTGGCAATTATTTCAAGTGGACGTAAGAAAAAATTTATTAGAAAAAACAGAAAATGCGATTTCACAAAATAATAACAACTATAAATATATGTAATATTAATAACGATTGATATTTTTCAAAGTAGGATGAATCAATTTTTTCCTATGAATTCGTGATCTAATACGATCAAAATTTATTCAATACATATTTATGGTGGAAGCTTAATTTTTTCAATACGTTCTTTACTGATGGATCGGTATCTAAGATTTCAACAAATTGATATATTCATTGAGTCAATTCAATAGTTATTTTGAAATAATAATTATAAGAGTATCAGTAATTAAATTGTATTTTTGAATCGATATTATAATTTAAGCCAATAAATATGAAACTTATAAATTCATCAGTTATTATTAAAGATGTATTCAAAATAATAACTCATTATCCGTTAGAAATTTAGCGGGAAAATAGCTTTATCAAAGATGTACTGATAATATTTCATAAATAACAAAATTGGAAAATAATTGATATAAAACAATTTGCAAAAAATTTTTTTGAATTAATTCGGTGATATTGAAAGATTTATATTATTGAATTAGATAATATTTTATGAAAAACTTACTTAGTTAATAGCACAATCTCACAGGTCTTCGAGCTTCAAAGGTTTTCGGTGGAAAGAAGGAGGAATAATGATTCTAGAATCTAGACGATAAAAGTTCGTTAAATTTAGCGCCAACAGTTAACTGCTGAAACCATAGAAATTTTGATAATGCAAAATTTTCTTTTTTTATTATTTGATGATAATCGTAAATTTATTAATAAATTAAAATATTTCATCTAATCAACAATGAATTGAATAATGTTATATTTTCTAATGGGTTATATTTCCTTTATAATATTAGTCGGTCTGACGATCTAATTACGGTTAAGAGCAATAAATTGTGAACAACTGGAACGGTTGCGCTTTGAGCGGAAAGTGAAGTCTGGGCATTGCATAGGCAACCCCAAATGACAACGGTCATCTATCTCTTTCTAACTCATTGTCGTATATGGAACGCCTAGTAGTTATTCGAATATTTCGTGATATTTTCATTTTAATTCAGTAACAAACGTAAAAAATCGAAATTTCTTAAGTTGGCTCGAACGGGAAAAATGAATTTATAAATGAACATCAAAAATAAGCCTTATAGTTCATAAAATTGAAAAATAATTATTTCATTGTGTTATTTTATTCTATTTAGAACCAAAAGTTTTCGACTTAGGCCATTATCAGGATTCGCCGTCTAGAAAAAAAATTAATTCTTGAATGTATTAAAAGCAAAACAAAATTATAAATTTTTTTAAATAATATCATCATCATGAACTTAGGATTGTTTTTATAACATATCATTATGAACGTAAGAAATTATATAATAATGAAATGGATGTATTGCTTGATTTGTTAGTTTAATTAAGATGATTAATCTATTTCTGATATGAATCAATTTGAATAGAAATATCATCAAACAGCAAATTGTTGATGAAGTAACAAAATTATAGCTTGAGTCAATGTATAGATAGATGTAATGTAAAGGTTCATATACATATAACAGCATTTTAGGAAGTCAAGTTATTAAAAACATTCATTTCGCAAATTCATATATTTTCACCACTTAAAATATTTATTGGGATATAAGAAAAAGATCATTGAAAGAAAAATATAAATATATTTCATGGAAAAAATTAAATATTTACAATTTGAATTCAAATGAAAAAAATAATTTATATATATTATATGGAAAACTACACTTAATTGTAACCTGGGGCCTATTGCATCAAAATACTTTGCAACTTTTCACTTTGCACTTTACATTATGATAAATTTCGAAAGTTTAAATTAATTATGTTGCAAAACATTTCTTACAACATTTAATTTCTACGTAGTTCTTTCCATTTTGTCTTTGACTATTCACATTTCACTTTTTTATGCATTTTACTATATACAGATTCGTGAAAATTGGCAAAAAAACGTAGACAGGAAAATTAAAGACAAATAAAAAAGTTATAGGGTTGACAAAGTCGTTAGAACAACGAATTTGTTGATATGAATGTATATTAATGGTTTATTTGAAAAATTAATTCAAAAGTTGCATAAAAAGAATGACGATTTCATTAAACAACGTGATTGGAATTGTAATAAATATACCTTCATACTTAAAAAGACATAACTTAGTGCTGTTATTATTTGTAACCAATTTGTAGATTATTGAATGAAGAATTATCAATAGAAAATTAATGTATATAATGTTTTGTCACCTATATTCGCGAATCTACGACTGGAATGATTTATAATTCATCCCAGACATCATAAAGAGAGAATTTAAATAAATATTCGAATTTTAAAAGTTTAAAATTTTGATTGGCCAAATATCAGATGAGTTAATTTAAATGAATTATCGAGAAATTTGAAGAAAAATAGTTATGTTTATAAAATTCAATATGGTGTCATGAATTACATTTCTGGCATATACGTCTTTTGAAAATTTCATCAATTTTTCCTGATTTTACGATTCATCTACTTTCACCTTTAAGGCAATCCAATTGAGAGCCCTTGAAAACGCAACGTAAAGTTGACCGTGTGAAAAAACCGGAGAACCAAGATAAATGCATATTTTTTTAAATGTTTGCCCCTTAGCTTTATTGATGGTTATTGCGTAAAAGCAAACTTTCACAGGAAATTGTCTCCTTTTTGAAACTATCGGGATGGTTTTATCGAAAGAGGTAAGATCCATCCTAGAGATGAATGTTATTCTTTTGCTTGAAAAACTGGTGAAAATTTCGGCTTCAATAGGGAGTTCGTCACAGATAATACCAGTTGTCTCATACTGTTGAATAATTCATCCTTTGAATTTAAATTTCGAAAAAGTATAATCGGTACGCCTACTTCAAGTTTGAGTTCGTGCAGGGGAATTCCACTGGGTGTTGTGGCTGTTTAAATATTCCAACTGGTTGTTTGCTATGTCATCAGCATTTTTTGAAGTCACGGTGTTGTTGCTATGGAAAGAGGTGATTTTTTAAAACGGCAGACTTGTAATTTTGAAGAACCTGCTGCAATTTGTCAGATAATTTAAAGAATTGTGCTTCATTTTCTAATCCAAATTGCTCATCTATATTGTTCGTTTCGTTGATTATCAGATGAAATCCATAATTATTAATTTCTTCTATACCTTTTGTAGCACTCCATATCCAACCTTCAGGACCTGAAAAAAAAAAAAAGAAATTAATTACTATCCAACTATTAGAAAGTAAAAATTACTCAATTCAAATTAATAGTTTCGGATAATGATAACTGTTAATGAATGTAACATTTTCTTATGCTAAGAGAATAAAATAAAATGAAGCTTCTTGTTATAATGCAGTCATCTGAAATAAATGATAAATTTATAGAAACACCCTGTATATCGGGTGTCCCAATGTGAGTGTCCAATCAGATTATTATTTTCGTTATGATAATTTTTTTGTCCATTCTGTATAACTGACATCTATAATTCAAAAGCAGTGATATAGATCAAGTCAATATCTAATAACTTGCTAAATTTCTGACTTAAATCTCAAATATTGAGCAAACTGGAGTAATTTTTGTAACACGTCAATTTGATCTAATAGGCCACTCACCTTGGGACACCTGATATATATGAAACGTACAACAATCCCATTTTCTATGGTAAATCATTTAGAATTCGAAAGCCCCTTCGATTTAATTGAAAAATTTTTGTTATAGACCGTTCGTAATCTCAATAATTTTCAAAAAAAAAAAATAGCTTGAAAAATTATTTCCAGGTTTTTGAAATTGGGCTTTTGATGGTTGTCAGTTAAAAGAATAATCAAATGTCTGTACTTACTTTTTGACAGCTTTTCACTTATTCTAAATAAGTAATGATTTATATTTGTCTGCTGTTTACAAATATTCGAAGGTAGAAGAGATTATCTTGAAATCCAAAATCAGGGAAATGCACTCGATATAAAGTAACTGGCAGGAAGACCTCCATCTTCAGCACTTCCAAAGTTTTCAAGAAACTTATTTTTTTCTCTTTCTGCTTTTCGAATCTGCACAAAATGTCAATTATCAGTAACAATAAATTAAATAGGTGAGTTTTCAAACATCTACCTCTCTTGTTAAATGAGGATAATTAAAAAGCTAACTAACTGCCAGATTCAAAACTTAGATCTGCTGAATGAAATGGTGAAATCAAATTCTTCAAATCACAACATTAATTGAAAAAAAAAAAAAAAAGGAATACATGTCCTGAAATCACTCCTTCGAATTTAACGAACAAATTCAGAATATTCCACATGTTTCTAGAAGCAACCATGTACAAATTTGAAGCATACTATAATTAAAATTCCCAGGTTGTTTAAAGTTTGAATGGAAAAGTTGAATTCACATATGAACAGGATAAACCTAATAGTTCTTAGAATTGCTCTTCGTAAACACAACAACTATCAAAAGAAAAAACTCGAAATTCTGAAATTTTACAGGCTATCTCCTCCGTTCTCAAAGAAAAATTCGATTATCAAACTCTTTCGATTTCAATGCAAAAATTCAGAATATTTCGTTTGTTTATAGAAGCTCCCATATAAAGCAGACAAATACTATATTTGAAATCCCATATTCCTTAACAAATCATTCAAAATCCGAAAACTCTTCCAATTTCAAAAAGAGCTTCTTGTTATCGACCGCAGGTAATCTCAATAAATAACTGACAAATCTAAATATCCTGGGTGACACAGGTGTGAATATAAAAGTGGAATTTACATAGAAACAGGTTAAGCCTAAAAGTTATCAGAATTGATTTTCGTAAACTCAACAACTATCAGAAGAAACAACTCAAGATTCAGAAGTTAAGAGGCTACCAAAGGCAAATTTGATTGACAAAATCTTCCGATTTCAACTTAGAAATTCAGTATATTCCAAATCTTTTCAAAGCACCAAATATTAATATTTGACATGGTCACTATAAACACCATATAAAAATCTCAAATATAGTTGATTTGAAATTCCTTCTTTTATAATTTATCATTTGGAAAAATTCACTGATTTGGTTGAAAAGGTTCTGTTATGAAGCAGAAACCAAAAATTTTAGACCCATCTTTAGCTTTATGTTATAATGCATTAATCTAAAATAATTGATAAACTCATCTCTAAATCGTACAATCCCATTGACTATACATAATATTAATATCATTCAATATTCGAAAGCCCCCTCAATATTATTGAGAGCTTCCCAGGTTTTTGAAATTGGACATTTCAAGATAGTCAGTTATTGGGAAAACCATTGTTAAAAGGATATCCAAACGTCTGTACTTACTTCATGACAGCTTTTGACTGGATAACTATTCTCAAAAGTAATGATTTGCATTTGTCCGTTGTTTACAATGATCTATTCAAAGGTAGAAGGGACTGTTTTGAAATTCAAAATCAGGGACGTTTAAATGGACCATTTTGTATTGATCTATCTAAAAATTTTTTTGCTCTGAAGGTTTTTAATACTCATATTCTCTCTTTCAATCTCCTTTTCGAACCTGCAAGAAATATCAATTGTTAGTAAGAATGAAAAATGAATTGAATGGGTGAGTTTTCAAACATGCACCTCTCAATTGATAATCGATTAGAGCAACCTTGTGTACAATGTAAACGCTATACAGATGATGAGCTATCTGACTTCCAAATGAAATGAATAAAAGAACACTACTTTCATACTGCTCATATAATAAATAAGAACATACCTCTAATTCTTCTTCTTCGTCTGTCTTCCTTTTAGGCTTATAGCCTGTTCTTTTTGATGATGTCTATTCGGTGCGTAAGTTATTACTCCATCTCTTTCTGAGTTGACTAAAATTTCTTCTTCCTAGTGGTTATTTATCCCTTGCCTTCTTCAACATTCTGTCTTGCTCCATTCTTTCCATGTTAGCGTTCCATTCTACCTTTTTGAGGTTTATCCACTCCCCGATTATCTCTACTGCACGCAACTTTCTGATCTCATCCCTCCTTTTTCTGTCATACAGGGTTTTTCGGAAATTCTACAAAGAATACCTCTAATTATTTCCTATAAATGGTACAATATACTCCATAAGCACATTGATTATTTCAATGAATACGATAATAACTACTATTATTTACCTTATATGCAAGTCATGTTCAATTTCATAAGTAGCTCTCTTTATTTAGAAAGTATTCAGTACATTATCAGGAATTCAAATCCATTCATCAAATTTTATTGTGCACTTTATAAGAAACTTTTCCAACTGGCAGAAAGACTTTGATCGTTTGCCCTTTGAAGGTTTTCAGTACAAATATTCTTGCTTTCAATCTCCTTTTCGAACCTGAAAAAAATATCAGTTGTTAATAACAATCTACTTTTCGAACCTGCAACAAATATCAATTATAAGTTTTCAAACATCCACCTCTAAATTGATAATCGATTAGAGCAACCTTGTGTACAATGTAAACGCTATACAGATGATGAGCTGTCTTACATTTTATTGGTGAAAAAAAAACATTACTTCCATACTTCTCATATCATAGCAAGCATGCTTGAATAAATAAGAACATACCTCTAATTCTTTAAAGCCTATTCTTCTTAGATGATTTTTTTCTGGGTCGACCGATACTTCTTCTTCCTAGAGGTGATTTATCCCTCGAACCTGCAACAAATATCAATTATAAGTTTTCAAACATCCCCTCTAAATTGATAATCGATTAGAGCAACCTTGTGTACAATGTAAACGCTATACAGATGATGAGCTATCTTACATTTTATTGGTGAAAAAAAAACATTACTTCCATACTTCTCATATCATAGCAAGCATGCTTGAATAAATAAGAACATACCTCTAATTCTTTAAAGCCTATTCTTCTTAGATGATTTTTTCTGGGTCGACCGATACTTCTTCTTCCTAGAGGTGATTTATCCCTTGCCTTCTTCCACAATCTGTCTTGCTCAATTCTTTCTATGTTAGCATTCCATTCTACCTTTCTGTTGTTTATCCACTCCCCGATAACTTTTCTCAAAAGTAATGATTTTCATTTGTCCGTTGTTTACAATGATATATCCAAAGGAAGAAGGGACTGTCTTGAAATCCAAAATCAGGGACTTTTAAAATGAAGTACCTTTATATGAATCATTTTGCCACTTGAAGGTTTTCAATACACATATTCTCTCTTTCAATCTTCATTTCGAACCTGCAAGTAACAAAAATTTACCTCTCAATTGATAACCGATTAGAGCAACCTTGTGTACAATGTAAACCCTATACAGATGATGAGCTATCTGACATTGAAATGAAATCAATGAAAGAACACTAATTCCATACCTCTCATATCATAGCAAACATGCTTGAATAAATAAGGACATACCTCTTATTCTTCTTCGTTTGCAGCAAGTTCTTATTTGATGATGTCTATTTGGTGCTTAAGTCCATCTCTTTCTGGGTCGACCGATATTTCTTCTTCCTAGAGTTGATTTATCCCTGGCCTTCTTTACCATTCTGTCTTGCTCCATTCTTTCTATGTTAACGTTCCATTCTACCTTTCTGTTGTTTATCCACTCCTCGATTATCTCTACTGCATACAGATTTCTGATCTCATCCCTCCTTTCTGTGTCATACAGGGTTTTTCTCTGGAAATTCTACAAAGAATACCTCTAATTATTTCCTATAAATGGGACAATATACTCCATAAATATCTTCTTTATTTCCATGAATACGATAATAATTACTATTATTTACCTTAGATTCAAGACATGTTTTTCTTCCTAAGTAGCTTTCTACAATTTGAAAGCATTCAGATCATCATCGATAACCTCGTTTGTTAGCTGTAGGTTTTCAATAGTTATTTTCTCTCTTCTTCTGCTTTGCAAACCTGCAAAAATATCAATTATAAGTAATAACGAATTGAATGAGTTAGTTTTCACCTTCAACCTTGTGTACAATATAATAAACACAGGGCCTCTTGACTCAGAATCAGAGTTTGGTTAGATTTTAATTTCGTTGAAATTGATATTGTTAATAATAAAATGTTGCGTTATCAAGAATCATTGTTTCTTCTCTAGGAAAGGTTTTTGAAAGAAAAATCACGACCAATACTCACTTTTGATTTGAGTCAAAAGCCATTGTTCCTCAGTTAATCTTTATATGAAGGGAAAAGGGCCGATCGTCGATATTCCTGAAAATATCCGTGTAATAAATACTTAAAATATAGTTTTAATCAATTTATATATTATATTGTATTTAAGAGTAGTTGGTACATTTAAAGCTCTCCCAACATTTTAGCATAATTGTGAGTCTCATAATGGTATTAAATACAACATTTCAAGATGATCGGCTGAAACTGTACAATCCTAAGTGTCCAATGTAAACGCTATACAGATGATGAACTATCTGACATTGAAATGAATGAAAGAACACTAATTCCATACCAAACATGCTTGAATAAATAAGAACATACCTCTAATTCTTCTTCGTTTGTCTTCCTCTCAGACTCGGGGCCTGTTCTTTTGATGATGTCTATTCGGTACGTAAGTTATTACTCCATCTCTTTCTGAGTTGACTGATATTTTTCTTCCTAGAGGTGATTTATACCTTGCATTCTTCATCATTCTGTCTTGCTCAATTCTTTTCATTTAGCCTTCCATTCTATCTTTGTGTTTATCAACTCCGAACATAATATGAACAGTTTAAACCTTGTTTGTTAGCTGTAGGTTTTCAATAGTTATTTTCTCTTTCCAAATCTGCAAAAAATATCAATTATTATCGATTGAAACGAATTGAATGAATGCGTTTTCACTTTCAACCTTCTGTACAATGTAAACACAGGGTCGGAGAGTTTGGTTATGTTTTAATTTCGTCGAAATTGATATGTTAGAATGTTGCATTATCAAGAATTATCATATTTTCTCGGGAAAGGGTTTTTGAAAGAAACATTACGACCAATACTTACTTTCGCTATGTTTTTCAAAGCTGATTCGTGTCAAAGGTCATTGATCCTCAGTCTTTATTTGAAGGAAAGCGATCGTCGATATTCCTGAAAATCTCCGTGTAATAAATACTTAAAATATGGTTTTAATCAATTTATATATTATATTGTATTTAAGAGTAGTTGGTACATTTAAATTTCGATTAAGTTTCAGGTTATAGAAACACAGACGATTGTGACGAACAAATAAATCTGAAATAATTCGTATCGTAATATTCTGTGGTTTAACCACAACAGAAATTATATGATTTTTCAGATGACTGTGACATTTGTGTTACAATTTAGACCTGGTGTTACGTTCGGTTTGAAGATAATTATCGAGTATAACGGTTACAAATTGCTTTCGATGTTACGAAATGTAACTAATTTTGGTTTGATAATGAAAATATGTTCGATTTTCCTGGAAAAATGTGGAAAATCGGTTATGAGGATTAAAATTATTGTGATAAACACTTTAATCTTGAGACGTGATACGATTTCATAGCGTGATCGATAAGATTAACCCGAAAATTCATCGTTTAAACTTGATAGTTTCAAAGGTGGTTCTTAGTTCTCATGAAAAGTGTAAAAAAAGATGGTACAATCGAAAGAACGTATTGAATAACGAATAAATATGATCTCTACTTACATTTTAATATCACTTTCAGGTACGATCTATCGGGAAACACTGAAAATTCCAACAATTCCATCTAGATTCTCGAGGCTTTCGGTTCAGAGAAGAGAAGCTTATCTCTTGTAGAACGAAATCGCACATTTTTGTCAATTTTCGACCGAACAAACACTCTAAACACAGTTTTTAACGTTTTCACACACACATTTTCAGCACTTTTCACGTCGATTTCTGTCCAAATTCCTCGATTTAACTCTGCATTTCCGCGAAGGGACGCTAACGGCGGACATATTGAATATCACCTGACGTTTGTCAGACGGTCGAATTTTCTGATTGGTCGAGATTTTTGGAAATTTTCGTAATTGTCGATTTTCGGGAATTAATTAAAAATATTAGCGATGAAATTAAACTTTTGGAAAATATTTGAATTGATGGGGAAATTATCGAATATTCTCGAGGTATAATCCGCTAAACGCTATCTAGAGCCCGGTCGGAGGAGAAAGCTCTCTTTTGCCTTCGCGTCCCGAGAGGAATTCGGCGTCCCGAAATTTAAATTCTCGATAATTTCTAAACGAAAAGAGATATCGTCTCGATTTCTTCTGCAAAAACGTAGATTTCGCGGTTTTTCGTCGATGGCGATCGATAACCGACCCCCCGCGACCCTCCTAAGGGTCGAAAAAAATTTTTGAAAATCCCGATTAGTTAGGGATTTTTAGCGATTTTCGTGAATTTTTTAAAATACCCCGGGACCTCCGATACCCTCGAAATATAGCAAAC
>CM024243.1:39819610-39845858 GCA_013421045.1 Propylea japonica
GAAAGACTATCGATGGAATAATAATTAACAAGTGATTCATTCCAATTATTTCAATGAATAGGTATCACCTCAACTCTTCTTGTATTCTTAATAATAAAAATATAAGACCATTTCTCATAAGAAAGATTCCACCTAAATAATTCATTAGATTTGATTTTAGAATATTTATAATCATGGATTTTGAAATAATAAAATCATGTAATACGATTGTACGAAATAGCTGTAGATTATGTGAAATATAATTTGTTTTTGCATTATGAATTGGAAACAATTGAGATTTAGAATTCTATGCAAACTTAAATATCCTTATGATGAAACTTTGGTTGCCTACCTACCTAATGTAAAAATATCACAAAGAATGGTGTGATTCTAATATTAAATATCTTTTACTAATGGAATAATAAAAAAAAAGCGAAATTGAAATTTCGAAAACGTTTCATTGTTAAGTATTACGTATTAATATTTACACAAATGAATAGATTGTTGAATCTATACTGCTGCAATCAATATAAGAAGAAATTCCAAAATTTTGATTTCAATCCAATTTTAGAAAAAAAACTTGCTACTAAATTGATATGCTTGTAACAGCAGTTTTTTAAAATTTTTTTTAGTGTCAATTACTGCGAAATCAAAGACATAGAGAATGAATTGAGTAATTACCACTGAAATTGTCACTAATCAGAGAAAGGAAAAGAGCGATATCGCGACCATTACCTGTCCTTTTTTTGTGATCTGTGGTAACATGAAAAAAAGACAACTATTGGCTTCGAGTTGGTTTCATTACTTTTCCATTTTTCAATCATATTATCTATGACGCTGAATAGGGAATGCTCAGTCCATTTCTCTATGTCTATGTCTCAGGAATAATTATATTTATATCGTGAGTTCAAAAAAATTCTTGTTCAAATGAGCTGTGGATTCTATTTTCCCCTCGTAGATTCATAGGAAAAATAAAATCTACTACTTACTTGACCACGAATTTTAAAACGCACGTTACATGGATAATGAAGTCCAATTTACAGAAAGAAAAAAAAATCGTTCACATTTCTCTTGGTGCCACTTTACACGAATGAGTATAGTTTTGGGAACTTATAATAAAGTTGTTTGGAATGAATTTTGATCTAGGTATTGATAAGAATTATGTTTTTATTCATTATGAATATTAACGATAAAAAAACGAACGTTTTAATCAGTTTCTCTTAAGAAAATCATTGTCTTTGGTACAAACATTTAAATATGTGGTTGATTATTGTCAAGGTGTGCGATACTAATTTGCTAACGAAATTTTAAAATTTTTCAGGTTAATAATAAATGGTTTTCGAAAATTTGTTCATTTTATTATTGTAATCCCTTAAATATTAAGTTTGAGACTTTGGATATGTGATATGGATTAATGTATGAATTTTGAAAAGGTATTTAAGGATTGTACAGGATTGTGAAGTATTGCGGATTCAATGTGTTAATTATAAATGAAAAAATTCATAATTCGTTTTATTTCAATAATGAAATATTAAAGCGTTGTAAAATAGAATATATTTGGAGACCTATAAAAATACTTTTTTTTATTGATTTATGGTATGCGTTATCAACTTTTTAACTATACTTTTGTCAATAAGAACGAACATTTATCGTGCGTTCAAAAAAAATTCGTGGTCAAGCTGTGGATTCTATTTATCCCCTCAAAGACTCTAAGGAAAAAATAGACACCACAGCTTACTTGACAACGAATTTTTTTGAACGCACGTTACAATCATATATATGAATTAATATAAAGAAGTATTTTCATAGAATACCTGATATTCACTTTGGGTTGTCAAGTCCTCGAGGTCAGTATCTATAATGAAAAACATTCATATTATTAAGATATAATGTGAATGAAGGAATTTAATTATCATTGTTATATACCAATGATTAATATCTTAAATGTATGAATATAAAATTTCAATACGTTTTCATTAATTATCAATATGAAGAAAAAAGGTATATTAGGTATATATGTTAATATATACTCTTTACAATATTATCAATGTTACAGATAATGATGAATTGGATAAATTTGAGATTTGAACGATATCTGATATCGACATTATATACTTGAATTGAAAGAATAAATAGAATACATTATTTGGAAAATAGATTACCTGCTATAATTTTCTCCTTATTTTCATCACTTAATAGGTCATCTGTAATGAAGATATTGATATCAATATATTATGAATGATCAATTTATTTGAAATAGAAAAATTCAATAGTATCCATATACATGAATAAGATGTCGTTTTGAATGTTGAACTATTGCATATTGCTTTCTTGCATCAAATTAATTTCAGGGCAATATCTAAAGGAAAATAATCTGATTTATTTTGTCTGCAAAAATTTATTGATGAATAAAACTCAAAACTTTGAAAATGTTAATATATGATTGTTAATGTTACCTATCACTCAGATATATATGGTGTGATATTTAATAATTTATAGGAAATATTGTGAAAATATTAATTTGAACGATGAACGATTTTTTATAGAATAATTATTAAATTTGATGATATAAAATTCATTATGTGATATTATTCAACGTTTCGTAGTGAAACGCAGATCTGATAAGTAGGATATAATGATAATATGTGAAAGTTTACCTTGTATTTTGTTTCTGCTAGATTTTCTTTGCCTTCACATTCTTTCTGGTGGACCAGCCTTTACTTCTGGTTTTCTTAGGCATGATGATGAAGAATATCTGAAAAACGATATATATATATATGTAATGTGTAACAAAATCGAAAGAAGAATAAATGTATTTTCTCTAATGAACTCTCGTGATCTGTACAACCAAGTAGCCATAGTGGGAATTATCTCGAATGGACTCTAGGGAAATTTGCCAAAAGAAAACAGAAGAAAAAAATGGTTTTTCATAAACAATAATATTATAATATTAATAACAATTGCTATTATTCATATGAGGATGAATCAATTTTCTTCCATTAATTCATGATCTAATTATTTCCATATATTATGGTAGAAGCATATTTTTTCAATAAGTTCCATATTATGGATCAGTATTGAAAATTTCAACATCAAATTATCATGTTTAATCATTCAATTTCTTTGATATTATCAAATTGATTTTTTATGTATAATACATTATAAGTTATATACATATATGCGAATAATCTCGAAACGAAAGAAAGAAATAATTATTATACGTAATAACAGTATTTAAATAGTATTTTTTTCAAGATGAAATTATCAAATCTATATCAATTATCACAGATGTATTATTCGTTGGAAATTTAGCGGGAAAATAGATATATCAAAGATGTACAGATAATATTCAATAAATATTATAATTGGAAAATAATTGATGTAAAACAGTTTCAAAATATTTTGTTGAATTAATTCGTGATATTCAAAGATTTTAATTATTTAATCAGATAACATTTTATGAAAAACTCACCTAGTTATAAGCACAATGTCACAGGTCTTAAAGGTACGATGGTTTTCGTGGAAAGAAGGAGGAATGATTATTCTAGAATCTAGACGATAAAAGTTCGTTAAATTTAGCGCCAACAGTTCACTGCTAGAACCATAGAAATTTTGATAATGCGAAGTTTTTCTTTTATTATTTGATAATAATCGTTAATTTATAATAAATTAAATCATTTCATCTAATCAACATCAACTATATGAATTGAATAATGTTATATTTTCTAATGGTTTATATTTGCTTTATATATTGGGCGGTCCGACGATCTAAATACGGTTAAGAGCAATGAACTGTGAACAACTGGAACGGTTACGCTTTGAGCGGAAAATGACAACGGTCATCTATCTCTTTCTAACTCATTGCCGTATATGGAACGCCTGGTAGTTATTCGAATATTTAGTGATTTTTTTATTTTAATTCAGTAATAAACATGAAAAATCGAAATTTCTCAAGGTGGCCCGAACGGTGAACATCAAAAATAAACCTAATAGTTCACAAAATTGAAAAATAATTACTTCATTGTGTTACTTTATTCTATTTAGAAACAAAAGCTTTCGAATTAGGCCATTATTAAGATTCGTCTTCTAGAAAAAAAAATTTATTCTTGAATGTATTGAAAGCAAAACAAAATTATAAATTTTTTTTTATATAATATCATAATGAACGTAGGATTGTTTTTATAACATATCATTATTAACGTAAGAAATGATATAATAATGAAATGGATGTATTGCTTGATTCGTTAGTTAAATTAAGATGATTGATCTGTTTCTGATATGAATAAATTTGAATAGAAATATCATCAAACAGCAAATTGTTGATGGAGTAACAAAATTGTAGCTCGATTCAATGTATAAATCGATGTAATGTAAATGTTCATATATATCAGCGTTTTGGGAATTCATGTTTTCAAGGTATTAAAAAACATTCATTTCGCAAATTCATATATTTTTACCACTTGAAAATATTTTTTGGGATATAAAAAAAGGTTATCGAAAGAAAAATATGGATATATTTCATGAAAAAATGAAATATTTACAGTTAGGTTTATTTATTTGAATGAGTATATCAACAGTAAGGTTTTAAGAAATAGCTTTAAAAAAATATTTAAATAGTTGAATAAAATTCGAATAGAAGAAAACCATAGATTAGATTTAACTCATTTTAAATCCAATTAAAAAATAATTATTATATGAAAAACTACACTAAATTGTAACCTGGATTCCTCTCGAGTGGCTCGTATCGGAATTATTAACATAAGTTCGTTAACACAAAGATTGTATGCATTTTACTAAATACAGATTCGTGAACATTGGCCAAAAAACGTAGATAGGAAAATTAAAGACAAAGAAAAAAGCAATAGGGTCAACAAATTCGTTGATATGAATGCATATTAATGGTTTATTTGAAAAATTCATTCAGAAGTTACATAAAAAGAATCACGATTTCCTTTATCAACGTGATTGGAATTATAGAAAATATACTTTAATACTTGAAAAGACATAACTTAGTGCTGTTATTATTCGTAACCAATTTTTAGATTATTGAATGAAGAATTATCAATAGAAAATTAATGTGTATATTGTTTCGTCACTTACATTCGCGAATCTACGACTGAAATGAAATTCATCCAGACATCATGAAGAAAAAAATCTAAATAAATATTGAATCTAAAAGTTTCACATTTTGACTGACCAAATACTGGATTAATTATGTTGGATAAATTATCGAGAAATTTGAAGAAAAATAGATATGTTTATAAATTTAATTGCTCTCATGAATTATATTTTTGGTATAAATGTCTTTGGAAATTTTCATCAATTTACCTTGATTTTACGATTCATCTACTAACACCATTACGGCGTTCTAATTGTGAGCTCTTGAAAACGCAACGTAAAGTTGATTGTGTGAAAAAAACCGGAGAATCAAGATAAATGCCTACTTTATAAATGTTTGCATGTATGTAAGATCCATCCGAAAGATGAATGTTACTTTTTTGCTAGAACGACCGGTTGATGAAAATTTGGCTTTCAATAAGGAGTTCGTCACAGATAATACCAGTAGTCTTATCCCGTTGAATAATATTCATCCTTTGAATTTGAATTTCGAAGAAGTATAACCGGTACGCCTACTTTAAGGAGTTCGTGATGGGGCATTCCACTGGGTGTTATACTGCTCAGATATTCCAACTGATAGTTTGCTGTTTCATCAGCATCTCTTGAGGTCACTGTGTCGTTGCTATGGAAAGAGATGATCCTTTAAAACGGCTGACTTGTAATTTTGAAGAACCTGCTGCAATCCGTCAGATAATTTAAAGAATGGTGCTTCATTTCCTAATTCAACCTGCTCATCTATATTGTTTGTTCCTTTGATTATCAGATGAAATCCATAGTTGTTAATTTCTTCTATACCTTTTGTAGCACTCCATATTCAACCTTCTGGACCTGAAAAAAAAATCAATTACTCCAATTATTAGAAAGTAAAAATTACTCAATTTTATTTTTATCGATAACATTTTGATCAAAACTGGCGCAATTCAAATTAATAGTTTCGGATAATGATAACTTTTAATCAATGTAACATTTTCTTATGCTGAGATGATAAAATAAAATGAAGCTTTTGTTATAATGCAATAATCTGAAATAAATGATAAATTTATAGAAACACCCTGTATATCGGGTGTCCCAAAGTGAGTGGCCTATTAGATTATTATTTTCATAATTATGATTATTTTTTTGTCCATCCTGTATAATTGACAACTATAATTCAAAAGCAGTGACATAGATAAGTCAATATCTAATAACTTGCTAAAGGACCCCGCACATTTTGTATGAGAATTGGCTCCTGGTGGATTTGGCTGAAAATTTGATATGATGTTCTACTAATCCTTCTGATCAAATGTCTCTACAGTCACAAAGCAGAAAAAGCATACTTCTAGGAGTTTTTAGCGATTTTTTGTATCCATTATGGCTTGCGTATAACGTTCCCACAGAAATGTTTGAGAATATTCGTGATTATTGAAAGCAGATTCTGTCAATTCGAATATTTTCAAACATTTCTGTGTGAACGGTAATACGTAAGCCATAATGGATACAAAAAATCGCAAAAAACTCCTAAAAGTATGCATTTTTCAGCTTCGTGACTGTAGAGATAGTTGATCAGAAGGATTAGTAGAACATCGTATCAAATTTTCAGCCAAATCCACCGGGAGCCAATTCCCATAATACGTAAGCCATAATGGATACAAAAAATCACTAAAAACTCCTAGAAGTATGCATTTTTCAGCTTCGTGACTGTTAAGACATTTGATCAGAAGGATTAGTAGAACATCATATCCAATTTTCAGCCAAATCCACCAGGAGCCAATTCCCATACAAATGTGCGGGGTCCTTTCTGACTTAAATCTCAAATATTGATCAAACTGGAGTAATTTTTGAAACACACCAATTTGATCTAGTAGGCCACTCACCTTGGGACACCTGCAGTGGCGCAGCCAGGATTTTGTTTTGAGGGAGGCTGAACTGAACAATTCTTGATGATACAACAGATAAGAAAGTTGCAAAAAAATGAACTCAGAAAAAATTGAAACTGTTAGAATCTTTGGGGGCTGTAGCCCCAAAGCCCCCCGCCCTAGCTGCGCCAGTGGACACCTGATATATCTGAAAACGTACAATCCATTTTTATGGTTAATCATTCAGAATTCGAAAGCCCTTCAATTTCATTGAAAAATTTATGTTAAAGACCGCTCGTAATCCCAATAATTTTCGAAAGAAAAGCTGAAAAATTATTTCCAGGTTTTGAATAAGGCATTTCAACGTTGTCAGTTAAAAGGATAATCAAACGTCTGCCCTAACTTTTTGATAGTTTCCACTTATTCTAAATAAGTAATGATTTATATTTGTCTGCGTTTACAAATATCTATCCGAAGGCAGAAGAGACTATCTTGAAATCCAAAATTAGGGGAATGCACTCGATATAAAGTAAATGGCAGGAAGACCTCTATCGTCAGCCCTCCAAAGTTTCAATTAACTTATTTTTTTCTTCTTCTGCTTTTCGAATCTGCAAGAAATATCAATATCAATAACAATTAATTAATAGGTGAGTTTTCAAACATCTACCTCTCTTGTTAAATAAGAATAATTAAAAAGCCAACTAATTGCCAGATTCAAAACTCAGATCCGCTGAATGAAATGGTTGAAATCAAATTGAAATTACAATGTTAACGGAAAAAGAAAGAATACATGTACTAAAATCACTCGTTCGAATTTAACGAAGAAATTCAGAATATTCCAAATGTTTCTAGAAGCAACATGTACACATTGAAGCATACCATAATTAAAATTCCACTTCCTATAACGAATCATTCGAAATTTAAGAACCTCTTCAATTTCATTGAGAGCTTCATGTTATAATGTCAGTAATCTAAAATAATGATAAAATCATCTAAATCGTACAATCCCATTGACTATAATATTAATATCATTTCAATATTCGAAATCCACTTCAATTTTATTGAAAGCTTTCCAGGTTTTGAAATTGGACATTTCAAGATTGTCGGTTATGGGGAAAACCATTGTTAAAAGGATATTCAAACGTCTGTACTTACTTTATGACAGCTTTCAACTGGATAACTTTTCTCAAAAGAAATGATTTGCATTTGTCCGTTGTTTACAATGATATATCCAAAGGAAGAAGGGACTGTCTTGAAATCCAAAATCAGGGACTTTTAAAATGAAGTACCTTTATATGAATCATTTTGCCACTTGAAGGTTTCAATACACATATTCTCTCTTTCAATCTCCATTTCGAACTGCAAGAAACAAAAATTTACCTCTCAATTGATAACGATTAGAGCAACCTTGTGTACATGTAAACCCTATACAGATGATGAGCTATCTGACATTGAAATGAATGAATGAAAAGAACACTAATTCCATACCTCTCATATCATAGCAAACATGCTTGAATAAATAAGGACATACCTCTTATTCTTCGTTTGCCAGCAAGTTCTTATTGATGATGAGTATTATTGGTGCTTAAGTCCATCTCTTTCTGGGTCGACCGATACTTCTTCTTCCTAGAGTTGATTTATCCTGGCCTTCTTTACCATTCTGTCTTGCCTCCATTCTTTCTATGTTAACGTTCCATTCTACCTTTCTGTTGTTTATCCACTCCTCGATTATCTCTACTGCATACAGATTTCTGATCTCATCCCTCCTTTCTGTGTCATACAGGGTTTTCTCTGGAAATTCTACAATGAATACCTCTAATTATTTCCTATAAATGGGACAATATACTCCATAAGTATCGGTTTACAACCGGCTCACGGCCGGCGGTCGGCCTATCGGCCGCCCGTAAACCCGATAACTTCCGAAAGAAAAAGCTTGAAAAAATCGAAATTCCCAGGTTGCTTAAAGCTTGAATGGAAAAGTTGAATTCACATATGAACAGGATGAGCCTAATAGTTCTCAGAATTGCCCTTCGTAAACACAACAACTATCGAAAGAATCAACTCGGAATTTTGAAATATTTCAGGCTATCTCCTCCGCTCCCAAAGAAAAATTCAATTATCAAACTCAGGTAATCCCAATAAATAACAGCTTGACAAATCAAAATTTCTTAGGTGACACAGGTGTGAATATAAAAGTGGAATTTACATAGGAACAGGTTAAGCCTGAAAGTTCTCAGAATTGCTTTTTGTAAACTCAACAACTATCAAAAGAAATAACTCGAGATTCAGAAATTAAAAAGGATACCAAAGGCAAATTTGATTGACATAATCTTCCGATTTCAACGTAGGAATTCAGTATATTCAAAATCTTTTCAAAGCACCAAATATAAATATTTGACATGTTTAATATAAACACCCTATATAAATCTCGAATATAATTGATTTGAAAATCCTTCCCTTATAATTTATAATTTGGAAAAATTCACCGATCTCGTTGAAAAGTCCAGTTAGTAGAGTAGCAGAAACCAAAAATTTTAGATCCACCCCTATTAATTTTTTCTTTAGTGTTTTGTGTTTTCGAAAAATCATTCTTGAAAACTCTTGGTCTCATCCAGTTTATATGATAATTCAATTTCACCTTTCAACTTCAAAACTTTCGATTTTTCCATGCTATTCCTTCAGGAAGTTATCGTAAAAAGGAAAAAAAAGGATAGATCTTACTCAGGTTTGATTTTGTGAACACAAATTCTTCATGAGTGGCTTTCTTTATTTTAAGAACACTTCTGTAAATTATCATCAGTCCAATATTCATATTGCAGTAAAATTCATCGGGCAATCCATATGAACCTTCAGGACCTACAAAAAACAGGAGTTATAAGTAAAACTTTCAAGGTTGCTATCGAATGGTATTTTAAAATATGGGTTTGAAAAAGCATGTTAAAATGATATTCAAACATCTGTACTACTTCATGACAGCTTTCAACTGGATAACTATTCTCAAAAGTAATGATTTGCATTTGTCCGTTGTTCACAATGATATATCCAAAGGCAGAAGGGACTGTCTTGAAATACAAAATCAGGGACTTTTAAAATGAAGTACCCACTTGAAGGTTTTCAATACACATATTCTCTCTTTCAATATCCATTTCGAACCTGCAAGAAACAAAAATTTACCTCTCAATTGATAACCGATTAGAGCAACCTTGTGTACAATGTAAACGCTATACAGATGATTGAACTATCTGACATGAATGAAATGAATGAAGAACACTAATTCCATACCAAACATGCTTGAATAAATAAGAAAATACCTCTAATTCTTCTTCGTTGTCTTCCTCTTAGGTTCGGGACCTTGTTCTTTGATGATGTCTATTCGGTACGTAAGTTATTACTCCATCTCTTTCTGAGTTGACGATATTTCTTCTACCTAGAGGTGATTATACCTTGCATTCTTCATCATTCTGTCTTGCCTCATTCTTTTCAATTCATTAGGGTTCCATTCTATCTTTGTGTTTATCAACTCCGAACATAATATGAACAGTTTAAACCTTGTTTGTTAGCTGTAGGTTTTCAATAGTTATTTTCTCTTTTCAAACCTGCAAAAAAATCAATTATATCAATAAAAACGAATTGAATGAATGCGTTTTCACTTTCAACCTTCTGTACAATGTAAACACAGGGTCGGAGAGTTTGGTTATGTTTAATTTCGTCGAATATTGATATGTTAGAATGTTGCATTATCAAGAATTATCATATTTTCTCGAGAAAGGGTTTCTGAAAGAAACATTACGACCAATACTTACTTTCGATATGTTTTTCAAAGCTGATTCGTGTCAAAGGTCATTGATCCTCAGTTTCTTTATTGAAGGAAAGGCCGATCGTCGATATTCCTGAAAATCTCCGTGTAATAAATACTTTAAATATGGTTTTAATCAATTTATATATTATATTGTATTTAAGAGTAGTTGGTACATTTAAATTTCGATTAAGTTTCAGGTTATAGAAACACAGACGATTGTGTCGAACAAATAAATCTGAAATAATTCGTATCGTAATATTCTGTGGTTTAACCACAACAGAAAATTATATGATTTTCAGATGACTGTGACATTGTGTTACAATTTAGACCTGGTGTTACGTTCGGTTTGAAGATATCGAGTATAACGGTTACAAATTGCTTTCGATGTTACGAAATGTAACTAATTTTGGTTGATAATGAAAGATGTTCGATTTTCCTGGAAAAATGTGGAAAATCGGGTAAAGGATTAAATTATTGTGATAAAACACTTTAATCTTGAGACGTGATACGATTTCATAGCGTGATCGATAAGATTAACCCGAAAATTCATCGTTTTAAACTTGATAGTTCCAAAGGTGATTCTTAGTTCTCATGAAAAGTGTAAAAAAAGATGGTACAATCGAAAGGACGTATTGAATAACGAATAAATATGATCTCAACTTACTTTTTAATATCACTTTCAGGTACGATCTATCGGGAAACACTGAAAATTCCAACAATTCCATCTAGATTCTCGAGGCTTTCGGTTCAGAAGAAGAAGCTTATCTCTTGTAGAACGAAATCGCACATTTTTGTCAAATTTTCGACCGAAACAACACTTTAAACACAGTTTTTAACGTTTTCACACACATTTCAGCACTTTTCACGTCGATTTCTGTCCAAATTCTCGATTTAAGTCTGAATTTTCGAGAAGGGACGCTAACGGCGGACATATTGAATATGAACTGACGTTTCTCGAATCTTCGAATTTTCTGATTGGTCGAGATTTTTGGAAATTTCGTAAAAATTGTCGATTTTCGGGAATTAATTAAAAATATTAGCGATCTGAAAAACCTAATGGAAAATACTTTACGCAGCGCGGGCGATATTCAACTTTCGTCTGGCACGATCCCCTTGACCTAATTCGAGCCCGGTCGAGGAGTAGTCCCAAATGCTGGATCGTATCGAATCTGACCCTCTGAAATTTGTCGTCCCCGAAATTTAAATTTCGATAATTCCTAAACGAAAAAAGATATCGTCTCGATTTCTTCTGAAAAAACGTAGATTTTTGCGATTCTGCGTCGATAGCGATCGATAACCGACCCCCCGCGACCCTCCTTAGGGTCGAAAAAATTTTTGAAAATCCCGATTAGTTGGGATTTTTCGCGATTTTCGGGAATTTTTTTAAAATACCCGGACCTCGAAAACCCCCGAAACCGGCACCCTTAGTTAGCTCGAACCTTCCGCTACGCCACCCGCCCTTCCCCGGCCCCCTCCTCGCCCCGCAACCGCCCCGTCTCCACGGTACCATTTTCGAACTCCCCAAAATCACCAAATCGGTTGCCATGGATATTATTCTTTTAGTTATATATTAATAAACAGTCATTCAGTCACTCACAACTAGAACTCGTGGCTTTGCAAGCATCTTTTGCTGAATAAAATAAGTTACGGAATATTACCGAAATCATTCGTTAGCAGAAGTGATCCTTTCAGATTGCTTCAGCAGAAAGTTTCTAAGATTTTCGATATTTAGACGACGATGCTCTACAGAGCGTTAATCGTACTTGCCAAAGATTCAAAGACATTTGTTTTTTTGATCCGAAGCTTAAGTATAAACTTGAATTTCATAGAATGAGAAACTCAGTATGATAAGCGATGCAACATTTTGAATCCGAGCTTCGGTATATCGGTACACGGTAAGTATGGAAATCAAAAGACAAGAAAAGTAACAAACTTCGACAAAACTGAAAAAGTTATACCTTTTATAAAGACGACAAGAAACATACCTATTTCGCGAATTTCAAAGATTAAAACTTCCACTGTTAAAAAGGAAATGAGAATGAATAATCATCGCCAGATAAGAATTTGACAAGGCAATATGCTAACATATTAGTAGACGACCATCAACTGAATTTATTGTACACAGAGATAATTTTATTGATGTATCAAATTTTCCCTTTTTTTCTCATCATTCTACTTCAAGATATTGATCATAAAGATCAGTGAACCAAAATCTTTTAACGATGCATACAACCAAAAGTAAACACAAAGAAGCGACTGACACACTGCTCGAATTAGAAAAAATTGCATTGAGCCTCATCAACAAGTGTGATGTAGAAGTTGATACCTACATCTCGAATTATGCAACTTCAAAATCTTTTGCAACTATAATGTGGATATATTCCATTTGCGAGAAAGTCTTTTTATAATACTACACATATTTCCAAAGTATGCTCAGGATCATTCGTGAATGTCATCAGCCGCGTTTCAATTGAAAAATAGATTATTAGCTCAATCGGAATAAGTCTAAAATAACATTCTTTATAAGAAATAGATCATGATATAACAATACCTTCTATAGTGAAACTATAACACACTAATCACAGAGAGAGTACTGATATAACTGAAACTGCTCTTAGGTAACGAAATATTGATTTTCATGAGTATTTACTCAATAATGAGCTCATTTCATTTTGAACTACCATTCGTGCTATACGAATGACCAAAAGAAATCTAACTGCACATATTAACCCACTCTGTTGCCGCTCTGAAATAATTTGATTGATGATGTTCTTTTCAATTTCACATAAATTTAATTTGAATACAATCGAAATTCTCAGATATTAGATACAACATTCAATGAACCCCCTTTCGACTCGTCACAGGGCACACTGAAAAAGCCCGAACTGTTTATTTAGGATTCATACACACACACCTCTCAGAACGAGACGTCATTTTTTTGTAGTAAGTGCAACAATTTCCCCCTCTTAGTATCAACTCTGTGTAGTGGGGGTTATTCATTGTAGTATAAAAACAGTCATTCAGTCACTCACAACTAGAACTCGTGGCTTTGCAAGCATCTTCCTGCTGAATAAAATGAGTACGGAATATTTACCGAAATCATTCGTTAGCAGAAGTGATCTTTCAGATTGCTTCCAGCAGAAATTGTTTCTAACATTTTCCGATATTAGACGACGATGCTCTACAGAGCGTTAATCGTACTTGCCAAAAGATTCAAAGACATTTGTTATTTGATCCGAAGCTTAAGTATAAACTTGAATTTCATAGAATGAGAACTCAGTATGATAAGCGATGCAACATTTTGAATCCGAGCTTCGAAAAAAACTGAAAAAGTTATAAACTTTTATAAAGACGACAAGAAACATACCTATTTCGCGAATTTCAAAGATTAAAACTTCCACTGTTCAAAAAGAAATGAGAATGAATAATCATCGCCAGATAAGAATTTGACAAGGCAATATGCTTACATATTAGTAGACGACCATCAACTGAATTTATTGTACACAGAGATAATTTATTGATGTATCAAATTTTCCCCTTTCCTTTCTCATCATTCCACTTCAAGATATTGATCATAAAGATCAGGAACCAAAAATCTTTAAACGATGCATACAACCAAAAGTAAACACAAAAGAAGGACTGACACACCTGCTCGAATTAGAAAAAATTGCATTGAGCCTCATCAACAAGTGTGATGTAGAAGTTGATACCTACATCTCGAATTATGCAACTTCAAAATCTTTTGCAAACTATTAATGGGATATATTCCATTGCGAGAAAGTCCTTTTATAATAGAATAGAATAGAATAGAATAGAGTTTATTGATTCATACATAAATAAACTCTTAAAAATTACTGTGAGTTATGCACCCTGGGGTGATATCTGTGTACAGTGTTAAAAAAAAAATCACAATTTGTAAACCTAATTTACGGCAATAAAGAAAACAAACTATATATTTTCCTATTTACAAGTTACCCATCAATTAAATGAGTTTCAACCTCAAGTTTTTGTCATAGTCGGTGGAAAAAATTAATCGGCGAAAATGTCATCAGCGGATGCTCCAACTCGGCCCCTGTCGCTATCGGTGAACAACGTCCTGATCGGTGAAAAAGTCCCTGAATCGGTGAAAAAAGGTCACCTATCCTGTCTTTTTTTTAATGAAAAAATTTTTTTTTATTTTTTTTATTTTAATTAATTTTTTTTTAATTTTGATTTTTTTTTTCAATTAAATTTTTTTTTGTTTTTATATTTTTAAATTAAATTTCTTTCATTGATTTTTTTTGATTCAATTATATATTATTTTCTTCTTGCTCAATTATATATTTTTTTTTGTAGTTTATTATCTATGTTGAATTTATAATTCCATGTATAAGCTCCCTATCTTGCTCCATAATCCATTTCTTTATTTCTTTATTGAATGTATATTTATTTTTCACCTCTTTTATTTGTTTTGGTATAATTGAATATAATCTTGAAGCTATATACTCGCTGTACCTTTGTCCTATCCTTTTTTCTGCTTTCGGTCTCTCATAGTTAATATCTCCAGCCTTGTTGAGTAATTATATTCCCTCGTTATAACTGAAATTTTCCTCTGATGAATATACATGATAATCCTCATCGCCTAAATTTGTCTCAGGTCTGGTGCTCTTGATATTGTGTAAATATTGTCGGATGATGAGAATGTTATTTTTTTTCTATGTATAACTTTGAGTATGCATTTTTGTAGAACATCTATGCCTTTTTATGACAGTCCAAAACACCTCCCCATCCTATTATACCATACGAAAGCTGCGATTGTACTAGAGCATCATAAAGGATCCGCAGGTGTTTGGCAGATCTTATGCTTTGCGTTAAATATTTGAATCTGTAGAGGATGCCTCGCAGTTTTTTCGAAAGGATAGATGTATGTTCCTGCCATTTTAAATTCTCGTCAATGGTGATACCAAGATATTTGTTGAAGTTGTTTTTTTAATTTTTAGTTGTGCATCAATGTTCAAATCTCCTAAATTTGGAACTCTTTTTTGCTTGAGGAGAAGGTTAGATATTTTTTTTTTTCAGGATTCATAGTTAATTTATTCATTCGAAACCACTTCACCAAAGAGCCCAATTCAAAACTACCTGATTCTTGAGATTTTCCCATGTGTCATCTTGAAACAAAATTATCGTATCATCCGCAAAACCTATAATTTCTCCTTTGTTATTAAAAACAAAGAGGCTGTTCAAATAAAGATTAAACAAAAGAGGCCCAAGAAACTGTACCCTGTGGTACTCCGAAGGTAAGTCGATTCTTTCTGCTGTATTTCCCATCTAGAGTCACAACTTGAGTTCTGTTTGATATATAGCTCTGAAGGGCTCAGTATTTTACCACGAAATCCGTAACCTGCAAGTTTTTCCAAAAGTCTGTCATGACTGACGGTGTCGAATGCTTTTGCTAGATCTATCACCACCGCCAAAGTTGGAATTTTTTTGTCAACATTTTGTATATAAAATCGGTCACTTTTTTTATTGCATCTTCGGTAGACATACCTTTACGAAATCCAAATTGATTGATATAATATATTATGTTTATGAATGCTTCCATGCGAACTTTAATCATTTTTCGAAGATCTTGCCAGATTTGATGTTAATGTGATCGGTCTATAATTTGTCACGACTTCGCTCCACCCTTGTACAATGGTTTCACTATCCCTAGCTTCAGAGTTTCCGGAAAAAGGCCATCTCAAAACTTATATTCACTATATGAGCGAGTGGTTCAGATATCAGTTGTTGTATTTCTTTTAGTGTTTCTGCGCGTATTCCGTCATGTCCAGCAGATTTCTTTGATTTCAGGCTCTTTATTGTTTTCTCTATTTCCTCAGGACAAGTTGGATACAGAAAGAACGATTTGTCCAGTGGCTTGCTTTTTCTGTAAAATTATTAGGTGGGGATATTTTACTTGCATATTTTTCACCTATTTGACTAAAATGGTCATTGAAAAGATCGCATAATTCTTGGCTGTCCTCAATTTTCTCATTTTGCTCATTTTGTATGTATTTCACACCTGCATACGGTTTTCTATATTAGTAATTGATTTTACACTTTCCATAGAGCTCTGGAATCTTTCTGATTCGTGTTTATGTAATTTTCGTAATAATTTACTTTGGCTTCTTTATGAGTTTGTGTATTTTATTTTTCATTTTAGAATAATCACTTTTAGTTGCATATTTGTGGGTTCTTTTTTCACTTTGATGTACATTCTTTGTTTCTTATCTATTTCGTCCATTATCTTTGGTGTGATCCATTCTTTTTGATTTTTTTATTTTTCTTGAGGTATACCGTGATTGTACTTTGTTCTATGTATTTTTTCAAGATGTCGATGAAGTTTTCTGTTACTTTATTGACATCGTTATAATCGTACACTTCTTTCCAGTTTTCAGCATTCAGTAAGTTTTTGAGTTTGCTATAATTTATAAATTTTTTTGTATTCTCTTGTTTAACGTGGTTTCTATCAATGATGTTTTTTGTGTATAGTATTATGGGGTAATGATCTGTGATAAGATTCCTCAGTATGATTCCGCTAATCTCAAATCTACTAGCAAGCATACCCTTCACGAAGAAATGGTCTAAGCAAGTACCGCTGTCGGGACGAGTAATACCGTTTACAAATGACTTGAATCCATATGTTGTTAGTATATTTTTATATTCTTCAACGTGAAATTCTTGGGAAAATAAATTAATATTCATGTCACCGGTAAGAATATGATCCGTACAATACTTCTCCTTCTCCAAGTACAGCGATAATTTCTATTGAATTTCACTGCGGAATAATGCGGCGACTTATATATCGAAGTGAGTTTCAATTTTTTTCCTTCACTCTGGAAGTTGAATTCTAATGCTGTAATCGTTCCCAACTGAATCTTCGAATACTCAAAATCAATTTCATTTTTATGTACGCTATTATTCCGTCATTTTTATTGTATTTGCCCTCATTATATACTTGTTGATATCCTCTCATATTAAATAGATTTGGATCCTCTACTTTAAAAGTCTCAGTTAGTATGATTATGTCGAAATCAGTAGGTGAAGCCTCTAAGAACAACTCGAATTCATTGAAATTTTTTTTATACTACGTATATTCATCGTAATAATCTTGAAACTCTCATCTCTGATAGAATCGAGTTCATTAATGTCATCTACGATTACTGTGTTATAATCTTCATTTTCATATTCTTTTAGGAAATTATCCATTTTAGTAGAATTTTTCTTGCGTATTAATCTTAACCAATGCCAGTTTTTATTCAATTATTCATTCATTTTTATTCATCTTTTTTTTTGTTTTTTTTTTATTATTTTTTACAATGATTTTTTTTCACAATTTCAGATTATTAATTTTCAGACCCTGTTCTATTTCGGAGTTTCATACCACTTCCGATATCTTTTTGGGCTGCCTTGTTTCTTAAAAATTTTTTCGTATGTGTAGCTAAATGTGGTGTGAGGAATCTACCCACACGATTTTCTTCACCTGTGGTCGATGGTCCTGCAGGCAATTTTGCAAGTGCAGATATATCACCCACTCCAGGGGTTCCTAGATCTTGAGCTCCAGCAATTGTAGTACTCGAATCAGTATCCTGATCGAGTGGTCGAGTATATGTTGCCAGTTGTGGTGTTAGCAATCCTTTCCACTATTACCCTCGTCGGTAGTCGATGTTCCACCGTTAAATCAGTCGGTTCAGGACAATGTTCCTCGCTGAGTGATCGGTCGCGATTCCCAGCAACAGGAGTACCCGGAGCGCTATTTGGTCTATTTACCCCCTCAGAGTTTTCTAGCTCTTCCAGGTTGTAAATATTCTCTCCAATCACTAATTTGTTTCCTTAATGTAGGATCGTTCTGTAGAATTTATTCTGGCCTTTCTAGAAATGATCTGAGTAATTTATTCTCTTGACGCTGCTGCAGCGTAAGGTCATAGCAATGGACACTCTAGTACCCTTCAGTTTTTCACTCGTGCAAATATAGTTTTCTTTGTTTGATATGACACAAATTCAATTTTTTATCGGACTAGTTTTTGTTCGGCCTAGTGAATAGTAGTCACTTATTTCTGGTGTCTTTATTTGAGTATCTAATAGTTTATTCAACTCACAACAAAGGAACTCTGCTGTCAAATTGGAACCTCTTTCTAGTCCAAATATTAAAATATTGTTCTTGTTGCTTATGCGTTCAGTTATTTCAAGTTTTTTCTCAGATCTTCATTTTCTTTTTCCAAAGCCTCATTTTTATTCTTCAATGTTTGTACCTCCATCAGTATCCTCACTTCAGACGCGGATATACGGTTTTTTACATCTCGAATTTCCTTCAAGATTTTAGTTAGCGTAACTTCTTCCTCCGCTTCTGGTTTTGCATTATAAATCCCAAAACGTATGATTACCTTTAACCTCTAATTACCACTTTCTCGAACCAAAGTGTACGAATAATCTCAAGGCAATTTTACCTGAGTTTCAAATTTCGGAAAAAATTATTTTTTAATTTTGATTTTTTTTACTGTGATGTGATTTTTTGAATTTTGTAATTTTTTTTAATTTTCTTCGCACTTGAAAGGGAAAAAAAACAAGGACACACCCTTCACTCCACTGAGACCGACCAGGGAGACTTTTCTTTTAGACAAAAACAGGAAGGTCTAGGGCATGGAGGGTAGTTTATAACAGTAGGGCAGAAGACAAAGGATCAGTCATCAATGATATACAAATGCGTGAAGTGAGTGGAATGCTTCACTTCAAGCGTTATCAACATGCCAGAGGCACATATGCCAGAACACCGCAAGCAAATATCGACCTTATTAGGAAATGAATATAAAACAAATCAATGTAATCCCGGGGTAATATCGACAAATTTCATAATCCTTGGTAAAAATGAAAAGCGTTCTACTCACAATTCATCGCGATTTTCACAAACCATAACAAAAGCACCAACATTTACGAAAAATCATCCAAAAATATCCCACAAACGCGCGAAAACGATCTGTACTTTTCCAGATGCGTGCATGAATGATGAATACTACACATATTTCCAAAGTATGTTCAGGATCATCCCTGAATGTCATCAGCCGCGTCTTAATTGAAAAATAGATTATTAGCTCAATCGGAATAGTCTAAAATAACATTCTTTATAAGAAATAGATCATGATATAACAATACCTTCTATAGTGAAACTATAACACACTATCACAGAGAGTACTGATATAACTGAAAACTGCTCTTTAGGTAACGAAATATTGATTTTTTTCATGAGTATTTACTCAATAATGAGCTCATTTCATTTTGAACTACCATTCGTGCTATACGAATCCCACCAGCAAATCTAACTGCACCTATTAACCCACTCTGTTGCCGCCGAACTAATTTGGTTGATGATGTTCTTTTTCAATTTTCACATAAATTTAATTTGAATACAATCGAAATTCTCAGATTATTAGATAAACATTCAATGAACCCCCTTTCTACTCGTCACAAGGCACACTGAAAAAGTCCGAACTGTTTTTTTAGGATTCATACACACCACACCTCAGCAGAAGAGACGTCATTTTTTTGTAGTAAGGCAACACTTTCCCCCTCTTAGTATCAACTCTGTGTAGTGGGGGTTATTCATTTAGTATAAAAACAGTAATTCAGTCACTCACAACTAGAACTCGTGGCTTTGCAAGCATCTTCCTGCTGAATAAAATGAGTTACGGAATATTACCGAAATCATTCGTTAGCAGAAGTGATCCTTTCAGATTGCTTCCAGCAGAAATTCTTTCTAAGATTTTTCCGATATTCAGACGACGCTGCTCTACAGAGCGTTAATCGTACTTGCCAAAGATTCAAAGACATTTGTTATTTTATCCGAAGCTTAAGTATAAACTTGAATTTCATAGAATGAGAACTCAGTATGATAAGCGATGCAACATTTTGAATCCGAGCTTCGGTATATCGGTACACCGTAAGTATGGAATCAAAAGACAAAAGAAAGTAACAAACTTCGACAAAACTGAAAAAGTTATAACTTTTATAAAAGACGACAAGCAAACATACCTCTTTCGCGAATTTCAAAGATTAAAACTTCCACTGTTCAAAAGGAAATGAGAATGAATCATCAATCGCCAGATAAGAATTTGACAAGGCATATCTTGCTTCATATTAGTAGACGACCATCAACTGAATTTATTGTACACAGAGATATTTTATTGATGTATCAAATTTTTCCTTCTTTCTCATAATTCTACTTCAAGATATTGATCATAAAGATCAGTGAACCAAAATATTTTAACGATGCATACAACAAAAAGTACACAAAGAAGCGACGCGACAGCAACACCTGCTCGAATTAGAAAAAATTGCATTGAGCCTCATCAACAAGTGTGATGTAGAAGTTGATAATACGCTACATCTCGAATTATGCAACTTCAAAATCTTTTGCAATATTAATGTGGATATATTCCATTTGCGAGAAGTCCTTTTATAATACTACACATCTTTCCAAAGTATGTTCAGGATCATCCCTGAATGTCATCAGCCGCGTCTTAATTGAAAAATAGATTATTAGCTCAATCGGAAAAGTCTTAAATAACATTCTATAGATAAGAGCTATAATGATAACACTTACTTCTATACTGAAACTATAACACACTAATCACAGAGAGTACTGCTATAGCTGAAACTGCTCTTTAGGTAACGCAATATTGATTTTTTTCATGAGTATTTACTCCATACTGAGCTCATTTCATTTGAACTACCACCCGTGTTATACGAATGACCAAAAGAAAATCTACCTTGCACATATTATCCCACTCTGTTGCCGCTCTGAAATAATTTGATTGATGATGTTCTTTTTCAATTTTCACATACATTTAATTTGAATACATATCGAAATTCTCAGATTATTAGATAAAACATTCAATGAACCCCCTTTCGACTCGTCACAGGGCATACGGAAAAAGCCCGCCGAACTGTTTATTTAGGATTCATACACACACACCTCAGCAGAAGAAGAGACGTCATTTTTTTGTAGTAAGTGCAACACTTTCCCCTCTTAGTATCAACTCTGTGTAGTGGGGGTTATTCATTTAGTATAAAAATGGAAGCAAAGCCCTGAGCAGGAGCTTATGAGCGCTCTTTCTCTGGTGGAGCAATAGGACTATCATCTCAAAATTCTGTATATGACTTGAAATTGATACTTTATATATAAACAATTTAAAAAATTCAATTCTATGGTCACACTTGAAAATTAAAATAATTAAATTTTATGGTTCTGATGATGCGATCCTCTTGAAATTTGGCATGAACATTCAGTATATCAATCTTTATACCAGGAATAAATTTCACTTAATTCAGATATCTTGTTATGAAAATATAATTTTTTTTTCAATATTCAAATTGAACTTTTCTATAGTTCGGATGATGCGATGATCTTCAAATTTGCACAAAACTTTCAATATATAATCTCAATTCCAAAAATAAATTTCATTTGATTCGGATATCTTGTTATGGAAATATAAAGAGTCTTTCCTTTAATATTCCAATTCGAATTTCTATGGTTCTGATGATGCTATCCTCTTGAAATTTTGGTCATGAACAATCAGTGTGTCAGTCTTCACTCACAGAATGAATTTCAGTTAATCGGGAAGGTTCGTTATGAAATAAAAAAAATTCTTCTTTTCAATATTCCAATTGAATTTTCTATGGTTCTGGTTAACACTATGGCAACAAAATTTTGCAAGAGGCTTACTATGAACATCTGGCACGTTGCTGCAATATTTCAGTACCGTTTGCTTTCGTTTTGTGTGAAAATTGAGACAACAAAATTTTGAATGGCCACTTTTTATGGAACACCCTGTACGATTTTTTGGTTACGAACTTAAACCGAGCTATTTGGGAGCTGAACACACCCTGAAAATTTTCAAGTCTCTAGGACAATCCGTTCGAGAGTTATTGTGCTCACGGACGGACGGCCGGCCCTACAGAATTTTGATTTGAACTCATATATTTCCATCAGGGAGTCGAAACCCTTCGTTTGAGACCATTTTCGGCTCAAAAATTCGAAAATTACAGAACATTTGGGCAAAACGATATAGCACTCGTCTAAGTAGAACGAGCGCTCAAAAACAGTCATTCAGTCACTCACAACTAGAACTCGTGGCTTTGCAAGCATCTTCCTGCTGAATAAAATGAGTTACGGAATATTACCGAAATCATTCGTTAGCAGAAGTGATCCTTTCAGATTGCTTCCAGCAGAGAATTGTTTCTAAGATTTTCCGATATTTAGACGACGATGCTCTACAGAGCGTTAATCGTACTTGCCAAAGATTCAAAGACATTTGTTCTTTGATCCGAAGCTTAAGTATAAACTTGGATTGCATAGAATGAGAACTCAGTATGATAAGCGATGCAACATTTTGAATCCGAGCTTCGGTATATCGGTACACCGTAAGTATGGAAATCAAAAAGACAAGAAGAAAGTAACAAACTTCGACAAACTGAAAAAGTTATAACTTTATAAAGACGACAAGAAACATACTATTTCGCGAATTTCAAAGATTAAAACTTCCACTGTTCAAAAGGAAATGAGAATGATAATCATCGCCAGATAAGAATTTGACCAAGCAATAGCTTAACATATTAGGACGACCATCAACTGCATTTATTGTACACAGAGATAATTTTATTGATGTATCAAATTTTCCCTTTCTTTCTCATAATTCTACTTCAAGATATGATCATAAGATCAGGGAACCAAAATATTTTAAACGATGCATACAACCAAAAGTAAACACAAAGAAGCGACTGACACACCTGCTCGAATTAGAAAAAATTGCATGAGCCTCATCAACAAGTGTGATGTAGAAGTTGATACCTACATCTCGAATTATGCAACTTCAAAATCTTTTGCAACTATTAATGTGGATATATTCCATTTGCGAGAAAGTCCTTTATAATACTACACATATTTCCAAAGTATGTTCAGGATCATCCCTGAATGTCATCAGCCGCGTCTAATTGAAAAATAGATTATTAGCTCAATCGGAATAAGTCTTAAATAACATTCTTTATAAGAAATAGATCATGATATAACAATACCTTCTATACTGAAACTATAACACACTAATCACAGAGAGTACTGATATAGCTGAACTGCTCTTTAGGTAACGCAATATTGATTTATTTCATGAGTATTTACTCAATAATGAGCTCATTTCATTTTGAACTAACCATTCGTGTATACGAATGACCAAAAGAAATCTAACTGCACATATTAACCCACTCTGTTGCCGCTCTGAAATAATTTGATTGATGATGTTTTTTTCAATTTTCACATAAATTTAATTTGAATACAATCGAAATTCTCAGATTATTAGATAAACATTCAATGAACCCCCTTTCGACTCGTCACAGGGCACACTGAAAAAGCCCGAACTGTTTTTTAGGATTCATACACCACACACCTCAGCAGAAGAGACGTCATTTTTTTGTAGTAGTGCAACACTTTCCCCCTCTTAGTATCAACTCTGTGTAGTGGGGGTATTCATTTAGTATGAAAACAGTCATTCAGTCACTCACAACTAGAACTCGTGGCTTGCAAGCATCTTTCTGCTGAATAAAATAAGTTACGGAATATTACCGAAATCATTCGTTAGCAGAAGTGATCCTTTCAGATTGCTTCCAGCAGAAATTGTTTCTAAGATTTTCCGATATTTAGACGACGATGCTCTACAGAGCGTTAATCGTACTTGCCAAAGATTCAAAGACATTTGTTTTTTTGATCCGAAGCTTAAGTATAAACTTGAATTTCATAGAATGAGAACTCAGTATGATAGCGATGCAACATTTTGAATCCGAGCTCGGTATATCGGTACAACCGTAAGTATGGAAATCAAAAGACAAGAAAGTAACAAACTTCGACAAAACTGAAAAAAGTTATAACTTTTATAAAGACGACAAGAAACATACCTATTTCGCGAATTTCAAAGATTAAAACTTCCACTGTTCAAAAGGAAATGAGAATGAATAATCATCGCCAGATAAGAATTTGACAAAGCAATATTGCTTACATATTAGTAGACGACCATCAACTGAATTTATTGTACACAGAGATAATTTTATTGATGTATCAAATTTTCTCCTTTCTTCTTATCATTCTACTTCAAGATATTGATCATAAAGATCAGTGAACCACAATCTTTAAACGATGCATACAACCAAAAGTAAACACAAAGAAGCGACTGACACACCTGCTCGAATTAGAAAAAATTGCATTGACCTCATCAACAAGTGTGATGTAGAAGTTAATACCTACGTCTCGAATTATGCAACTTCAAAATCTTTTGCAACTATTAATGTGGATATATTGCATTTGCGAGAAAGTCCTTTTATAATTCTACACATATTTCCAAAAGTATGTTCAGGATCATCCCTGAATGTCATCAGCCGCGTTTCAATTGAAAAATAGATTATTAGCTCAATCGGAATAAATCTAAAATACATTCTTTATAAGAAATAGATCATGATATAACAAAACCTTCTATACTGAAACTATAACACACTACCACAGAGAGTACTGATATAGCTGAAACTGCTCTTTAGGTAACGAAATATTGATTTTTTTCATGAGTATTACTCAATAATGAGCTCATTTCATTTTGAACTACCATTCGTGCTATACGAATGACCAAAAGAAATCTAAACTGCACATATTAACCCACTCTGTTGCCGCTCTGAAATAATTTGATTGATGATGTTTTTTTCAATTTTCACATAAATTTAATTTGAATACAATCGAAATTCTCAGATTATTAGATAAAACATTCAATGAACCCCCTTTCGACTCGTCACAGGGCACACTGAAAAAGCCCGAACTGTTTATTTAGGATTCATACACACACACCTCAGCAGAAGAGACGTCATTTTTTGTAGTAAGTGCAACACTTTCCCCCTCTTAGTATCAACTCTGTGTAGTGGGGGTTATTCATTTGTATAAAAAACAGTCATTCAGTCACTCACACTAGAACTCGTGGCTTTGCAAGAATCTTCCGCTGAATAAAATGAGTTACGGAATATTACGAAATCATTCGTTAGCAGAAGTGATCCTTTCAGATTGCTTCCAGCAGAAATTGTTTCTAAGATTTTCCGATATTCAGACGACGATTGCTCTACAGAGCGTTAATCGTACTTGCCAAAGATCAAAGACATTTGTTATTTTGATCCGAAGTTAGTATAAACTTGAATTTAATAGAATGAGAATCAGTATGATAAGCGATGCAACATTTTGAATCCGAGCTTCGGTATATCGGTACACCGTAAGATGGAAGTCAAAAGACAAAGAAAGTAACAAACTTCGACAAAACTGAAAAAAGTGATAACTTTTATAAAGACGACAAGAAACATACCTATTTCGCGAATTCAAAGATTAAAACTTCCACTGTTCAAAAGAAATGAGAATGAATAATCATCGCCAGATAAGAATTGTGACAAAGCAATTTGCTTATATTAGTAGACGACCATCAACTGAATT
>CM024243.1:39845958-39968113 GCA_013421045.1 Propylea japonica
TGGTGCACAGGCATATAATTCTTCACATTATTCAAAGGATCCCAGCCATTGATAATATATAAAATCGAAAACTAAACTAATATTTACCGTAACTTGTTAAAAATAAAGATTATTGTTGTTAAAAAAAAATAGCCTTAGAAAATGCGTAGCTAGAAGAAGTGTAATTCCCTATGATGCGAAGTTGATAAAGACAGGCATCCCTTCATATCTTGTAATTATAATTGGTAAGAATATAATAATACTTCACAAATCTTTTCCATTCAACTGACCGTTTCTTACGTTTTCACTACATTCTATTCGGGTGTTCTCTGTCAGTATTTTATGTTATGATTTTATAATCTGCTGGACCCCAGAATTCAAAATTTATCGTTTAAATGATATGGTTTTTTTAACCATTTCTCCTAGATAAGAGCTGTTTTTGGAATCCATATTGCTTCTAGATATATTGAAAAAACCCTAACACTTATCTTCTATTAATTTTTTCAATTTTTTGCTGATATAGATTTTTTGCAATCGGTCAATAGTTTGATGGTTATAATAATGTACACAACTAGTGTACATTTCTGGGAGTAACCCTGTAACTGAGTATGAGAATCGATTGATTTTTAAAGGATTTGGGCAATAACATTCTATTTGCTTGTATGAGATTTTGATTATTTCTCAAACTTTCTTTTCTTGTTGAAAGTGTTTCCATATATCATTTTATTAATTTTGATTTGATCGTTAATTGAATTTCAAAATATTCTCATGTTCAGCTTTCGAAATGCCGATAGTTTCTGTTTGATTGAAAAATAAAAAATAAAACGCGAACATGTGAATTAATCATGATGTTTTTTCCAGACTCGATGTTTAGACAATGAAGGAGGTGAAATTGGAAGACATCGATGTTCCTGAACAATTCATGGAAAAGAATGGTATCCATGACAGAAACAAATCAGAATTTCAAGTGAAGATTACAGTGGTCTATCCAACAATCTCTATGCAGCTGAATACTCTTCTGATTTCAAAAGTGATAGCTTTGATTATCAAGATGAAAGGGTTTTCAGTATGTGTGAATCCATTTCTGAACAATCAAGTAACAAATTCATTCAGGGAAAATAGTAATTTGGAGCAGAAACCTGTGGCAATCAAAGCTGGTCTCAAACAACATAAATGTGAACTTTGTGATTATTCTGCAACTCAAAGAGCCTTTCTCAATCGACATATAGATTCAGTTCATTTGAATTTGAAACAACATAAATGTGAATTGTGTACTTTTGCTTCAAATCGAAAAAGCAATCTGAAACAACATAAAGATTCAGTTCATTTGAATTTGAAACAACATAAATGTGAATTTTGTGATTATTCAGCAAATCAAAACAGTGTACTGAAACGTCACATAGATTCAGTTCATTTGAATTCAAAGCAATATAAATGTGAGTTTTGTGATTATGGTGCAGCTAAAAAGTGTCTTCTCCAACGCCATATAGATTCAGTTCATTTGAATTTGAAAAATATAAATGTGAACTTTGCGAATATGCTGCAAATCAAAGAATCATCTCAAAGAACATATAGATTCAGTTCATTTAAAATTGAAGGAACATAAATGTGTACTTTGTGATTATGCTACAAGTCAAAAAAGTTTTCTCAAAGGACATATAGATTCAGTTCATTTGAATTTGAAACATCATAAATGTAACCTCTGTGATTATGCTGCAACTCGAAAAGCCCATCTCAAACGTCATATTGATTCAGTTCATTTGAAGCCTGTGGCAGATCAAGAAGCTGATCTGAAACAACACAGATGTGAACTTTGTGATTATTCTGCAACCCAAAAAGGCCTTCTCAATCAACATATAGATTCAGTTCATGCGAATGTCAAACAACATAAATGTGAATTGTGTAGTTATGCTTCGAGTCGAAAAAGCAATCTCAAACACCATATAGATTCAGTTCATTTGAATCTGAAAAAATATAAATGTGAACATTGTGATTATGCTGCAGCTCTTAAAGGCCCTCTCCAAGAACATATAGACTCAGTTCATTTGAAATTGAAACAACATAAATGTGGATTTTGTGATTATGCTACAAGTCGAAAAAGCAATCTCAAACAACATATAGATTCAGTTCATTTGAATTTGAAACAACATAAATGTGAATATTGTGATTATGCTGCAACTCATAAAAGCCTTCTCAAAGAACATATAAATTCGGTTCATTTAAATCTGAAGCAATATAAATGTGTACTTTGTAATTATGCTACAATTCGAAAGAGCTTCCTCGAAGGACATGTAGATTCAGTACATTTGAATTTGAAACAACATAAATGTGAATTTTTGTGATTATGCTGCAAATCAAAAAGGCATCCTCAAACGTCATGTAGATTCAGTTCATTTGAATTCTAAGCGATTTAAATGTGAATTTTGTGATTATGGTGTAGCTGAAAAACGTCTTCTCCAACAGCATGTTGATGCAGTACATTTGAATTTGAAACAATATAAATGTGAACATTGCGATTATGCTGCAAATCAGAAAAACCATCTCAAAGAACATGTAGATTCAGTTCATTTAAATTTGAAGCAATAAATGTGAATTTTGTGATTATTTCGTAAGTCGAAAAAGCTTTCTCAAAGGACATGTAGATTCAGTTCATTTGAATTTGAAACAACATAAATGTAACATTTGTGATTATGCTGCGGCTCGAAAATCCCATATCAAGCGACATATAGATTCAGTTCATTTGAATCTGAAAAATAAGTGTTCACTTTGTGATTTTGCTACTACTAGAAAATTCCTTCTCAAACAACATATAGATTCAGTTCATTTGAATTCGAAACAACTGAGGTGTCAACTTTGTGATTATGCTACATCCCAAAAAGGACTTTTTAAACAACATATAGATACAGTCCATTTGAACTTGAAACAACATGTAGATATAGTTAATTTGAATTTGGAGCAACATAATAATAATGACTTTATTAACTAGTTATGAATACAACAAATTATATACAATGGTCAAAATGGATGTATCAAGAAGAGTTACCAAAGCGAAGTTAGTCATGGGACTACTCATACTACGCCAACTCTAATGAAGATATACCAAAAATCATCAATAAAGATAATAAGAAAGAAATCTGTATTAATTCATATGAATACAAGAGAGGATACCGAATTTGATAATAAGGGAAAATATGGAAATAAAAGAGACAGTCACAGAATATATAGATAGGAAGCAGCTGGTATGATATGGACATATGCAAAGAATGGCAGAGAATAAATTACCAAAGAAAGTAATGAGATGGAACCTCCGGAAAACAGAAAAAGAGGAAGACCAAGAACGACATGGATTAATGAATATAAGAAAATCAATGAGTGAAAGAGGACTAAATGATGAATACTGCAACAATAGAAGGCATTGGCAATTGGGAATCGGACAACGTCTTTAGGATGTTTTAACCCGAATGTATATATATAATACAAAGGAGAAGAAACGATAATTTATATAAATGTATAAATTATAGTTTCTTCTTACGTTTGCGTTTTAATCAAACGGAATAATTAGCTGAAAAAACATTAACCTGGAATTACTTGTCTTAATTGAGCGAATCAATCACTTTTGCAGCATTATATGAAAAGCTCCCAGGAAACTTTGTTTTTTTGTTGTTCATTATACAACATTTACTCCCCTTCATTTTTTTTATTTTTTACCGAAAAAGCAATATTTCTTACCACTATCTGCTTCAATCTAATTATTTCGCAATTGTCTCCATTTTCTTTGTCAAATTCTGTATCTTCAACAATCACTGATGATGCTCGTTTCTTCATCGTTAGATCCGTTAATTTCGCCACCACGTCACTTCGTTCACGAAAGGTTGAGCCGTCGGTTGGCCATGGAAATTTGGCATATTCCAATGTGTATATTAAAATTTTAGGTTATGTTCTTTATTTTCTTGTCAGATTGATACGTAATGATGTCAATATTGCAAAGAGTTCTCTGATAACTCGCAAGCTCGTCGGACGAGGCCGGGTACATTCGGCAACGTTGATTTTATTTTACTTATGACAGTAAATACTGCCAACTTTAGATACATAAAGAAACGCCTACTATGCGCTCAACCTTTCGTGAACGGACTATACGTATATATTTTGAATTGAGAGCTAACAAAATACAATATATGTACATGAAACAAAAAAGTCCCTAGCTGAGGTTGGTGCAAAACGGGGTACCATACTATTTTGGCGTATGATACCAGCACAGAACATAAATAAAGATACCAGAGCACAGGGAAAAAACCCTGTCTCGCCGTTTCTACAAACTTAAAAATATTCGAATGAATAACTTCAATATTCAGATACAAAATACTTCATTCATACTCTTGGGCCAGGAGGGTGTTTTTAAAACAGGTCTGGCATTCAAAGTGATGATTTTTCGAATCTCCTGTTCTTTTAAGAATGCTACACACAGGACCCTATTGAAGGGTAATCATCTCCAATAGATTTAAATAGTGGTATTTCATCCTACATATCGAATTCAATTTCGAAATAATTATAAAAACGTGAGGACTGGAAACAAGCCATTTCAAGTTCATATTGCCCATTTTTATCGAATAATCCAAAGGAAGTACTCGTTTCAATATTTTTGTATGCGAAAGATTTTGGTACGTAAAATGGTTTGAGGTACCCTTTTTGATAGCTCCAATTCAAACACGCGTCAAACGTTAATTGATTTGATATGTTAATTTGTTAGTCGAAGCTATAAGGAGAGCGTCCACCTATCGGCAGCGGACGAAGCGGATTTTAGAATTCTTTGTATAGAATCCGATTAGTTCGGCGCGGGTAGGTGGACGCGCTTCCATTAGTTTCAATACAAAGGATTCTAAAATCCGCTTCGTTCGCTGCCGATAGGTGAACGCTTACCTTTAAGCGAAAGCTATTGAAGATCTCCGACTTCGAATCAACGCGAATGAAGTCAAGAAAGTGAAGCATAAAACCGTATTATATCATTAGAACGGATCTCCATATGGTATTTTCACTATTTTTGAATTTCTTTGTACTTTTTTCGAGTTTGATGGTTCGCGCGCTTGATTTGTTTGATTATATGATGTGTAGTCGAAAGCTTTTGAGCTCTTGTTCATATTGAGAAAACGGTGAATCAAATTTCAATATCCTGACAGCTATTGGTTCCATTCTATTCATATATGCCTCGAAAATTTGAAGTTTTTCCTTTTCAAGTAATCAATTTAACACGGTCAGCCGTATGCGCGCAAAAGCTTCAGATGTCAGGGTTTTCTCCCATTTATAAATATTAATATCACTGTTTGAGATTGAGGATACTATTCTTTAATCAGGGTTTTAAAATTGTTTACACTGAATCATTCTTTTATGACACACACAATTTGGCATTTCTCCACAATCAGAAATTATTATAGTTTCTAATGGCTTGCCAATCTTACGGCTATATCCATTTATTTTCTTGAGAACATCATTACCCATAATAACTTTCCCAAAAACGAAATTTTTTCTATCCAACTCTGGCATAGGACAAAGCGTCAAGCAAAGTTTCAAATTGTTATTTCGTTTTTCATCTCTGATCATCGAAAGTGTGCCTGAAAATTCACATCATACTTCAATTTTTGAATGATACTTGAATACATTTTTTCTACAACCGTGCTTTTTAACCACTTTCCCGCACTATTTTAGTTTAGAAAGTATCATTTTCCCGTAATAGGGAAAGTATATACAGTGGAACTTTCCTATAACGAAAGCGCTAAATACGCAAAAAATTATTTTTGAAGAAATTTCCTTATGCAGAAAATTTGTTTCTATAGTCGGCAATGTCGCGGTCGACTTCACTGATAAATTCAAGTTTATCATTCAAACTTAAGCACTTACTTTTACCTTCCTACCAATACCCATTCAAATACTGATGTTCTTTGAATATTTCGTTATAGAGAGAATTTACTCCGTTTTAGAGGGTGTTTTTAACATGGAATTTGGATTCAAGGTGCAATGTCCTGTACGCAATTCGTTATGCAGATGTTCGTTATAGGGAAGTTCCATTGTATATATTTATTTTCAATGTGCTTTTTGAATCTTTATGCGGTCGTAGAAAAAACAATGTTCCTAATTCATGCGTAAAGTGTCTTTAATGCCCTTGACTCCTTGATCGAACTCCGCTTTGCGTCGTTCGGGTCAACGGCAGTCGCGTGCGGGAAAGTATCATTTTCCGCACATATCAGGAAAATAACTATTTCCTACAACTGCGCCCAAATAACTATTTTCTTGCACAGTTTTCGTCTCCGAAAGAATTACAATCACATACACTTTTCGGAAAAGTAAATAATAAGGTGTGAGGAAAAGTAAAACTTTCAAATACGAAAACAGTGCGAGAAAGTAGTAATTCAGGCACGGTGGTAGGAAAAATATTGTTCCTATTTTAAGCGGAAAGTATCTTTCCCGCACCCGATTGCTTGCGGCAATTTCAAGCGAGAAAGAAAAACTTTCCGCTCTAGATAGGAAAATAACTAGGTATTTCTACAGCACAGAATAAATTAATTAAATTAAGTAGTAGTATAGTATCATGTTTCAATTTTTGAGTGCTTGAGTTTAAATATGATTATACAATTGTTTACACAATGATTAATTTATATGAAACTACCTATTTTTTGAGTATCTACATAAAAAGCCAAACCAATTCACATCTCACCTGTTCTGCTATGTTTCATTTTGAAGGTCACAGGAATACGCTTTCTTTTTTTCTCATTTTCAGTTTTAAAGTTCGTTATAAAGCTGCTCTCGAAATAACGATCCTGAACTATTCTCTGAATGTAAATATTTTTGGTAGGTATTTCCTTATATTTTCGGCAAAAATCTAGGAAAAGCTGCACATACTGAGGAGATATTTCCTGATATAACTCAACTATTATTCTTCCAAGGTATTCCCCATTTTGTAAAGTGAAATCCACGAAGCACCTATTAATTATCCATATTTATTTCAGTAACAATCTTAGACAAAGGTAACAATAATATTTCGCCCTAAGGACTCACTCAAGGTGGTTGGATATTTTATGAAATCCAGTGCTAATGGAAGGTTGCTCTCTGATCTCTTTGTCCAAGTTTTTTTTCCTGAATATTATAAGTGGAAATCTAGCTGAATTCTTCAGAGAAGCTATGAAATGCCCCCATTCAGTAGGGCTATACTTATATACCGATTTCTGCGGAATGTTCACAAATAGTCACAATTCTTTTCAATAATTTTTTTAACTTACAGCTTTTACAATCCTCTTGTGGATATTTTTATTATCTCGCTCTATTTGCAGCATATTAGATTTATGACCAATCCAATTTGACATATGCATATTCGCAAAACCATTTATGGAATCTACAAGACCCTGAAACAGGAAAAATTTTTATTCGAATATGTCACCATTTTTTGTTTTGTGGAAAATGAGCAATCATTTTCTGAACTGCTTACCCAAATCTGTCCACTTTCATCAATCGTTTCATGAAGTTCTTATTTTCTTTGTCTATTTGTGCAGCTCGATAAACATCGTTATACAGAAGTAATGGTTTCAGTCGTGTTGATATGTCTAAATGTGGGGACTTAGTGTCTACTCTCGGTTGAGCATAAAAACACTTTAATGAAAATTAAGAAGTGAATATTATTATTTCGTTTTGACGCGAGGCCTATTCAAACCACTATAGATCTAGCATCTACAGTGGAACTTCCCTATAACGAAAGCGCTAAATCCGCAAAAAAAATTCGTTATAAGGAAAATGTATTGTTTCTATAGTCAGCAATGTCGCGGTCGACTTCACTGATGAATTTAAGTTTATCACTCAAACTTAAGCACTTCCTTTTGGACATTTTCGCACAATTTCACACTACCGGAATGGTTAGATTGAAACCAAACAGCCAGGGGTGTATTTAAAACTGTTTCAGAAGGATCTATCTGCCCGCCGTAATGATTTAGTTCAAGGTCGGGATTTATTACGTAACGTCCGGAAAATTTTCAGAAAAAACCAACCTTATACCTTCTTACCAATACCCATTAGAGTGATGTTCTTTGAATATTTCGTTATAGAGAGAATTTACTTCCTTTAAGAGGGTGTTTTTCGTACAATGTCTTTGTACGAAAATCGTTATAGGGAAGTTCCACTGTATTTATTTGTGCTTAAGTCAAATTCAATATCCCTTTCTTGATTTTATCTAACAGGTTGATAATAAAAGTAACCAAGGTTCTTAGCTTGCTATTTGATGTATCATGGATTATCCCGTGTATGAAGTGAAAAAGAAGTTGAAAATTAAGTTATACTATAGCACATCAAGTTATTTAAAACTTAATTACTATTTTGAAAGAAAAAACCTCAGAAAAAGGAAAAAACTTACCCTCTTTCTATGGTCATTGTATGATTTCAAGTCAGCCATCCATACATGCCGATTAACTTCATATTTGTTATATCTGGGAGTTGTAACAGGAACAAATTTTGTACAGTGACATGACAAACACGGACAAACTTTTTTTTTCTCGTACTTTTTCATGAGTATTGCTTAATAAGGCGCAGATTTCGAAAAAAAATTCGCTGACATCGACATCAAAATTTGTATCAGTAATTATTTGTCAAAAAAATGACAAGGTGTATCATTCAATAGCTGATTTCCAGTCAGGTGCGTGAAAGCCGCGACTTAACGCTCAAAATTACGAGGCACATTTGTAGCGCTCAACGCACCAGAATGGAGAACAGCTTATCAATACAAGTACAGATCCTCTTTATCATCTTATTCAGGAATAACTTATCACAATTTAGGAAATTTAATAAGATATTCGTCTCCTTGCACTCTACGTTAGTTGTGTTTGGATGCTTCAAAAACTCATTCATTCTTTGGAATGAATTCCTGTGAAGCTGGTCGCGGCAAATTTCCTAACTTCGTTGCTCACGTCTAAGAGACGCATTCGTAATGGTTCATTTTGTACTTTTTCAATAATACAATATTACCTTAATTCTAACACCAAAGCTCGTGTGGCGCCTGAGAGACCGGAATGAAATCAAAAGTATATAACTTCTCTGCTTCTAATCACAAACTGTCGCGCTTACTGATATATAATATATACTTAGACAAAGGATATGTCTAAGGATATATATGATCACAACGAAATAACAACCAGCTACACGACTGCCCAAGGTAAGTCTTTTGAGGAAATACCTCACAAGAAAGTTCGGGTGGCGTTTGATAGAGGCCACGCTAAGGACGAAGGGTTAAGGGCCGTATTCATAGTTCGTACTTGAGGGTGAGTGACAGTTAATGTCGGCCCTTGAGGGTGAGTGTGAGTTTTTATGGCCTTATGAATACTAGACATAAAGGTGACATTAACTGTCACTCAACTCAAGGGCGAACTATGAATACGGCTCTAAAACTAGTATTCATAAGGGCGATGAAAACTCACACTCACCCCCAAGGGCGAACTATGAATACGAGCCTAAGGGCCGTATTCATAGTAATTCCTCAAGTTGAGGGTGAGTGTAAGATCGCCCATGAGTACTTGTAGCCGGTTCATAAAGCATACTCATTGCATGGGTGCTAGCGCCTTCCCTCAAGTTGAGGCTGGCAAAAATCGCACTCCACTCACTGAGTCTGCTTTATGAAACGGCTACAGATACTCAAGGGCGATCTGACACTGACACTCACCCTCACCTTGTAGGATGACTATGAATGAATACGGCATTGAGTATCTATGATTTATGTCTTAGACTTCCTTTGTCTAAGGTTTATGTAGATGGCGCTACGGTCGGCATTTAAGAATATTTTTTCATCAGGAACTGAACTGGAATAGTTCAGTTGTAAAGTTATTTTCACCATAACATTAGTTTTGTAGAAGCTTCAGATCAGGACATTGATGATATTAAATTACTTCCGAGTCCAATTCAGGTTCATTTTCTACAAAACTCAAATCAATGTTTAAATAGCCTGACCAAATTTTACGGAACCCAATAAAATTATTTAACTTGGTGAAACTCAACTTGAGGGCTTAAAGTTAATTACCATGCAGAAAAATTAATTCACAGATAAACAATCAATAATTTAATAAGAATATGAAAAACTTTCGATATATACAATTAACTGTCATTTCGATTTTCACTTAATGAGATTTGTTTTTCTACAATTTGACTAAAAGTCACTTTTCCAATATTTACAGAGATACTTTGTATACTTCTGAACAGATTGTCAGAAGATATATTGTCAGGTAATCGAGTGAGAAATTGGGCACCATCCAGGAAATCCATTTTTATCAAAGTATCTTGGTACAGATAGAGGATTCCTGGAAAGATATTATCAATACCAGTTGAATGAATACTTGATTATATTGTCAGTAGATTATGTTACTGTGTACTAACACAGTATAGAAACTACCCAGTTGTTGCACTACAGATAAAATTAACTACTACATAAATACAGAAACCTCAAAATATTACTTTAATTAAAATATTTTAAACCCAATACATTTTACCAACCGTGTAAAACACTGAATTGAAAGTGCTCTAATGACTTTCTCACATTTGATGTTTTATCATGATTTTATGTATTTTCTATTCAGAAAAAACTAAAATCTATATCTAACTCCTTGAGGATCACTCATAGTGCAACAGTAAAATAGCAATAATTAATATATCTCATTGGGAGACAAATAATTCAATTCTTTCATGCAGTGAAATTTAACATTTGAAGTCCAAAGCAACCTCAGAGTAAAAAGTAAACATAGAGATGCCTTCGCGCCTTTGTTATGCAGCCAAGTAGAATCTGTTTATGCATGCGGACAATATTCCGGTGTTGCGAACTCGTGCCGTATGTTTATTCCACATTGGGATAATTGGTCTTCCGCTCCCCTATTCCAATACTAACAGCATGCTTCTGTTACAGACAATTCTGTCAGTTTGGCATCATCGTCTGTGTTTAGTTTCGGAATGCGATGTGTTTACATTTTCATTTCGATTTAACGTTCATAAACTGAATTATTTTACTGATTTGGTGGAAATTTATTGTTGCTTAGGGCTATTCCGTTAATTATAGCTAAGGCAAAATTACGAAAACGTTATATTATTATATTCAGGAGTTGTAGAAATGGAAATCTAACCTATTGTTTACTTCACCCCAGTGCGGCAGTGAAATGCTTTGCATCTCACTAGGGGCGTTCGGCATCGACATCGGACTTGTCGGATCGATCTGACCCGTTCGTTTATTACATCCCGATTGAGGGGGGACCGATCGGCATAAAAATTTGAGCAATCGGATGTCGATCTTTTCGCTCGGTCTATTTCGACGGATCAAAGCGATTTTATCCATCCAGTTTTATGTTTTTTATATATTTTTGTTGAGTTGCCTGATCCGACAAGTGATAGATTGAAAAATTCTAACACTTTTATTGTCCCGTTTTCATTTATTCATTAAAAACTTAATTAATTCATTAAAAATTTTCGATATAGCTTTCGTAGTTATGAATGGACAGGAGGACATATTGCTTTCTCGTTTCTTTTTCGTGTAATTAATTAATTAATTAATTAGGATCTTTCGGTACAACTATCGCCGTATTGAACGACCAGAAGGGGGTATTGCATTCCTCGTTTCGTTTTCACCTAATTATTTAATTGAGATTTTACGGTAGAACTACGAAAAGGGTGAGAGTATCGTTAAAAATGAGAATAATTCCCAAAATAGTGATCTTAGAAATCTCATAATCTATAAAAGTAGAACAGAGCAGTATGTTCTGTGGCAGATGCACTGTACCGTTCCTTTATTCCCAGATATTACTGATGAATCTGTACGATCTGAGGTCATGTGACAAAAAAAATCCGTCTGCTCGCGGAGGTCAATGCCGAACGGGCCTTCTCTAATGCTTGGTTGATTACAATGCAGTACTATTCACGCATAGGGGCATCTCTATAGTCCGTTCACGAAAGTTTGAACCGTCAGTTGGCCATGACAATTTGGCACATTACCCTGTGTATAATAAAATTTTAGGTTATGTTGTTTATTTTCTTGTCAGATTGATACGCAATGTTGTCAATATTGCAGAGAGTTCTCTGATAATTCACAATCTTGTCGGACGAGGCCGGGTACATTCGGCAACGTTGACTTTATTTTACGTTATGACAGCAAATACTGCCAACTTCAGATAAATAAACAAACGCCTACCATGCGCTCAAACTTTCGTGAACGGACTATATGTTTATTTCTTACTCTGAGAAAACAGCACTGAAATAATGATGGATGGTTGTTTCAAGAACAAAACTCACCTAAAGCCGTTCTGAATATAAATTCATATCCATCTCGAAGGAAGACATCCCATATACGGCAAGCAACATCCAATGGCATAGCTTTAGCGAAAATAGTATAAATCCAATCCAAGAGGTACAAATCAGGAGTTAATCCAGATTTTTTAAAGTGACAAAATAATTTTGGTAAATTATAATTGAGTACTTCATGAAAAGCTTCGAAGTAAGCGAGCATCTGGTTCTGGTTCAAGGTAAATGCAGATAGATGAAGAGGTTGATTTAACAAATTCGCAAAGCAGATGAAAGCACTACTTGGCTCCATATTTAAAATCAAGATAGCTGCGATATAAGACATTCCTTGAATATAACCAACATCAGGTCTGTAGCACACATAAGCCGCTAGAAGAGAATGTAGAATTTCCGAATAGGGTCCTCCTTCTTGAAATATACAGAGATGAGGAAATGTTCTTGAGATGTCTAACTTGATGGCATCAAGACTTCGTTCTTGGCTACTGGCTGATTCATTATGCTTATCATTGGAACTCTTCAATTTATCTTGTGCTCTTGCCAGACAAATTTTGTATAATTGATGGGTTAGGTTTAATTCATTGCCTATTGCACAACTCCATACTTTACCTCTAATATTTGAAGGTAAACCTTGCCACCAGAGCTCTCTAGTTTTCTTGTTGTCTTTCCTGAAAAATTCATATTCAAATGTACTCAGGAAAACAGAATTTGTCTAAAGAAATTCTGAGATAATTATACTTGAAAACTTGACCTTTAATTCATATCTATACAGATCTAAATTTCCTGTGAATAAATGGCCATCATTCAAGCATTCTTCATTCACTAATAGTCATTCAATATCAAATATCACAAATAATTGAAGTAAGCATTTGTGGTAGATCAGTAAAGTATTATTGTTATGTATGAAAAGAACATATTTCATTTTATCATGAATCTAGAGTATTCCTTTTTGAATAATGAATACAACAAGCAAAATATATACTTACGATTTCACGAAATGCAAATCATTGGATTCAATACTTACATTGTTTCCCAATTGGTTAATACTTTCTGAGAAAAGTATTTTGCAGCATTAGCCAAGTCTTCTTCTAGCTGAAGTTGTTTCTTTTCTAATCTTTTTTTAGTCGCAGAATTCATTGCTTCTTTCCTTTTGGCAGCGGCTAATATTGCTTCATATTCTTCTCTATGTTTTTGCTCTTCTTCGAAAGATTTCGCAGGCACATTTGGAGGTCTTGAAAAAGTGACAGATATGACAGTTAATTCATTTGAATTATTCAGAAGCTATGAAATAAGCAAAATACCTTGAATATTGAAATAATGCAGATGAACTAGCAACATGTTGATGGGTATATGATGAAATTGATTTATTGTTACTTCCAAAGAATTTCAAGAAGTTTCCTAAAGAGGACGGAACATCAGTCGGCTTCCATGCAAGTAAAACATTTCTGAAAACAAAAAAAGTACATTATGGTAAAATGCATACAAAAAGGACCTTCTCGATTCTCTCGGTATGGAATCATTTTCTTTGGAATAAATAAAATACTTCCATTTCGAATTACGAGTACTCGATTTAATAGTAGGGCATAAATATGAACTCTTTCATAATTTTATATAAATATAAATTTGGAATTGGAGATCCCTACTATATTATTTTGAATACTCACCAACAGTATGTCTTCTGAAATGAATGCATGCAGAACAGGTTCTCAACATAGTGGGTTAGCAGAAAATAATATCTATATTATCACCGATTTGTGAAAATCCACGGACTTTACATATTCAAAAACCTTAAAAAGTTTTTAAACAGACGTTATAACATTACAGAAATAAGCTGTAAGATGTGAGCTGAAAGTCAATAAGCAGAACAAGGATTAACTCGAGCTTGAATAAATTATTAAGTATTAGATGAACATTTATAGCTAAGCATTATGAAAATATGATCCCAAGATCCAAGATCTTTTATGTTAAAAAGTGATACTCAAAGATAAATAGGACTAAGAATATTGAAATGAAGAAATGGTTTTCCACTATATCAAAACTATACACTTATATAACTGAAGTGTCATAGTAACTGTGTTAAAAACGGTCTGAGAATATACCGATTTTCTGTAAACGCTACATTCAGCCATCAGAAAAAATCAGAAGATTCTTAGACACCTTTAGCAACAGAGTTATTTGCAGAAACGTGAGTCGGTAATTATTTAGAACTAAAAGAATCGAATTATTCAGTATTTAATTTAATAATTTTACCTGCTAAGAAAATCTGTAAATTTCTTCTTTGATGAAGATCCTGAATTATCCACATGACTGTGGGATTTTCCATTAGATTGTAAATAATTATTTGGCAAAGATTCACTAGATATAGGCACTGTATTCAAGAAGCAATCAGATTTGTAGTTCAAATGTTTAGACTCATTTGCAGTTGCTTCAAATAACACTTGTTCGTCTTGATTGAGATCTTCTTTTATGTTATTATTAGATTCTGAGTTATTTGCCACATTTGACTGAGAAACATCTATGAGATTTGATACATCATTATTACTTAAAGATATGTTTTCCAATGTTGTATTGAGAGATTCTTTAATGTCATTATTAATATTATTGGAATGAGTATTTTTTAATTCACATTTTTCACAAATAATATTTACATTCATTCTATTACTTCTGCTTTTATCATATTTTTCCGGCCAAGTTTTGTACCATGAATCATTGGAAAGATAAGAAGTACCACACTGGCAGGAAATGTTTCGGTATTTATCACATAAGTTGATTCCTTCACTTTGGGGGTGTTCAAAACCATCAGGAAAGCTTCTACTTTTCAAATCTTCCGTGAAATCATTTGAAGATTCGGTTTTTTGACCCATAGATTGGTCAGAAGAATGGGAGCTACATTGTAACACACAGTTGTCCTCATTCAAATCATTATTGACTAAAATGTTGTTTTCGTTTTCAATATTAACAAAATCTGATAGCACACAACTTCCAGGGTAATACTCAATTTTCATCACTTCGGTATCAGGAACTGTTTTCAATCATTTAATTAAAAAATATTAGAATAACCTTCAACATCAACTCTTTCCAGTTGGAAATTGATTACTCTGCAACATATTCGAGTTGTGATCATATAAACAAGATGTAGGCGTACAATTTCAGCAGATAACTATGGCTCTGGGGAAATCGCTCATCCATGTTATCACTTAAAGTTATCGCATATATGATAAAAATTAATTTTGGACACTTTCTAAAATTAAATTAGATAAATGAAATCAGAGTAGTCTCTGAATGAAATGAAAACATTCAATGACGTTGACGTTTATCAATTTGTCATGGAAGAATGTCAAAAACATAGAATCCAATTATCTATGATCCATGAAAAATATGCAGAAATTTTATATTTATGTTCTGTCTGTGAGAAAACTTATCTGGCTGAAAATAGGGAGGGAAGAGTCTGGAATGTTTTTCCGATAGTAAATTTCACAATTGACTAATTTTTTCCGTTTAGTCAAATAAAAAATGACACGGGACATTTGAGTTTGAACGACGACAGGACTGTATGGATTTTTCGTAAACAATTGATAAAGTGAATCTTATTTTGTCTATATTGGTACACTTACACTTTTAGTCTGAAGTAATCTTTCTACAGCGTCTTCGTTTCACCGGATTAAGGATCTCAAATAAATTGACTTCATATAGCTAAATACTAATTGAAACATAGTACCTAGTACTGGTGAATTCGATACGTTTTTATTTTTAAATCTGTACGAGTTTTATGATAACAGTTTTTTAAGTATATATAATACATTTCACAGTCGGCTTAATTATGAAAAAATAAAAAAAATCTTAATACGCAATTATGCAGCTCTAGTACTCAATTTTTTTCAATACTTTCAATCCTTGTTCTTCATATTCTTCTTTAGACATCCAAAATTCGTCCCTATCCTTAACAACATCTGCTAAAACTGCACCTCCAATAAAAACCATATCTTTTCTTCTAGGGGGATCTTCTATGCGAATTTTGAATTTATTCAATTTTGAAGTATCGTTTTTCAAAACTCTTTCAAGATATAATTGTTTTATTTCCCTTTCCAACCGCGAAGGCAGTCCCGGATACATTGTGGACCCTCCAGATAAAACTATATGTTTGTAGAGTTCTGGTCTCATATCTATATCGGCCGCCTAAAAAAAATTATTTTTATTAAAAGGAACATATTGTTTAGCATTAGGAGATTGATCATATATTGAATTCAGATGTATAGTCCGTTCACGAAAGTTTGAGCGCATAGTAGGCGTTTGTTTATTTATCTGAAGATGGCAGTATTTGCTGTCATAACGTAAAATAAAGTCAAAGTTGCCGAATGTACCCGGCCTCATCAAACGAGCTTCCAAGTTATCAGAGAACTCTATGACCTATTGACAACATTGAGTATCAATCTGCCAAGAAATTAAATAACAAAACCTAAAATTTTAATATACCTAGTGGAATATGTCAAATTGTCATGGCTACCCGACGGCTCAAACTTTCGTGATTGGACTATATGTATAATAATAACATCCATTTTTTATCTCTAGTAGTAGTAGTAACTGTGTTTTATTGCAGCAATACAAATGGCTATCGACCAAGGGTCCTTCAGCCTTTTAAATAATATTTTTTTTATATAATTTCTAATGTATACATTTTATATTGTACTATTTTTATCTCTATTATAATGATGTTTGACAAATTTTAAAAAACCATACAGCCTGTATAATTATGAATTTCAGATTTTATTGTTTTTCTTCAAATATACAATACTCAGATTTTGCTGATTAAATTAATGAAAATATCTCATTACCTGTATGGTATTAAAAACCATTTCAGCTATTCCTTGTCCTTCTACGTTTATCAAATGTGGCTGAAATAAAGCCTCAGGAGCTTCAAATCTCTCACCTCCAACCTTTATAACTCTTCCATCAGGCAATGTGTAAGGTTCAACCAATACTGTCGTTTCTAATGCTAATCTTTGCTCCATTTCTATGTCATAGCTAATATAGCACAATTTTTCCTTCATCATTCGTACCTAAGACAAAGAGAAGAAGTTATTTCATATCTGAAGTAGTCTTCAAAATTACAATTTTCCTTTCTATTGCAAAATTGTCAACTACAATCAACAATAACAAATGAAGTTTACCGTTTCAAAATCAGCAGAATGGTTGAAAGCATATCCTCTTAATAATAACAACTTGATAAGGTAACGAGTTATATCTCTACCAGCAATATCTAGCCTTCTCGTCAAATGAGGAAGAGCATATTCTTCATAAACAGGACATATGTGTGTTACACCATCTCCTGAATCAATAACAACTCCAGACAATAGTCCCTGAAAAAAATGTATTCCTTCATTTGATTTAAGTAAAATGAATTAATGATAAACACTCATAAAGCAGAGTTATTTCAGACCTACCTGAGCATATAATGTTAAAACTGCTTGTATTGCGACATAAGCTCCGGCAAAACCGTATTTTTCAAACATAACCTCAATCATTCTCTCTCTGTTCTTGAGCGGATTCATAGGAGGCTCAGTGAGCAAAATCTGAAAAAAATTACTAGAGTTATAACATAAGTCTGTTACACATAGAATTTTTTAAACTTGAAATACCAGATGGGTTTAACTCGATGGACATAAGGTCTTTTTGGAAACTTAAATCATGTTTCAAATATTTTGAACTTATACAATGCCTTGAAACTTTTTGGAAATGCGCAATTTTAAGCATTATACTTGTCATTCAATTGAATAGCACATGAATCAATAACTTTAATTACTTTAGTTTCATGAGGATCCAAATTCATTTTTTTAGGTCCAAATGTGTAGTCCCAGACATGACACATATCCTCCCAATTTTTCACAATACCATTTTCCATGGGGTAATTAACTTCTAGAAGTGATCTCAATGCTGATGCTTCATCTCCCACCATCAAATCCTAGAAAAAATGTCTTTTACAATGCATGGAATTAGCAGAAAACTAGCCACCAAGTCCACTCAACTTACAGGAAGTGTACTAGCAGCTCCCTTAAGCATGAAAAGAGTTATTTTGGTTATTATTCTTGGAATAATTGAAATGTTAGGATCGTCAATGACGAAACATGAGTAGGAGTTTGGGAATGATATAATAATAAAAACAAACTATGTTATTGAATCAAAAACTGTAAATGAGATTGGTTAGTTGGATGTGAATATTGAAACCAAGTCATGTTGATCAAATATCTAGCAAACCCTAATAACAATAAGCAATAACTCGATGCAATGTTTTCGTTCCATAAGCGAATATAAATACTACATATTGAGTGCAAATTAATTAGATTGTAAAACTCGATCAAATTAGTGGTTAAATAACACCATAATCAAAAAGAAATATTTACAAAATTTGTAGAAAATGACTCACGTTTACATGGAGTCCCTAAAATTGAAAATTGATTTTCTGAAATTTTAGCATATTTAATTAGGTTCAGGATACTTGCCTTCACTTCAATGTCTCCTATTTTATTTACTGCCCGTATAATTGGTCTTCCAACCATGGATGGAAATATATGAGCAGGAAAATTGCTCCCGGCATATCCGCACTTGACAAACTAGGTAACAAACGGGTTAACAGAATTCTGGTGAGAGTTGGATGATTTTTCTTACCCCAGTGCCATTATCGCACACTATAACCTTTCTTCCTTGACTATCCATTGCACACAAAAGGCCTTAATTTATTTTATTGGAAATTTTTGACCAATTTCAACTGACAGCTCATAGTTTACCACACCTAAACATGAAAACATGACATGACAAGAGACTTGTCTCTGATGACATCACCATTTGGTCTACGGCTGTCACTGGTTTGCTGATAAGAGGTGAATGATGACTAATAGGAATTGTAACTAACGGAAACAAAATTCTTTTAAAGAAATTCCATAATTTAGGAACTATTCGACATATATCGCTGAAAATCAACACACAGCTTGTTAGCAATAGAAAAAAGTTCGGCTTTTTTGATTCGGAAAAGCTACATTTGATCCAAAAATACAGAAGTACCATAGGCGTATCTAGCCTCTGTTTTCAGGGGGTCCGTGGACCCCTGGTTTATATTTTATGTGATATACGTAGTTTCTGATAAGAATCTTTCAGGGGGGCCTTGCTATGGTGTGACACACCTATAATTAGCATTCACAATTTAATCACAGACATCTAAAACACAAGGAGGCTATGGTTAAATCACAGTTTACAGCGATGCCAAACGGCCTCTGTTCTGAATCGTCCTCCCCACTATTGATTCTTGCTCGTACGTCATCATGGCGCGACGTTTGAACTAGCATTTTAAATATTTGATAAGGAATTAATTACTTGGAATTTCATGTGAAGATAAGGATAGGTATATTTAACAATATTTTAATGCTGTCTCATGAAAAAACCCTATATTTTAATATACTGGACATTCACATCTGATCCGTGATGGTACATATCGTAAAGAAAAAATGAATTAATTCCAAATTATATTGATAATTTGGTTTACGGCCGGTCTTTATTCTGGATTTTTACTAAATAAGTTGAGATCATGAGACTAATTAATAGGTAGAGTCCTCAGAATACCAAATTTGAAAATCGAATTCCCAACTTTTTAATTCATGAGTTTAACATGGGAAAACATTTTTTTATAGCCTTCGAAATTGTCATTTTGTTTTTAAAGGTAAAAAAACCCATCAATGAAATTCGATCAATTTATTTTCTAATTATAATTATTAAATGAACATTTTATGTACAAGAAAACACATAATCGACATGCTAATAAAATGTAAACGATTTTTATGATATGTATGACTTAAACACCTATAAACGAATTTTTATAAGAAAGGATAATAATCTATAAAGGAATGGACATCAATGGAAGAATTTCAGTTAGAGGGTGATAATATCAGATTTAATTATTGGAAAATTTCCATTCACCTTATATTAGTATGGTAAGTGCTCTTTATGGAATTTTTCATGAATTGAAAATTTGTTATATTTTTGATTAGAGATCATTATAGCCTATATAACCTAGAATTCTCATATTCTGTTGCACATAAGATGAACATATAGATGGTAAGACAAACCTAGAAAAACATGACTGGCTGAGACGAAGATTTGATTTCCATTGTTGACTATTTTGCTCACCATTCGGGAAAATAATCTTCAGAATACATCATGACCTATTCTTGATAACGTATCTTTATTTTAAGCCTTTTCTCGGTGTCACGGTTATCATGAATATGATAAAAATGCGAAGAAAATGTCATCACCATTCTGTAAATTAATACTACTTTTCAGGAATGTTTTTGAATATCTAAAATATTCTAAAATGAGATGCGGTGATGAGGCACATTACGCATAATTCAAAATTTTGGAAATAAAATAGCTAAGTATCATATCTAATTAACTTGATGAAGTAAGCTTTCTCTTTTCTTTCAAAAGATTAAATAGCAACAGAGTGCGTTTTTATTTAGATCCTTAGACAAAGTCTAAGTTCAGATCTCAGATTGCTATTGGGAGTGTAATTTTTTTGGGGGGAAAATGAAGCGTAAGGAAGCGAACTACTTTGCTTTGTGGTCTATTTTAGGGTTATCTAAGCATGAAATCCATGCACTGATTGTCTGGTGCTCTGATTTTTCGTTTACAGGCATATGTCCATTGAGAAATCTCAAAGATGATGACAAAGCTCATTGCAAAAGTTGAGCCCCAAAATGTGTGAATATTTCTTTACTTAAACTAGTGATAGAAAAATGCTCATACCTTTCTTTCAGATATCGATTGAAATATAATCTGGGAGGATTCTGCATTTCTGAAAAACTTTTTAGGTTTTCACTCCCAGTCTCTGAAACAGAAATCATCAAAAAAATTTTAATTGAGATGAAGTGCTCCTGTGAAATCTTTGTACTTATTTGTCAGGAGCAAATTGGTTTTGAAAAAATGGTTGCCTAATAGTAAAACTAAAAAAGGAGATGAATGAAAAGGATAATGTAACGTTTCGGTGTCTATATCATTTATTTCCTATTTTATTTTTACTGTTAGGCAACAATTTCTTCGAAACCAATTTGCTCCTGACAAATAAGTGCAAAGATTTTCGCAGGAGCACTTCATCTCAATTGAATTCTTTTTAATTATGTCTGTTTCAGAGACTGGGAGTGAAAACCTAAAAAGGTTTTTAGAGATTTCTTGACTTATTCAGCTTTTATATGTATATCACGGTAAATCATAATCCGATAGAATTAAACATGTGAAGTTTCTAAATCCTGCATTCTTAATTGTTATACATTGAAACATTGTCTGGGGCCCAACTCGCAATAACAACCTGAATACTCTCCATATCTCAGAAAATAATATTCAGTTTTCGATTACAGATTGAAAAATTATCCTTTGAAACATATGCCTAACGAATACGTCGAATTCATATGAAAATAAACAGTAAAAATTTACATACATTGTATGCAGGTATCTATATATGTTTTTAGAACTCACATCTTTCCACCCAACAGCTTCTTATAGAAAATACAATATAATCATTCAATAAGTAACTTTACTTAGAACTAAATATTTTATATCTAAAAATAACACTACGACTGTATACATTTTTGGTACATTTCTTTTCCTAAGCAGGAAGAACTTTTTACATTCAAATTAAACAATGTGAAAATAATGGAGCAAATTATTTTTTGACGATTAAGGAAGGACATTTTGTCAACTTATCCAATATGTATTAAAAAAAATTAGATCAAACTAGGTGATAACTGATGCGTGTGATAAAACGTAAGGTATACCTACGATTTTGGAATTGATGATTGCGTTGCTTAACACGGATATCGTTTTATATTCCAAAAAATAGTGTCGCTTCAACCTGAAGGGGATTGAAATTATTTGCATTCAGTCTAGATCAATTTTGAAAAAAAATAATTCATTTAATTTTCCCATTCATGAAAACTGTTTAAGGTTCACACTTTTATCGGCTTAACTACCACACTATTTGTTGGCATATTTGTTTACACTATTAAATTGAAGATACAAATATCCGATCTGTGACGAGCTGACAAACCATATAAAATATTTCAATTAAATGTGAAGCTTATTGGTATACTTATTCAATAGTCCCACAGAAAGGTGGTCATCATTTTGGATGTCTCAGGAAGTTGCAAGTAAGAATAAAGACTTTTCAGATATTTAACTGCAATTTCCATAGTCTGCTTAGTGAAATATCCTCAAATTACGGAACCCAACAGCTAAGAAGCAATAGAAGATACCTTCAGTCAATCATCATCCACAATAAACACTGTTAGATTTTACAAATCTTACTTAGATATTCTAAATTAGTTGACTAGAATGTACAAATAACATTAATATCGAAAAGGTATTAAATTCATTCATTGTAAGTGAATCCATTCAAGTAGAAAAATCTACTATCTTCAAAAGGTATGGTACAAAAACAGGACATAGGATAAACTAATGTTCGAATCTATAGAGAAGGTGCCTACCTTAAACCTGTATGTTTTAAATCGACATTTCAAGGAAGCACGTTATTCAAAGTGAGGGCTTCAAGTCTACATTTATAATTTTCATTTTCGTGATGAAACTCCTCATTTCAAAGTCTATCATTCGAATGAACTGCAGCACAACAAATTAGTGAAGTTGAAATAAGAAATGCTGGAATTTTTATATTCTAGTTTTTTTAGTGAATTTGTGATTTTTCGTACAACAAAATGAGTTTACCTATATTCGAACGACTATGCGAAATAACCAATGAAATTTAAACATTCTTAAACCCACTCAATATTATGCAGAGCATCAAAAACTATGCGAGCATCTGTCTTATTTTGTTTAGGTACCTACCCTGAAAAATCCCAGATACAATTTTTAAATTGCAGTTTTAGATATTTGCATTTTAAACGGTTTCTCAATAACAACTATATTTTAACACCTTGTCTGAGAGGGAAATGAGGCCTCTCTGGCTAAAATTTCTTTTCCGTTTTATCAAGAACATGGGTAGATATACAGAATGGCCGGAGATTGACGTCAATAATTATTTTTCAGATTCCTCAGACCTGTAGCTTTCCAAAAATACCCTCATGTATGTTATACGATTTATGATTAAAAAAAATGAAAACATGAATATGCAAAAAAATGTTGAGGCTTAATTGATTGCAACAGCAATGTCACCTTCCAAGATTTATGATCGGACATCTTTGCATCTTGAATTCTCTATTTCATTCGATAACCTATTTCATTGATTATTTCGCATATTTTCAGAAGATATGGTTCTTCAGCATACATAATGGTATGCAATATCACAATAAGTTCATTTAATTGTAATTATAAGTATCAAAAAAAGGAGACGACAAGAATGTGCAACACTTATTTACAAGATCAATTGTTTCCATCTTGGACAGAATAGACTATGCAAATGTTCTTTGTATTCTGAATGATTCACACTCACGAAAAGAGAAAATATATACACGAGGGGGGATATAGTAGGGTTATCGCTTAAAACATCGAGTTATATATAATTTCCATTGATTTAGAACATGGATCTCATGAAGATACAATGATATCAACTCAAGGTTCAAAACTAAAATTGCTTGTATGTTGAAATGATGATTAAAGAATTGGAAACTATGCTTTTAATGGTTTCAATCCCTACAATATCTCAGAAATGTAGAAGTATTTAAGCAAAAACCCCTATTACACCATTCCTTTTTTGTGCCTTTTTGTCGGCCTGACCGATTCCGCCTGAAATTTCAATGAAATGCGATGCGATATCTATTTTAGGCTTCCAAATAAATAGAACCGGTTCTATCTTTCACCCCTGAAAAGTGGGTATTTCGTGCCTTTTCGTAGAAATGTCGAGTCGGGTCCAATAACACAACATTTTTCTGGCTAATGGTTACTTTTAATTGATTCTTTGCGGTTACGAAAATGAAAAAAAAAAACCAAATGTTTGCTCACAGGATGTTCCAATATTCATGAAAATAGAAAAAGTCCAAAATTTTGCTAGTCCGGATCTGATTTCTTCAATTTCTGAAATATTGAAAGATGGCAATCAGAAGAGTGTCAAATTTCCCAAATTTGAAATAATTCGGTCCAGTAATTCAAGAGTTATTGATCTTTGAAATTTCACTCATGAGGTAAAGTTATTTGCTCACTTCTTGATCACCCTGTATGATCGTGCCAAGAACAGATTTTGAATTCTTCTCATTGATTGATTCTTTGTGGTTACGAAAATGAAATAAAACATAGTGTTCACCTACAGGGTTTTCCAATATTCATGAAAATAGAAATCCTGAATAGAAATTTTTTCTAGTCAGGATCTGATTTATTCAACTTCTGTAATATTGAAAGATGGCCATCGGGTGACAAAACTTCGGAATTTAAAATAATTCGGTCGAAATAGTTTGAGAGTTAGTGAACTTTGAAATTTCAGCCATAAGATGAATATCACCCTGTATATCCCAAACGAAGGCCCTCGAACGATTAAAACCTCTTGTTGCGAGCCCTCTTTGATGTCCTTGATTCATGGTTTCCGTTTGGCGCATTCTTCCCGGGACACCCTGTATATGAATAATTTCACCTCATATCTCACATGTGAAACCATTTTTTTGTTATTTTTCAGAATAACAGGAACAGTTGCAATAATATTATAACTGATTCTTTCAAATTCAATTTCATTTTCTATTGTTTGCATCATCATTTTTCATATTGAACAGATAACATCAAGGGCGTAGCCAGGAATTAATTTCGGGGGGGTTTTGACATTTTGGCAATTGACTTTGTAGGTGACGGGAATTGTAAGGGTCCCTTTCTGTAGTAAGTATTAAATAAAAAAATAACTCTGAAATAGGGGCTACGCCTTAGATAACATGGTATTCTTTCGAAATATTCCAACAAAATATAAGCTTGAGGTCAAATAAAATTTTTTCAATTTTTGCAATTTTGGAACTACTACCTGAAACCCCTTGAAACCCCTGGAAAAAGCATGGTGTAATAGTGCGACTCATTTGGGGGAAATTTACCGAATAGTCCTGAAAAAGGCTCGAATATAGACATGAAAAAGGCATGGTTTAAGTTGATTCAACCATACATGGCAGTGTCAACAATGTTTTTGAACCTTGAGTTATTATCGTCACCAATTCATGAATAAACATATTTGCTCCGTCTATTCTGCGTCTGACTCGAAAACTCCTGATTACAGTCTGGAAAATATAGTCTTAAATCTCGTCGAACACCTAATAGAAAAAAATTTATCACTTTAGAAACACAAAGGAGAATTATCAGTTAAAATTGTTCTGTTACAGTTCCAGATAAAACACTAAACATTTCCTGTTGTCCTATGTGTTCGCAGGCATGTAACCCAGATTTTTCCTCTGAAGAAACAGGTGGATCTCACTGAATTTTGGCCGGTCGCAGCGTTTCTTTTCCAGCACTCTCCCATCAAATCGTAAATTTCCCGAGGACACGCTGACGGCCTTGGCAGATATCTTTGGCATCCGTCATTTTGGTACCAGTGGTTGGAGTTTTCTACCACCTGTTCGCTGGTCAGTTCGGCGTAAGGTTGCTGGCTGCAGAACATCAGGATTTCCACGGGTGAGGGCGACGGCGAATGCCCAGACGTCGCTTTTCGTGGTTTGTTTTCCCTGAAAAAATGAAGCATGGAGAAGGGAGAATATTTGATATTTTCATTATAGCTATTGATATAACGAATAGTTATTTTCGTATCTAGAGCTGAAAGTTGTATTTTCCCACACGATATTGCTTTTGGCCAACGACGCGAAGCGAGTGCAGGAATGGTAATAGTGCAGGAATGGTGATTTTCGTGACCAGTCTGGAAAATAGGCATAGACATAAGAAAGTCTGCGAGTTCAACTCAATCATTTTCGGGCGTGTTGCGTATAATAAAGGGTTTTCCAATAGGAGGTGTTATTTTGATATTGAAAAAAATGCCATTTTTCAATATAAACGATCGGATGTCTATTTCATTATAAAGAAAAAGCTATGCCGTTATATTTCTATCTTTGAGGTCTTGAATCGACGCTGGGCTATTGGCGTAGACCTTCTCTTTCACGTGGCCCCAAAGGAAGAAGTCGCAAGTGTTAAATCACAAGATCTCGGTAGACAATTGTGATCACCTTCTTCGAGAGAAAACACGGTCCGGAAACTTTCCCCGCAAAAGATCAATTGTTTCGTTGCTTTTATGGCACGTAGCGCCATCTTGTTGAAATAAAACGTTGTCGAGATCAATACTATCCAAATTCGGCCATAAAAAATCATTTATCATTTCTCGATGGCGCAATTCATTTACTGTAACTGTTGCTCCAGCCTCATTTTCGAAAAAGTAAGGTCCAATGACTCCGCCGAACCATAAACCGCACCAAAAAGTCACACGTTTTAAATAGAGAGGCTTTTCAACAATAACTGTTGGGTTTTCCGAGCCCCAGATGCGACAATTTTGTTTGTTGACGAAGCCACCGTGGTGGAAATGGGCCTCATCACTCAAGATGATTGTTCGATGGAATTCCGGATCATTTTCATGCATTTCAACGACACAATCAGCGAAGACACGACGTTGTTGATGATCGACCGGCTTGAGTTCTTGTGTTAACTGAACTTTATAAGCCCCAATACCAAATATTTATGCAAAATACGGTGTGTAATGACGTTTGTGGAATGTCTAATTCCAAAGAACGAGGAGGAATGGATAAACCTGGGTTTTCCTCGACACTTTCAGCTACAGGAGCAATATTCTCGGCTGTTCTTGAGCGACGTGAACGGGTTCTATTCTTTACATCACTAACTTGTCCCAACAGCTCGAATTTTTCCACCAATTTCTTTATTGCGGTCCGACAATGTTCGAGTTTTAGGAATCCCACCAGAATTCATTCACCGTAATAATAGTTATTTAATTAACTAGGTTATTAATGACAGTTATATGCTCAAGATATTTTAACGCGTGAGCGGAGCGATTCGAAATATGCGAAAAACTTCCAGAAGTCGAGATATTCCTTATCGCATTTTGTTCGACTGAAACTTCCGAGAAAGAGAGTTGGTGAAATTATAAATATAATTATTTTTTCCAGTTTTTCTTACCAGCAGTAAGCTCTCCCATGACATCCATCGCAGTGGTAGTTTGGTTTTGGTATCACTGATATAGTAGTCTCCTTCGTATCTATCACAGTACATAGCATGGTCTGAAATTTTCACTGTGAACGACTTGTCGATAACACAGTTTCTGTAAACAAAAAAATAGTTGTGAATGAATGCCATCGATTATAAACCAGCAGAATGAGGAGTAAATATGAGCTTCTTCTGAACCTTTTTTTTTCATTTGGTAAATATATGGGTATAAGTTGCAAAATTAATTGAATGAGTTGTCAACTATTAGTTATTGAATGAACCATTTTTGTTCATATTATGACATGAATTAAAATAATCAACAAAATTTGAGTGTCAGAACGATTACTGTATTATTGATTTCAGACATCACTTTATTTCTTAACTCTAAAGAGTGAATACAAAAACATTGAATTATAATTATTATTATTGAATCCCAAAAAGCCTAACAGGCTTTTATTTCTAACTGAAGATAAGATATCAGGATGCAGGATCAGAACAATTTTCAAAGAAACTTTAAAATCTTAATTCTGAGAATTATCATTTGAAATCATATCACATTGACATATGTCAGACTTACCTGGCAGCTAAATCTCGATGTACCAAATCTAGGGATTCCAAATATCTCATTCCTGATGAAATCTGGGTTGCCAGATAAATTAAACAACCATAGCTGTAAAGAAAAAAATACTTTTATTATGTAAATAGAACAGCAGTCGGGAAAATCTCAAGTTCAAGCAATTTATAAGCGATAAAGTGAATTATTATATTATTTATAGATATCTAATATTGAATATTTTCAAAGGCGCAGCAAAATAAACATTTATGGTGCAATTTTCGATAAAAATGCATTCGGAAATATCCTATACAGAGTGTTTCATGAATATTTCGGTCAGAAAGACATAATTTTCAAAGATATAATTATGAATTTCAGATGAATTATGTACATAGTGGAATGATTCTAGGTGTAATAAAATTCATTGTTCGGTTGTTTATTCTGTATTTTTTTGAGTAATAAACAGTTTGGTTCATTTTTCACATTTTTTGTCAGTACACAAGCCGCTGTTATGACTTTGAGCTAGATATTCAACAAAAAATATCCTAAAGGTGTAAACGTTACTATCAAATATGGTCCAAACGTTTCAAGTCTTCTCAAGAATATCGAATAATTTGTAATATATTCGGAAATATTCTCTGTATGTTGGCGATGAAGGGGATAAAGGCCTTAAGGACCTTGACAACCTTTAACAGATTGATATGCCGAATTCAGAGAGATCGGCAAAATGGGTGAATGAAAAATTTGCAACAGAAAATGAACTTCGACTTCTCATATTTCCTCATGGAACAGAAAAATGCTTTTAAAAAATATACATTCTCGAGTTGAATATTTGTCAGGTTTTCCTCATATAAATCTGGCTCAGTGCCCAGACGTCCATTTTGGAAACATCCGTTTTTTGAAATCGAATTTTCCACCCAAGTTGTCCGATTCCAGGCATTATTCAGATGTATGTTCGGATTTTCATGCAATGGCGCACATAAAAATTTCGAATACACGTTAGGGTTTATTCAGAGTTAGCGTCAAGCACGACTGAAAAAAATTGTACCATATGTTATTTCAGTCAGCATATTTCATGAATATGTCACACTCAATGTGCTTTGAAACTTAATATTGATTTGTTGATACAAGGTGATTCTTAAACTGAACAAGAGCTGAGAATATAGACGAGTTGATTGTATGGGCTGCGTTCACGAACTTACTCCGAGCATGCTCTGCTTATTACAAAGCGTTCAGAAACTCACTTAAGCATGTCAGAGTATGTACCTACTCTCGATCGTTTAGAAACTTTCTAGGAGTAAGCTCCATGTTCCCTGCTTTTTGCAGAGTATTCGGTACTCTGACAGTTAATTGAATTCAAAGCGTTATGCATTCTTTGTCATTCATTCGAGAAAAATATTTTTGGTTTAAGTTTGAAGCTTTTTTCGTCGTTTGTTAACCGTTTTGAGTAAATATCTCTATTATGATTTCAAAAAAATATTATTTTTACATCTATTAAAATTTTGTCGATATTCGTAGGATTCGTAGAAACGATAAAAGAAACACTTCAAGTTGTAGGCACCAGGTAGCCATTTGGCATCTTTGAATGGGTGAAAATTCAAAGTATAACTGTCTATATAAATACAATCGCAATGTTTTGATCTAGATTCAATTTTCTCTGTCCAATTCTGTTATTAAAAGTTTGCAATCAATATGCAGAGTTAATCAAGTTTTTGCGAGTGAACGTAATACAAACGGTATCTGAGAATCTACTGATTGAATAATTAGCAATCTCTGAAGAGCCCTGAATAATACGGGGTGTTCCTAAATTGAACGTACAAACAAAAAGGGGAGATTCCTCAAGTGAGTTCAAGAAAAAAAAGTCTCATAAACATGGGGTCGCAAACGTTTCGTTTTCGAGATACAGAGTGTTGAAGTTCTAATTTCGGATCTTGTTGTGACAGTCATAAAAATCGTAATGAAAATAGTAGTCTAACTACATTCAAAAAAATAAATAAGTAGCCACAAATGCAACCACCTTCACTTTTAAAAAAACAAACGTTCAATAATTTGATGTGTCAAAACTGGCACTGAATTCATTCACCACAGATTACAAACTGGCCTTCCTATCATAGTTACGAGAATTTCGAGAGAATAGTTCAAATTTTTTTTTCTCGAAATCGTTGATAGATACGACAAAACTACAAGAGACCGAAAAGTTTAGTATAAGAACAAAGCTTCTTTTTACATTTTTTCAAATTAACAGTTGCTCACCAAAAAAAAGTTCTGCAGAAGAACAGGTGGCAGTGTTCCATAAAAAATATCACCCTGTAGATCTTCTATCGAAATTGCCATGTCACGTGGTGAAAACTCTCAAATGTAATATCTATGCCAAATTTCAGTTAAATATCTTGTGAAGTGAGGATACTATGAGAAAAAAACTTGAAAAAAATTCAAACTTCAACACTCTGTATCTAGAAAACGAAACGTTTGCGACCCCATGTTTATGGGACTTTTTTTTCTTAAACTCATTCAAGGAATCTCAATTTTTCGTTTGTACGTTCAATTTAGGAACACCCTGTATAACAGACAATATTAATTGTCCACAATAAACCCAAAGCTAGTAAAAAAGTGAAGTTACCGATAATAGAAAGTTCATCTTAATCTAACTTAACCTTGTATATATCTAAAAAATAACATTTGTCAGAATAGTTTCTGAATGACTTCCAAACTGCATTTATTCCCTCATACTCTTACTCTGCTCTCAGACTGTGTTTGTGAATGCACCCAGAAATTCCAGAAATTCATTAAAATACGATAAAATTTAAACACTTTATTTTCTCTAATATTTGGTAGTACCTATTACCACAATTGTTTTGGCGAAATATTATTAGCGAAATAATTGTTGTGATAAGGAGAAATATATATAGTGTTTTTATTTTATCATACCTAACCGAGTCTATTTCTGTAGTAAACAAATCATTATGAGGAAGATTGACACCGTCTATTGGAAAACTCTGCATCATAACCCGGCTCATTCGCCATTTTGCACAACGAAACTAACGTTAAGAGAACTGATAACATATTCTTGGACTCTTTTTTCCTGACTAATCAAAATTCGAGAATAGATTCAGACCATTTATTTTTTTTGAGTAATAAAGTGCGCGTCAAAATTATGAAACATATTCATTTTCTCAGAAAAAATATTTTCAACAAAACTCTGGAACAGGTCAATTTTTATTTCACTTTCACCAGAGTTTTTGAATGGGGAAAGTGGGTCATGAGGTACTTTTTTGGCAAGGTCTTTGTATCTTATTTACAAGCATGCACAACTTTTCCAGAAAAAATTCATTTTTTGAAAAATTATTTAGTTCAAAGAGGTTTTCAGTATGTGCATTTGTTCAATGGCTCCTTTGCTTTGAGAAGATGGCACCTGATTAAATTTGTCACCGAATGGAAGTCGACCATTTCAGTTTTGTTCATCGTCTCAAAGTAAATGCCATGACAAAGTGCACATACTGAAATCCTCTTTGAACTTACTAATTTTTCTAAAAAACTTTTTCTCGAAAATGTCTGCACGCCTGTAAAGAAGATACAAAGACATTGCCAAAAAAGTACCACATGATGATTTTTGTTGCCACCAGAACTCGTGCATCTTGTTGAAATATTTCTCAGCAATGTGATTTTTCGATTTTTTTTTGGTGGAATAAGGTGCTCTTAGGATATTACTCACGGTTAATAGTATATTATGTAACGCGTGTATAATGCCCAAATTACCGAGTGAATAACAGCCACTATACGCGAGTAGCATACTATACTTTATCCACGACTACTGAATATATTTCTTGAACATTTCAACATTTGGCGACTGCGACAAGACCCTTCTATGATAAGCGTGGAAAAAGTCAAGTTGACACATGAGAAATTTTTGGAGAACTGGTCATTGTATATTTTGTATTGAAAAGAGTTTTAATTGATATAATGAAAGTAGATTTGGCCCTCGATTGAGAAGGTATACCTACCCATATTTGTTAGTTGGTGTACTACAGAATACTGTAGAAATACCAATTTAAAGAATATTATATCAAAGCTAAATCTATGAAGCATCTGACAGCAGTGAATTATGATCTCATTAATCCCTTGTGATTAATGAGTGTCATTAAGGCCGAACGCAGAGACGTACGATGGACGGATTTTACAATAGTCGTGGATAAAATGTTTCATAATGTTCATTTTAACTGCTTGTCAGTATTATAAGTCTAAGTTTCAGATATAGTAATTGATTAAGAGAAAAATTTATTTCAGCAAAAACCAGAATTACCCAGATAAATAACTCTAAGCATCCATTACTCAACAAGCAAAGGAACATAATATCCTCCAACGCACGAGGGGAATATTTTTCACAAGGATATCGACGCTAGGACCCGTGAACCGTTATGAATCACGTTCAGCGATCAAAACACCGCATTCTGTCGTCATCCATCTTTTGAAAAATTAATAACAACCTGAAATAAGACGTCTACGTCTTTTCTTCGACCCCGAAGAAGAAGGGCGGTATCTCTGGCGGGCAGAATATGTTTAATGAATCCTGTTAGTTTTTTAATTAAAAAACGTAATAGGCGATTCCTCGTAAAAGAGCACGACGGAAGGAAAAGAAGCGTATTTTTGCGCATGAAGGAATTTCTTATTATGAAAAGTTTCCACCTTTGATTTTTAATGGTCGGTGGGACTCGGAAAATTCGTTTTCTAACAAATTGAAATTCGCTGCCAATAATTCGAGAGGAACCCGGTATATTAAACAGCAACACAATGTGGAAATGGTGGAAATCGGGAAATGAAAAGATATCAATGGGGGTGTAGCGCTGAAATTTCGTTGAGACAACAATACAGACGTTGGCGTATTTTGGTTGGGAAACGTGGTTTGAATTACAGTTGGAAACGAATAGGATGACGAATGCGGTATACAGGCTGTTGCAAGATGTTCCATACTGAAATATCTAAATTTTCCGATTACGTAAAAAGTTCGGACAAACAGTATTTTGCATGGTTGCAAAACTTCATCAGAATTTGTCGAAAAAATTTTGTTCCTGATTAATTTTCCTGAAAAAAACTAGCCCGGATATATTTTTTGAATTGCACACTTATATTTTCTTCAATAATACACAGTAAAAAAATGTTGAACATTTTTTTCGTAATTTCACTTAAATTTGACCTTTATTAAAAATAGTTATTTATTATGCAAAGGAAAAAAGTATTAGATTTTAGCTCGAGGTTATGTTGTTTCCCGACGCGAAGCGGAGGGATACAAAGAACCGAGAGCTAAAATCTAATATTTTTTCCGTGTATAATACACTATTGTTTCTGTGACAGAGAATAACGACCATTTAATAGTAAAAGAAATATAATTTTCACGAAAATACTTTTTTCCCACGGGAAAAATGTAAGTTTTCCGGATACATAGACACTTTTTGACAGGAAAAAAGTAATTTCGTAAAATAGTATATTATATTATAAGGATTAAAAGTGCATCTTTTTTACGAGCAAAATTTGCAGTTGCGAGGCGCAGCCGAGCGAATGCAAAATTGCGAGTTAAAATAGGCACTTTTAATCCGAATAAAATATATAACTATTTTTTCTCCAACCAAGTCAAAATTACAATAAATTGGTTTTAGTGAAAAATCGTTCATAATTTGGTTATGAATTGGGACACAGAATCATGACAGTGATTGTCAAGTAGACTTCAAAGCTTTTACTTTTAATCCAAGGATTAAAAGTAGCGTTTTTAATCCTAGGATTAAAAGTGTTGCTAAGCAACGATCAAATTTTGTACGGTAAGGGAATTATGACTTTTGCTCCTGAAAATAGTACAAAAATGTCAACATTTTTTGATGGTTGGAGAAAAAGTTATATTTTGTAACCTGTTAAGAGATATATAGTGTCACATTTTTTCCCGTCACAGAAAAAAAGCTTTAAATTGTAGAACATTCACCATTTTGCAATTATTGTTGAAAGATATTTGGGCCCCAAGATATTCAATAAAGACAATGAACATAACATCAACAAATTAGATACCTTGAAATATACTGAAACAACTTAGTATTCAAAACCATAAATAGAAATGAAAAATGAAACAAAGGGAATACGCCACAATTATTAATTGATATTTTCAAGGATTAAATCACCTAAGATGATATCATTTCACATAGATTTTGTCTTACTAAGGGATGGATTGTGATAGAGTTTCGCTGCCATTCAAGATACTATTTATTTAAACTTTCTATAATGCCTGAATGACGAGATATTGGTCTTATGAAACATCGTGTGAAAAACCATTCATACAGGGTGATTTCCTCGAGTTGGATCGATGACTACGTTGATTTATGTTGACCTAATGCACTCTATGTTGCCTTTTATTTTGGTTCAAGAAGATTGTAGCTTTTGAAAATTCCACTGCAACCTTATGTAAGGTTACATAATTGCCCAAAAATATTTTAATCTTTTTGATTCAAAAAATTCATTTTTCACGTGCTATTGACTTATAATAGAGAAAGCACCTTAATTTTCAATCCAAAATTCTAACTTCAAAATATCAACGTTTTTGAAAAAAAAGTCTGTGAGTTTTTGGTTCGTTGAAGAAAATAATTACCACCAACGTATACTTATGAATAAAACCGCGATCAAATAACTATGCCCGTCTATTCCGATGAAAATTATACTCCACATATACAATTTCGAATATCATCAAATTTTCTCTCCATCCAACAATTCTCATAACAAAAATTGGACATAACACAAACATTATATAAGCAAATATATTCATGAATACATATCGTTCCAAATTAGACATTTCCAAGAACATCAAGCCTCGAAACACAAATCCTACTCTAAGATAAACCCACTTCAAGATCCAAATGCCTCACAATTTCATGAACAAAGTAATAAATTCAACATATACGAGCAATAAGATCTATTTGGCGTCTATCTCTTATAGAATTAGATATGTAATGCCAGAGGGGAGTATGCGAAAATACGGAAACAGAGGAGCAGATTTTATGCCGGGTGGGGGTTTAACTAAAGCCGCCAATTAGCTGAAACCATGTTTTCACGAATCGTCCTAATAAATATTTACTGCTATCTGGGACGTGCATGTATATCCTACTTCATTAAAGGGGATGAGAACGACGTGCTTTCGATGGAATTCTAAGGGAGGTTCACACATATTATTACATGGTCGTTATCTCATTAGGAACGTTGAGGAATCGAATACATATACGAGATTTCAACATTTAAACATACGGAATATTGCATATACACGTTCTTCACATAATAATTAATAATCTTTCTATTATTAATTATTGAATGCCGAGTTATAGTTATGGTTCAAAAAGGGGTTACAGTTCACTGCGACCTCAAGGTCTATTGTGCCCCCTTACAGAGTTGTTCTGACCACACCGTTCACAGCTCGCCTTCCAGTTCCAGAGATCTGATGAAGTCCAATATCTGTGAAGGCTTCAACGAGGCTAGTTCCTCACTCTTACAAGTTTCTCGCCCAAGGCATTCTCTCTTTAGGCTCGCAATTCCAAAGTATTCCGTGTCTAGGTGAATGAGTATTTCTTCCTCCTCCCCACAGAACCTACACTCGTCAGAGTCTGGTAATACCATCCTCAACAGGTGCTTCCTGAGGTGACAGTGTCCTGTAAGAAAGCCAGTGAGGAGGTGTAATTGTTTCTTACCAAGATCGAGATATCTTCTGGATCTTGCTGTTTCAAAGGGTCCAAATGAATTTAGTGGAATGATCCATCACTGGGAGATTATGTCACAGTTTTTTCTTCTCGGCTTTCTCCTTCTCCAGAAACTCCTTCTTATAGGTACATTCACATTTACCACAGAAGGGTTTTGGGCCAATGAGTTACATTCGTGCGCCCTCTTTGGCAAATGTATTGGCCTCTTAGCTTCTTTTGATTCCCGAATGACCGGGAACCCAGATCAAAAAGACCTAATTTTTCTTGCCTACCTCTTTCAATAGCTTAAAAGAGCTAGCGACAGTGCACACTTGGTACTTGGCCCGTATATCCCAGCGCAAAATTTTTACCCTGCCCAATATAGTCATTGAATCTACATTTATCTTTTGACCAGTGCTGAAGCCTTTAAAAATGATAATGAGAGAAAAAAATTAATGTAGAATAAAACATATTGGTAAAGACAAAGAACACATCAAAAAGGATTATTAATTAGGAAAATGCCTAGTTATCACATAGGTTTTCCACCTCACTTTGATCAATATACTCATTAGTGCTGCTTTCAAAATGGTAAAATGTGAAAAAATTTAAGTAGAATGAAAATTATTGGAAAAGGCAGAGAATAAAATGGAAGGGGAAGAAAAAATAATTGGGTGAATGAGGTTTTTAAGGTAAAAAACAGGTTTTTCGATTTCCAGCAAAACTATATCCTATAGAAAGAAGTATAACATTTGTTGACAGTACATAAGGAAGTCTTGACCTTTTTCATCAGGAAATTTGTCAGGAATGTCGAAATTTCCTTGCAATTCTGCGGAAACATATTTATCTTCTTTCACAAATGCAATGCCAAGAAAACTTCATTCGAGTCTTATTACTTCATATTCAAGCACTTTTACCATATTGTAAATAGCCAGTGAGGATGAGTAACTAATTCTTACTGAGATTAAAATACTTTCTGGACCTCGCATTTTCAGTCTATTTGGAATGATCTATTACTACAACATTCCTCCAGAATATTTCTCAATCTGTTTCTTCCTTCTCCAGAAATTCTTTCTTACAGATGCATTTGCCTATACCACAGAAAGGTTCTGTGCCAGTAAGTGGCGTTTGGGCTCCTTTTCTGGATAGTGTGTCTTCGTTTCCTTTGATTCCTGAGTGACGAAGAACCCAGACTAAAGAGACTTTGTTGTTTTTGCTTACTTCATTGAGATTTCTTCGGCACTTCCATATAAGCTTTGAGTCGATGACATAGGAGTTCAGTGCTCTTATAGCAAAATCGATCACTTTGTCACACCCTTGATAGTTTCTTTCCAGGTTTTTGTCTATGCATCTTCAGATTGCAAGTATTTCTTATCTCCAATCGTAAAATAGCATTATCAATTTTTAATATACTGACTGCTACAGAACCAATACAATACTGAATCAGTCTTACCAACGAATAACACACAAATCCCTCCAATAAATACCAACAGAATATTTCGAGTGCCGCTGGTACAAAACTGTGGCTGAAATTTTATGATCTGTGTCCAGCAGTCGATTCGCAGTGGCATATTCATAATCCACCGGTTAGAATTAGTACAAATTAATTGGATTCCCCATTGAAAGATCTGAAGTGCCGCGAATTAAGCCAATTACGGCATTGGTCCATCAGTCTGATTGATGCAAATGCATTACCTCCTGGCTGTATCGGCGACGAAAATTCCGTATGCATTAATCCATTAAGGCATCGTAATGGAATCGAGGATGGGGTATTGATTGTTGTATATATAACAAATTGGTTATTGTGGCTAGGGAAATGATTATTGATGGTTCCACTTCTCTATACGACCGCAGTGCTTGAATAGGCTGAGATATGTCCGATACATAATGCCTAAGGATATACCTAGCCTCTGTCTGTCGGTATTATGTTGCGAATTGACCTATTCGAAGAAGATACAATCGTATCATGATCTATGTGAAGTTGGTGGAATAAGCCTGGTCAAGTACAGCCGGGGCTAGATTCGGTCGAGCCATTTCACATGAAGAGCCAACTAGCGGACAGATCAAAGGTATTTTCAGAACAGAGGGAGCAGCAGCTTATTAATGAGGTCATTTGGTGTCTATCAAGTTCTGAAAGCGGCTTAAAATAATGGAAACCAGGACTAGCTGATACAGGATTGATCAGAGTATTCCTAACTATTCACCCAGCCGGAATTCTGGATCACTCCAAACCCTTTCTCGTCGACTATAACTTGGTAAACCGAATCTTGATTCGTGCGAAAAAGGAGCTTACGTTGCGCCATTGTGGAAAAGCCAATCTTGGTGGTGTTCTACTCATTGCGACGGCAAGCTCTATATCTAAGTGTTAGTCGAGCTATACTCTTAAAGGTTTTCTTGCCCTAACATTTGAGGGCACTGGTTGGAACTATCAGTCTGAACGATTGATTGATGCAAATGCACCTCCTGGATGTATCGGCGACGAAAATTCCGTATGCATTAATCCATTAATGGGTCGATTACATTGAGATACTTTACAAGCTGCTATTGAGCGAGTTTAGTAGCTTGTATATTCGCTCAGTGCAATCGTGTTCACAAGCCAACAATCTGATAGGAAAAAGCTGCGACTAAAGTTGAAAGATGGGCTACTTTACACGCTAAATCGCTGGCGTTTTGGCTTGTTGACATGTGTGTAATCACATTTGCTACTAAAACAATCTGTGAGTTCTCATCTACTCGATGCTTCCTGGTTCTTATATTTGAAATTTGAAAACGTTTGACATTTATCTTAGATCCTTGATAACGATACAAACATAAACCTTACGTGGATCGCTAGATTGTTGGCTACTCAGCGAGTAGACAGTTTTGTGTGTAATCATCACAATCTCACCAGCTAATTCACTCGCTTCTAAATTCGCTCAGTAGCAGCTTGTAAAGTATCTCAATGTAATCGACCCATAAGGCATCGTAATGGAATCGAGGATGGGGTATTGATTGTTGTATGTATAACAAATTGGTTATTGTGGCTAGGGAAATGATTATTGATGGTTCCACTTCTCTATACGACCGCAGTGCTTGAATAGGCTGAGATATGTCCGATACATAATGCCTAAGGATATACCTAGCCTCTGTCTGTCGGTATTATGTTGCGAATTGACCTATTCGAAGAAGATACAATCGTATCATGATCTATGTGAAGTTGGTGGAATAAGCCTGGTCAAGTACAGCCGGGGCTAGATTCGGTCGAGCCATTTCACAGGAAGAGCCAATTAGCGGAGAGATCAAAGGTATTTTCAGAACAGAGGGAGCAGCAGCTTATTAATGAGGTCATTTTGGTGTCTATCAAGTTCTGAAAGCGGCTTAAAATAGTGGAAACCAGGACTAGCTGATACAGGATTGATCAGAGTATTCCTAACTATTCACCCAGCCGGAATTCTGGATCACTCCAAACCCTTTCTCGTCGACTATAACTTGGTAAACCGAATCTTGATTCGTGCGAAAAAGGAGCCATTGTGGAAAAGCCAATCTTGGTGGTGTTCTACTCATTGCGACGGCAAGCTCTATATCTAAGTGTTAGTCGAGCTATACTCTTAAAGGTTTTCTTGCCCTAACATTTGAGGGCACTGGTTGAAACTATCAGTCTGAACGATTGATTGATGCAAATGCACCTTCTGGATGTATCGGCGACGAAAATTCCGTATGCATTAATCCATGGGTCGATTACATTGAGATACTTTACAAGCTGCTATTGAGCGAGTTTAATAGCTTGTATATTCGCTCAGTGATGGTGGAAGTGGTACAACTACGGAACAGGAGGATATGGATCAGGAGATAGTGGAAGATTTAGAGACAATAAGAATGGAGGAACTACATCAAGCAATACGCACCCTGAAAAATGGTAAAGCACCTGGTAGCGATAAGATCACAACGGAAATGTTTAGGAACCTAGGACAAAATGGAATGAAAATACTGTTGGAAATTTTTCAAAGAGCATGGCAGGAGGAAACAATCCCTGTAGACTGGCAAACAGCGTTAATAGTACCCATTTACAAGAAAGGAGATAAACTAGAATGCAACAATTACAGAGGAATAACACTGTTAAGCACGGCAATGAAGATATATGAGAGAATACTAGATGGTAGGATCAGAGAGGTGACAGAAAGAACAATAGAAGAAACACAAAGTGGCTTCAGAAAAGGCAGAAGCATCCAAGATCACATTTTCACTATGAAAATACTGATAGAGAGGACAAAACAACAAGATAAAAAATTGTACTTGGGATTTATTGATTTGGTTAAGGCATTCGACAGAGTAAAGAGAGCTAAAGTGTGGAAGATATTGAGAAAAAAGGGTATAAGTACCAAATTGATACGGACCATCAGAAATATATATGATATGAACCGAAGTAGAGTAATTAGTCACAATAGAAAATCTGAAGAATTTAATACAAGAGATGGTTTGAGGCAGGGAGGTAGCCTGAGTCCTGTACTTTACACAATATTTATGGACGAAATTCTGAAAGAGTGCAATAGGAGGTCAAGAAAATTCAGAATAGGCTTTAGAAATCTGAAGAGTGTTGAAATATCGGAGTGTGCTTTTGTTGACGATGTTGTCATCATGGCTGAAAATGAGAGGAACTTGCAGGCAAATATGATCATTTGGAACGAAGTGTTGCATCAGTTTGGAATGGAAATGAATAAGGAGAAAACAAAAGTTATGGTGGTGGGAAACACACAACATGCAGTCGACATTGAGATTGAAGGGGTGAAATTGGAGCAGGTGAAATCATTCAAGTACTTGGGAGTGGAAATAGGAGAGAATGGAACACAAGATCTTGAAGTAGATAGTAGATTGGAGAATACTTTAAAGCTGTACCATGCAATGAATAGGAATTTCATGAGCAGGAAGGAAATATCAAGGAATACCAAGATGAGTGTTTACAAGGCAGTATACAGGCCAATACTCACTTTTGCATGTGAATCATGGGTCCTAGATAGAAGACAAAAGAGCAGAATTCAGGCGATGGAAATGAAGTATCTCAGGAAAGTAAGAGGAGTTACAAGAATGCACAAGATGAGAAACGAAAAAATTAGAGAAGACATAGGAATAGATCCAATTGAGAACTTTATAGAGAGTAGACAGCTGAGTTGGTGGGGCATTTGAATAGGATGAACTGTGAAAGACCGGCAAGAGAAATATGGGAGGCTAGAACTGTGTACAAGAGAAAACGTGGAAGACCTGATAAGACCTGGGATAAACAAATGGAAGAAATCATTCGTGAAAGAGGACAAACATGGAGAGAGGCAAGAAAAATGGCAGCAGACAAGAAACAATGGTCGAAGTTCGTACATGAGAGAAGATGAGAATGTTAAATGTGTACCCTACACCATTAGTGGTAAAAGGGATAATGATTATATATATATATATATATATATTCGCTCAGTGCAATCGTGTTCACAAGCCAACAATCTGATTGGAAAAAAGCTGCGACTAAAGTTGAAAGATGGGCTACTTTACACGCTAAATCGTTGGCGTTTTGGCTTGTTGACATGTGTGTAATCACATTTGCTACTAAACAATCTGTGAGTTCTCATCTACTCGGTGCTTCCTGGTTCTTATATTTGAAATTTTGAAAACGTTTGACATTTATCTTAGATCCTTGATAACGATACAAACATAAACCTTACGTGGATCGCTAGATTGTTGGCTACTCAGCGAGTAGACAGTCTTGTATGTAATCATCACAACCTCACCAGCTAATTAACTCGATTCTAAATTCGCTCAGTAGCAGCTTGTAAAGTATCTCAATGTAATCGACTCATAAGGCATCGTAATGGAATCGAGGATGGGGTATTGATTGTTGTATATATAACAAATGGTTATTGTTGCTAGGGAAATGATTATTGATGGCTCCACTTCTCTATACGACCGCAGTGCTTGAATAGGCTGAGATATGTCCGATACATAATGCCTAAGGATATACCTAGCCTCTGTTTGTGGGTATTATGTTGCGAATTGACCTATTCGAAGAAGATACAATCGTATCATGATCTATGTGAAGTTGGTGAATAAGCCTGGTCAAGTAAAGCCGGGGCTAGATTCGGCCAAGCCATTTCACAGGAAGAGCCAATTAGCGGACAGATCAAAGGTGTTTTCAGAACAGAGGGAGCAGCGGCTTATTTATGAGGTCGTTTTGGTGTCTATCAAGTTTTGAAAGCGGCTTAAAATGATGGAAACCAAGAGTAGCTGATACAGGATTGAGCAGAGTATTCACCCAGCCGGAATTCTTGATCTTTCCAAACCCTTTCTCGTTGACTATAACTTTGTAATCCTAATCTTGACTAGCCCGAAAAAAATAACTATGTTGCACCATTGTGGTGAAAGCTATTCTTGGTGGGGCCCTGTCCATTGCGATAGCAAGCTTTATATCCAGGTGATAGTCGAGCTTCTCTAAGAAGTCTTCTTGTTCTTGAATTTGGTGAACGCAATAGTCTCATTTTAGTACTAGTTGAGACAACCCGTCTGTAGGGCCTCAAAAATGAATTCGGATAGCTGTTCGAATACTTCGAGTGAAATTTGCGATAAGATGATCTTGAAGATATTAAAAAAGGGCCACCCTGCGCCGTACTGAAGTCCGTGGAATATTAAAAGTTCGAGAAAAGCCCTCAGCAGGAGCTTTCAAGCGCTCGTTCTTTGGTGGAGCAATAAGACTATTTCCTCAAAATTTATATGGGATTTGAGATTGATACCAAAAATATAAATGCAGAATCTCAGCACAATTGGAAATATTTTCTGGAAATATTCGAAAAATGAAATAAGTAAAAAATAAATAACTACAAAAATTAAATTCTTTGGTTCTGATGATGCTTGAAATTTTGCATGAAAATTCAGCGAAAGCAGTCTTCATTCACAAGAAAAATTTCAATTGAATCGAATATAGAGATTCTTCTTTTGATATTTCAATTGAATTTTTTATCGTTCTGTTATCACTATGACCACAAAATTCAGCATGGACATCCAGTGTATCAATCTTCATTTATAAAATAAATTTCATTAGAATCGGATATTTTTTTATGGAAATATGAGTTTCTTCTTCTCAATATTCCAATTTATTTTTCTATGGTTCTGTTCACACTATGGCCTCCAAATTTCTTTTATGAAGGTCATCAGGAACATCTTGAATGGCCATATTTTATGGAATACCCTGTACGATTTGGCTGGTCAACGAACTTAACCGAGCCATTTGGGAAGCGAACTTACCCTAAAAAATTCAAGTCTCTAGGACAATCCTTTCGAAAGTTATTGTGCCATTTGGGAAGCGAACTTACCCTAAAAAATTCAAGTTTCTAGGACAATCCTTTCGAAAGTATTGTGTAACGGATAGAATTGAATTTGACCACAAATTGATCATCAGGGATTAAAACCCTATTATTTGAGACCATTTTCGGCTCAAAATTGCGCTCGGGAGAACGAGCGCTCGAAAAGTTGAGAAATCTGGTGATTTGACAGAGCTCCTTCGTGTAGAACTATTATTCTTGCCAGGTGAAACTGAGAAATTAGATATTCTTAATATTAGAACTCTCGTCATTCGCGGGAAACTGATCAACTTTGAACATATCTGTACTCTCCCGAACAAGAAACATTTTTTTCTGGATTATTGTTTTAACTTAAGTGATAAGATAGTGAAGTTCCACTCACAAAAAATTGTTATGCTACAATCGATTTCAATATTTCAATTTTTGTAGTTGGTCCTTTCCTACGACCCACTGTAAACGATCAACATATCTCTTCAATAAGTAACAATGAAAGTGAGTACGTCCTTACAGGAGAGAAATCCAATCTCGGCTCAAACGTATATTAAACGGCATATAATAAAATAAAAACCGTATTTCAGTTATAAAGCTAATTTCCGGCGGTATTCAATCCACGTGATATCCTCCTAAACGAAGACGACTTAAATTTCAGCAATCAGTATTGTAGAAGTACCGTCCAAAAACCCCAATGAATATGCATTAAAAACTTTTTATGGATAATTCCGAAAATACCGTTTCTACGTTGCACCATAAACTCGGCGGGCCGAACAGACATGTCTGGCTGAATAATTAATGAAATAATGGCCATATATTATGCAATGGCAGAGCGATAAGGTCGGATGAGTTTATAGGATCACGTCGGTTAATTTCCGTTCAGTAATGTTTAATAATATGACCGCCCCCGCGCGGAGCCGGGGACTTTCCGAAAAGAGCTTAAGGCGTGGAAACCAGCCAGAAAGGGATGATATCCGATCCGGGAAAACTTTCTGAATGGTATTAACAGAAAATAGGACGGTTTCATATTGTTCACGGTTTTCTGATTGTCAGCCGTTTGGGACATGTCTGCTTGTGGTGTCCCCGAGGAAATGGGTGGATGAAATACTGTTTCTGAGCGAGAACGGTTTCGTAAGTTGGGGACTTACGTGGTGGAGCTGATCAGTATTCGAGTTACAGACGATTCATGAACGATACTTGAAGTAAACCTTTATGGTGTAATGAATTCCTGTATTCCAATAAAACTGTCGATGAAATAAAGAGATCAGAATGGACTTTATATGATGTTTTCAATAAGAGTTTGCTTTGAGGCCCACAAGAATCTACAGATTGACCACGGCTTCAATATTACTAGGAAAATTGGAAGTCATTCAAATCCATTAAGAAATAATAGATCATCTTCGGGTCAACAGTTGTTAACTTCCCGAAAAGAGTTCAAGGCGTGAAAACCTCCCAGAAAGGGATGATATCCGATCCGGAAAACTTTCTGAATGGTATTAACAGAAAATAGGACGGTTTCATATTGTTCACGGTTTTCTGATTGTCAGCCGTTTGGGACATGTCTGCTTGTGGTGTCCCCGAGGAAATGGGTGGATGAAATACTGTTTCTGAGCGAGAACGGTTTCGTAAGTTGGGGACTTACGTGGTGGAGCTGATCAGTATTCGCGTTCCAGACGATTCATAAATGATACTAGATGTGAACCTTGACGGATTAATGAATTCCTGTACTCCTGTACTGAAACTATCGATGAAATGTTGTGATGAGAATGGAATTCATGTGATGTTTTCAATATAAGATTTGTTCGTGACCCTGTAGACTCTAGAGATAGACCTCGGCTCAATATTCCTAGGAAAATTGGGAGTAGCCCAAATCGATTAAAAAATAATAGATACATTGGTCAACAATAGTTGACTTTCCGAAAAGAGCTTGGGCGTGGAAACCAGCCAGAAAGGGATGATATCCGATAAGGGAAAACTTTCTGAATGGTATTAATAGAAAATGGAACGGTTTCATATTGTTCACGGTTTCTGATTGTCAGCCGTTTGGGACATGTCTGCTTGTGGTGTCCCCGAGGAAATGGGTGGATGAAATACTGTTTCTGAGCGAGAACGGTTTCGTAAGTTGGGGACTTACGTGGTGGAGCTGATCAGTATTCGCGTTACAGACGATTCATAAACGATACTGATGTGAGCCTTTATGGATTAATGAATTCCTGTATTCCAATAAAACTACCGATGAAATGGAGAGATCAGAATGGAATTCATGTGATGTTTTCAATCAGGGTTTTATTTTGAGGTCCACAAGAATCTAAAGATTGACTACGGCTTCAATCTTACTAGGACAATTAGGAGTCGTTCAAATCCTAGGCTATATGGTCAGAAAGTTGAGTGAAGAATACGAGAAGGTTGGCTTAGAGATCAATCTAGCGAAGTCAATGTACCTGGCAGTAACAGACGAAGACATCAAAAAATTAGAACTTGAAGATCAAGAAATCAAGGGCACAGACAAGTTTAAGTACCTTGGATTCACTATTTCGAGAGATGCTACAACCGAAGAAGAAATAAAATCAAGATTGGGACAGACAAAAACGTGTATAAAACAATTGCACGGACTTATATGGAATAAAACCTCAGAACAAAACGAAAAAGATTATATACCAGACAATTGTTCAGAGTATCATGACATACGCCGCAGAGGTTTGGGTAATAAACAAAATGAATCAGGGGAAAATCTTGGCTACGGAGATGGAATACTGGAAAAGGTGCTGTGGTTCGACCAGAATGGATAGGGTAACGAACGAGGGGATAAGAAGAAGGATGGAAGTGGAGAAAAATGCTCTGGAGTACATAGAGGAGATTGATATGGTATGGTCACGTTAGAAGGGCGAACGACAGGTGGATTAATAGTTGCTGAAAAAGAAAGGACTGGAAGAAGGAGACTGGGAAGACCGGGAAAGCTGGAGAGTCTGGTTGAGAGAAGGGAGACGGCATCAGCTGTAAAAAACCCAAAATATATATCAAATTCATTAAGAAATAATAGATCATCTTTGGGTCAACAGTTGGTAACCTCCCGAAAAGAGTTCAAGGAGTGGAAACCACCCAAAAAAGAATGATATCCGAACCGGGAAATCTGTTTTGTATTCGCGTTAAAGACGATTCATTAACGATACTTTATGGAGGAGTGAATTCCCCTATTATCTCCTATCTTCTATAATTTTACTCTCAAAGAAAACAAAGAAAACCAGCAAATTGAATTTATAAGAGTAATGTTTGACAACTCAACCTCAATATGTTTTCATTGTGACCCAAGTAATTATACTGCGAATTTCAAAAAACGGGGGATGATTGTAACATCGTAGGTTGCTTTGGATTTTTTTTCTTATCTTTCCTTACAAATTCTCTACAAATTTATAAATCCAGTTAGATCATTCAATTTCTTTCGGAATTACCAGCCAAACTCAAAGTATCGTTTGTTTAAATTAAAGTTTACATCAGAATATAAATAGTCCAACGACAACTGCATTGTTATAATCATTTATAGAGACCCTGTATCATTTATGTGTGAATTAATTCATATCTGTCGAATTTTGAAGTATTCGTGGAAAGATAGTATGTTTATCTCGTAAAAAGTTTTTCCAAGCTTGTAAACAATATACTATTTTTCCTGAAGCCAAGTTTCATTGTAGAAAAAAGTTCAACGTCCAAGTTTTTCTGATCATAAAAGTCAACTCTTGCCTAAAGGTCGCTTTTAACAAAAACGACACACAAAAGTAAACTGTAAGCGCACAGAAACATTAGTCAAAAATCCAACCTGATATATCTCACAATAATGTAAGATAATACCAAAAGCCGTATAGAAATAAACCCGAATAAGGTAGCACTTTGAACGTAGAAACCTTTTAAAATTATAAATGACATAAATCGTTTAGACTTTGTAGTCCATTACGATAATCCCCCGGACCAGACGAAAGGGGGGTTAATTCTGTTTGCAGAAGGACAGACGGCAATGTAAACTAATTTCAGCTTCTCAGAGACCAAGCTGCATTAGCCAAACTGAATATAGAATTCGTTAGCATGTGGGGGTGTTAGGTAGATGGCACTGCTATCAAATTATTAGTCGTACTTTGAGCTAATTCGGTCGTGACGAAAATGAAGGTATGTTTGAAAGCTAATGGGGTTAGGGGTAACGAGAAACTATATGTGATCTTCTTTTAACGTCTGGGTAAATAGAACGTTAATTGTATGGGAGAATTAGAACTACACCATTTCCAAGTGTATTTCAGAAAGCGTCAATTGTATTTCAGAATAGTCAATTGTATTTCAGAAAGCGTCAATTGTATTTCAGATTAGTCAATTGTATTTCAGAAAGCGTCACTTGTATTTCAGATTAGTCAATTGTATTTCAGAAAGCGTCAATTGTATTTCAGATTATATCATATGTTTTTCAGAACCCGTCATTTGTAATTCAGTGATGTTCTCTGAAATACAATTGACGATTTCTGATATACAATTGACTAATCTGAAATACAATTGACGCTTTCTGAAATACAATTGACTAATCTGAAATACAATTGACGCTTTCTGAAATACAATTGACTATTCTGAAATACAATTGACGCTTTCTGAAATACAATTGACGCTTTCTGAAATACACTTGGAAATGGTGTAGTAGTGTAAATCCGGGAGAGACCGACCAAATTTTGTGAAAACCAATGTAACTTTTTTGTTTTCTGAGATATATTTTTCTTAACTTTTGAAACACTAGCCAAAGTGTTGGGACAGTATAATAAATCACAAAATATGATATAATGTGAATAAACATATCAGTTTTGACTTAAAACGTTGCAACTGGTCTATCTCAACCGCATGTCCGGGTTAGACCGACTACGAATTAAGAGTGAGTTCGACTTTAGAAAATAACAACACGTAAAATATAGTTAAACATATAAAAACAGCCGAATATATTATATTAATAATACTAGAAAGGCTTCGGTTTAAGTAAGGATATGAGACATAATCGAAGAGACATCGAAGTTCAATAATTAGTGCAGTGAGAAGTTGCACCTTGCTATAATTTATCCGTATCTTCCTGTAGCTAATTTTTAATGTTTTTGGATTCGAACGTTTAGTTTCTACAATATAGTCACCACCACTCATAAGGTACTTCATATGCAGGTTTGGAAATTCACATCGGAAACATAAGAAATTCAATGTATCAGAGAGAGAATTTTGCGGTGCAGTTGTCCAGTGCTATGATGAAAAGGTTCACGTGATTCGAAGGTCTCTAAATAAACGAGCGACTGGAATATCGTTGTTTGGTCTCCCTCTTAATCTTGGAAGTGGCTTAATCGACCAGTGTGGTAGGGAACCTGAAGTACTCGCATCGATTATTACGCGCAGCCTGAAGCATTTACTGAATGCATCGGACTGCTAGTGTTAGTCGATTTGAGAAAGACAACCATATTATTTGTTCATTGGGCCATCCATCGCAACAAACTAAAGCGAAACATAGCATGTAAATATGTTCATTATAGCACTGTCCAATTGCACGGCAAAATAATCTCTCTAATGCATAGAATATAGTAGGTTTCCAATGTGAATTTCCAAACCTGTATGTAATTTTTGGTTAGTTGATTTTCATTAACCCTTAGCTGCATGAATTTCAAAAATTTTTTAGAAAATTAATAGAAAAATCAAGTGAATTGTTGAGACCCAAAATGTTCGAGAAAAAATGTTGAAAAAATTCATATTACTTTTTTTTCTCCAAAAGAGAGGGGGATTCATTGTATCAAATATGATATATTATGCATTGAGGAGAAGGTACAATATTAGTACTGAGAAGTCTTGATTCATGATTTATTTCAATTTTGAAAACAGTAACATCTTCTTATATTTTCTTTTCGGGTTGACGAAATAAATAATATGTATTGAAAAAAATCTATTGGTGAAAATCATAAAACAGTTCATCTTTTTCAATTTGCAGCCTTTCCTCCACCGGATTAGTTTTTCTATTTCTTTTTTTCTACTGATAACTTTTTCACTACTGATTACTCGTTTTGGAGCGATACTTGATGGTACCTCCAAATATGTTACAGTTTTCGAAGTGCTAGGCATCTCAGAGAAAATTTCCGGAGGAACTTCGTCAGGTATCTCAATCTCGTCCGAGTCATCTATAAATGGAAATAAGTCATCTTCACTCTCATAAGACATATTCATCAATTTATATACATCTTCTCCAGTCAGCGGCTTCTTCTTTCCATTCTTTTTTACAAGATATGTATAGAACTCCATGATCTGTGTAAAAGAATGATGTCCTCTATAGTTCACAAGATGGAACAGGACTTCATGATGTATCACATATGATATCGAACAAATATGTAATTTTCAAAATCTTCCCGGTATCAAATACTGTAACTGACTGAATAAAACAAAAACACTCACCTCAAGAAATAACAGATGAATTTTCTCCAAAGAATTTCGTGAACATACGCTTTGAAAAAAATCTTTGAAATTCACCACTCTCTCATAACCGCTGACCATTCCTCATTGGACACTTTCGAAGTTGAATAACGAACGTACACAAACCAAATATATAAAAATTGTTGGAATGCATATTGTCTCAAATATGTTACAGCATAAAACTCGTAAACTCATTCATAGATGTTCGTAGCAGTATCATAAATACGATATATCAAATATGATACGCTATGCAGTTAAGGGATAACAGGTTTTACTCAATAAAAATTCCACATATGAAGTATGTTGTGAATGTGATACAGCTTATATGGAGATATAAAACGCCCTTTGAATGCTCGAATCAAAAACAAAAAAATAGCTCAATGAATGATGATCAACATGCTTTGAATGAAGATCATAGGATTTTATGTGTTGAAGTTGGCATAAAATCAAAAGAAGACAAGGCGACCCGTAGAAAATTAAAGGAAGCAGTTTTAATGTAGTCACCAAAAATCCCATCTGTCTGTTGATCTCGAAACAATCTGGGTTCCAATGATAAAATCCAGCTTGAAAAAATCAAATGAATTCTTTGACAACTAATTCAATAAAAATATATGGAAGTCATCGATGCTTGTTTTCTGAGAACTATCAAGAAATAAAAACATTTTCATGGAGTGACTGCTTTTCTGAAAGTATTTTGCTGACGAAAGCTGGATGAAAACACAACACAAGGACACAAGGAGCAAAAATTACGAAAATTGCCCAAATAAAATTTCGATATATTAAGGAATGTTTTTTGCAAGCAAAGGGCAAAATCGACTCACTTATAAAACGCACATCTATGGTAGACAGAATTTAAACATTAATTGGTTAATTATCAAAAGATTTGTTCGAACAACATTCGATAATGGCAACGTCCCCTAAATCATATTGATCATTCTACGGAGACATAGAACAGAATATAATTAATGAGGGAAAACTCCATTTGCCAAACTTAATAACCCTACATCTATACACATACCATTTAATTCAATTAACTGTATTAGTTCAATAATACCGACACAAAAGACATCGGATTATACCATGAAAACAGATGATAAATAAGTGAACTACAAAACTGCGTACATCAAATGAGATTATATACGGAATTATGTTAAAATGGTAACTGAATTAGTAGAGACAGAACAATCAATGATGATAATATCTCGAATTATTTCGATATACGCACCTAGGAGCAGTGAATATGGGTCACCCTTTCCATTGAATGGTTCAAACGATCTTTGATTTCATCAGATACTATCACACGAGGTATTTTAAAGGCTAGGAACATAACTTACGCATTCACCATTTTGCAACCAACGACAAAAGAGAAGACGCATTCGCCAGTTTGCAACAATAGTTGTGATTAATTCAAACAATTGGATTTTGCATTTATTCATATTATAATTATGAAAAACGGACAGAACTAGAATATTCCAGTTCAATAGAAGAAAATTTCAGAGAAACATATCAATGTATCTCTATACCGTGTGGAACAGCCAAATGAAATAAATTCGATAACAACATAAATGAAAGCGTGTTGGGTGGAACGCTTGGACACGTCGATTTGTATTCTTCGATGAGCATTTTTTTCGAAAAACAAATTATATAAATAATTATATAAGGTGTGTCATGTGACAGTGGCCGATACCAGCTTTCTTGTTTTGACTACAACCTCCTGTATATTATTAGTTTTTTGGATTCTTCAAAAAATTCTAGACATAATTCTAGTACAATGTCCCATACCTATCTTCAACTGTTTCGGAAAAATTAAGTTGTTTCAGATGTATTAACATTAAAAAAAATTATTTATTTCACAGAAAATGTGAAAAAAAACCAAAAATATTGATTTCAATGTAAGAGATGTTCAAAATGTTCGCCGCGAACGTCTTGTGAAATAAATGATTATCTTTTTTAAATGTTAATTTTTGTTATACATCAGAAAACATTAATATTTTCGAAACAGTTGAAGATAGGTATGGGACATTGTATATGAATTATGTCTAGAATTTTCTGCAGAATCCAAGAAATTAATAATATACAGTGGGTTGTATTTAAAATAAGAAAGTTGGTATCGGCCACTCTCACATGACACACCCTAAATAATTATTTGTTTTTGAAGAAAATGAGCATTAAGATATATAAATTGACCTGTTCAAGCGTTTTTCCCAATACACGATTTATTTATTCGTTTCGAATTTATTCCATTTGGCGGTTCCACACTGTATATGCGTTTAGATTTGACATTTATCGAATCTCTTGCATTTCGCTAAGCACTTTGGTGATAAAAAATTGCTATTATTTGAATGTATGTGAATATCAATTTCTGGTTCAATCGGTTTCAGCGATCTTGATATCATCAGATATATCTGCGGAATATAACCGACGCATTCACCATTTTCTTACGAATGGAGTTAAATAGGAATTAATTATTCACCATTTTTCTACAAGGCTCTTGATTTAAAAAAAAAATTAATTGTGCGTTTCCTTATATAATAATTATGAACATACAAAGAATTTCTAAGAAGGTAAAATGAACTGAATTTCAGTTCAAAAAAGATGATTGATACATTGATGTCAAAATTCAAGCGTTTATATAGTTTTCTTAGCCCAGTCAAATTAGGTAAAAAAGGATCAACTTCGGAATGAGTGTGTATAAATTTTTTTTACCGTCTTCAATATTGTCTCAAAAGTCTAAATTGCTATCGTGTGCGCGTATTAAGATATTGAAGGTCAAAGGTGGTGAAAATTCTGATCATGTTGAATGAGATTTTACCTATTATGAAAGTTGTAGAGTATAACAATCTCCACAACTTTTGTTTCAAGCGTGAGTTACGGTTATCAGTAGGTACGTTGTATAAAGTCAAATTATCTAATGAAAAATTATTTATTGAGCATTGCCCATTTTATCGAGTTAAATTCCAACTCACCTTATCGCAGGAACTCCATCCTCGTTTCCTGTTCGTTGTTCTAGAAATTTGGGCAGTTCTCCTGGTTCAGAGTGTTCAATCAAGGCGCACATGGGTTCATCTTGACTGCAGAATCCTACCACTCTTGCCAAGTTAGGGTCTCTCAGTCCAGCCAACCAGCTTGTTTCTCTCAAGAATTCGTGCCTGAAAACAATATTTGGGTGAATATTTAGTCAAACTTCAATCGAATGAAGGAATATAAAATAGAATCTTCGAGTATATTGCTGAAGAACCTGTTTTGTAGTTAGTTGTAGTATTATAGAATTGAAGAATTTGTCATAATAACTATCTTCTTGTTAGAGAAACTAGTTTCAACTATTATTTTATATTTCAATGACATAAATGATATTAGGATTAATGTAAAATTTCTTATGGATAGTACGCACATTATAAAGATTCGAAAATATCGAATTGGTATGAAACCAATATAGTTTTTGGAATGCCAAAAATTTCTCCAATTTGAAAATGATTCTATAGAATATCTCATCAGCTCTACAGAACTATCGATAATATTGAAAAAAAATAAATTAATTTAAGTATTTAGTAGCCCACTGTCAGAAGTGGTAGGTGGTGGAAAAACATCCAAATGATTTTGTGTTCGTTATTATTCAGTAGATTGTTCGATAGAGCTTCTTTTTCAGAATATTAATTATTCGTTCAGTTATAGTGGGCATCCATAAATTCCACATAGTTTTGAGAAGAGATGATTATTCTAATATTTATTATTATAGGTTCTTTATCCAGATTATGGCAAATGAATGATAACACCTATAAATACGAAAGGGCTAGGTCGTTAATATTGAATCATTATTCTTCCGGACGTAGAAGAGCCATTCGTTATAACAATAAACTAGTGTTTTACACAAGCAGCATCAAACTCGATCCCTTTTTTGCTAGATATTCTAGGAAAGAATAGAACTCCTGTGTAGAATCGATTTTTATCATCTGCATTCACTTGATGGTGGTGTTATTGATACACAGCGTGTTCAATATCTCCAAATGATTTTGTAGAAGAAATTCTCAGATATAGCTCATGAAATTTAGTGTTTTCACGATTTGTAACCTATTTCACAGTGTTTTCCGAAAGTAAATACGAAAATATGATTGGGTAAATAAAGGGTTTTCCAATAAGAGTGTTATTCTGATATTCAAAGAAAAATGCCATTTTTCAATATAAATGATTGGATGTTTATTTCATTATAAAGAAGAAGCTATGCCGTTAATAGTGGAAAATAACATCAGGTTAATGACCACCACGACCGCGCTTACAGGACCATATCCTTCCAATGAAATTTTCCATAACCAAATCGCAAAGTGGCTGCTCTATGTCCTCGATAGCCTCACGAATTCCATCTTTGAGGTCTTGAATGGACGCTGAGCTATTGGCGTAGACCTTCTCTTTCATGTGGCCCCAAGTAAGAAGTCGCAAGGTGTTAAATCACAAGATATCGGTGGCCAATTGTGATCACCTTTTCGAGAGATAACACGGTCCGGAAACTTTTCCCACAAAAGATCAATAGTTTCGTTGCTTGTGTGGCACGCAGCGCCATCTTGTTGAAAGAGAACGTTGTCCAGATCATAACTATCCAACTTCGGCGATGAAAAATCATTAATCATCTCTCGATAGCGCAAACCAATCACCTGGGTTTTCTTCATCACTTTTGGCTACAGCAGCAATATTGTCGGCTGTTCTTGAGCGACGTGCACGGGTTTTATTCTTTACATCACTTGTTCCACCAGTTTCCTTATTGCGGTCCGACAAGGTGCTTCACGAATACCCAAAAATGTTCGAGTCTCTGCCAAATTTTCACCATTTTCTTGCGAATTTTGATGATTTCAATGCGTTACCTATACCACAATGCGTTTTACTGCTACCTCTTCGAACCCCGACAAACACTTTCTCCATTCTCTTCTTTCTCTTTTGACTGTTGACTCCAGTGTGCGCGATAAAATTGCTTCATGTCTCATTAGTCCAAAAACCGAAGCAACCAAAAACTCTTCTCAGCAACCCAGGTGGGCCAAACCTCCCAAGGCATCTTCCTTCTTCAAAGCCAGCAAGTATACACAACATCAAGCTCATAATTGGATTGATTGGGGCCCATTCAAGTCCCCTTTCTCGTAATTTTCGAGTGCTCTACTTCGTTTCGGTACATCAACATGCATTTATTATTCATCCGCAGCCGTGAGCAAACTAAGTCGACCACGACGGGGTGCAGAGGACCTGGGGGAGAACAGCTGCCTTGCGGCCACGGCGGCGGCAGTGCGACTTGCCGGGCACGTGGTCCGCATGGTGAAAAAATATTTGACGGAGGTCGAACGGTAAACAGGGGTTTGTTTCAATTTTGTTTGTTGCGTGAATGGAGGATGGAGTATAAGTGAGAACGGACATAATATACTTTTTGAAGTGTTGTTCTAATGGTGGTTTATGGACGTTGATACTTCAACAATTGGCGTGAAATTTCAATCTCTTCATTTGCTGTTTCCGAATCAAGGATTCAGCAGATATCGATCAGATTTTGGTGTTATTATACATTGTGTCCAGGCGATTGACGTTAATAAATTATTTTTTCCGTCGACCTCGAAATAAAAGGTGATTTTAATGTGTACAAAATTTGATCATTAATGACCCATACTAATGCTCAATTTAGGCTATTTTAATGTGCAATCCTCATGGCAACGGTTCACAAAGTATTCAGAAGCACTACAAGAAATGTCAAAACTCTACTGGAACATCGATACATAGAAATTTTATTATGTCAAATGTCTTGTACGAAATGGGAATGTATTTCAATCAAGAATTCATACACAATTCATATTGAGATCGTCGGAAAAATCTTGTAATCAACTCGGTTATTAATCGAGCGACTATGGTCTCGAACTATCCACGCGTGAGCGGAGCGAACGCTTTTAAATATCTTGACTATTAGTCGCTGTCTTTAATAACCTCAGACCTATGTCTAACCAAAATACCCCACGTATGTAATGCGATTTTTTGTAGTTCTCAAGTAATGATTTTTTGAGTGTTTTTTCAATGTGTTTTGCCAGCTAGATTCGAAAAATTTATATCTTCCTATGCAGAAGGCATTTTACAGTTTTTTATTTTTCAATATGGTTGAATGTTGCTTCAATAAAAAGAAATGATCAGATTCCTGAAATCACTGCAAGCTACCAAAAAAAGGCTTGAAAGCTAGAACTTCAGTTTTCAGTAGGATGTCCTCAAACATTCATTTTCGATTCAGAAATAAAAAAGGGGTTTTTTAGCTTTTGGGTAAGTTTAAAAACTTTGCGGAGTCGTAAGCTACGAAAGTCATAGGAAAAAGGTAATTGATCGGACTTTTTTGTTGTAATCAGCCTTGGAAGGCGGATAGTTAGCAGAAAAAAGTACTATGAAGGCGTGTTTTTTCAAATAGTTTACCTCTAATATTGCCGAAATTTTGGACATTTTAACCTGAAGCTTGAAAGATAGAAGCCATAGTAGTTTCAACTTCACTTCTCTCTATTGTTCGAAAAGAGAGAATATATATTATTGTAAATCTTATAGTCAGGGAGATATCTTGATCCTTGACGTTTTATCAACAGTTTCGCGCACCTTTACCTACATATTGAGATAAGACAATTAATTTTGAATATCCTGAGAATCAGTGATATAATTCTACTAAAATGATTTCTCCAATATAAAGAACGCAGCAAGCTCTACGTAGGATGATTCATAAAATAATATATTTTCATGAAAAAACGCTGAAAACAAATATTTGGTAAGACTAATAGCATTCTGGTAGTAACAATGCATGTTTAGCGATTATACTCTTGAATTCAATTACAGTATGTTTACTCAAATATTTCGACACAAAGGACCATAGCGGCTCAACATCTGACGATTTCCGCTTGCAATATGCTCAGATATACATACACGAGGGTTTCAAATTCACCCCCTGTTGTAGAATTAATAAATTATATACATCAGGGAAATACTGTACAAAGGGTTGCTACTCTGCATTACTGCGGTCAAAAATACGGAGGTTAGAATATGCGTCAGTATTTTTTGGGTACATATTTATATTCGCTTGAGAAAAGCTTCACAAAATTTTTCGTTTATCAAATCATTTAGATTTTGAGGGGGAAATAACAGAGTTTCAAATAATGGAAGATGATAACTCATTATTTAGGGGGGTTTGTAGAGTTTCTTGAGTGTTGAAGGTTCTGAAAAATAATTATTTTGGAAACCAGATCTGATTTTATATTATCTCCTAGTACCTAGTGGGCGAGCAACTTCATACGAATATTGATGGGGTTTTTTAACGAAAACATTAAAGCTTGTGTTCACAAAACTTCAATCACGTGGATTAGCACAAACGCCACATATTGGCTTGAAGACCTTATGTGAATAGGTAAATACACCTATAAGAAAGAGTTTGTGGAGAAGGAAGAAACTGCAACAGGGGCACTCTGAAGGAACACTCCCGAAAAGATCATTTAAGAAGTCTCTTAAGAATTCTCAAACTGCAAGACCCAAAAGAATTTGGAGATAAGTAAAGCTAGCATCTTTGAAGCGCTTTCAGCTACTGGGGTTCATTGGGGCTCTGGAACTGGAGCCAGCTGTAGAACAGTTGCGATTTAATATAGGAGTGCCGAAGAAAACTCGATGATCAAGGTAAGAACAACAAGGTCTCTTCAGTCTGGTTTCCTGGCCACTCCGGAATCGAAATTAACGAAGAAGCTAACACACTAGCCAGAAAAGAAGCACAAACGCCACTTTCTGGCCCTGATTCTGTGTTATAGGTAAGTGCACCTATACAAACAAATTATTGCGTAAGGAAGAAACTGAAAGGAGAGCTCCTTGGAAGAATCTTCTGGAAATGGATCACTCAAAAACTTCCATTGGAACATCAAAATCACGAGGTCCAAAAAGTATTTGGATTCCACTAAAAAAGTTACGTCTTCTCACTGGCCTTCAAACAGGACACTGTCGCTTCAGGGAACAATATGATGAGATTTCGCTAAACAGAAACTGGCGAGGACTGACAGATTTTGTAGAAAATGGAAAAAAGTCATGTTCACTTAGTTGCAGAATGCCTTGCTATTGCAAGCCTGTCTTTGACAGGATATTATACAGGGTGTCTGTAAACAAATGCGAGGGACTTTGGGAGATAATTCCTCGACGAAATTAGCAGGGGTAGTTCATAAATTCTTTAAAGCCTTTAAAAGGAGATGACGAGTTGACAGTTTTTAATTTTTTTACGGCTTCTTAGAAACACTGAGTCATTAAACTCTACATAATATGAAGCACTAAGTAGATGTTACTCACACAAATTTTTTAGACCTCATAACTTGGGGTTGAAAAATAACAATCCTCTCTGATTTTCGTTCACAAATTGTTTTCGTGGGATAGATTTTCGAAAAATAAAATTCTCTTATGGTTTCCCATCCAATTCTGGAGAAAAGAAGTCTCCTGCACAAAATTTCGATGAGTCGATAGTTTTCTCGGAAAAAATAAAAATTTACAAGCAGTTATGATCACTGTTCATTTCATTTTATAGTATAAGTGTTTCATAGAATGAATATTCTAAAATATTGTATGTATATGACAGGATATAAAGATGTTCTATAAATCTTTCTGAAGGTTAATTACTAACTTACTGTGGCCGCCCAATGTTAAAAACTTCAAGAAAAATTTTCAGTAGAGTGGATAAAGTATAGTATTCTACACGTGTATAAAGGCTATGGTTAGCTCGGTGATTTAGGCCATTTAGCAATCGTTGTATGAGTAATAAACTAGTATAATACCAGTACAGAAGGCATATACAGGTTTGGAAATTCACATCTGAAATATACGATATACAATGCATCAGACAGAGAATTCTTCCCTCCAGTTGCACAGATGAATAGTCGAGACAATCACTTGCTGTAACACACTGAATTCAGTTGTCTTACTTCATTATTCTACTCTTGTCTCTCTCTTATCGTTTAGAGGAGCGTAGTTCTTTAGTATGGTAGGCAACAATAAATACTTGAATCGAGTATTACGGGCAGCCTGACAAATTAAAAATTCTAAACGTTGTGTGCGGGTTCCCTACAATACTGCGATAAGAGAGAGACAAGACTAGATTTTTGCAGTAGGACAGTTGAATTCATTCAGTTATCGCACTTGATTATCTCGCCTATTCATCTGTGCAACTGGACGGAAGAATTCTCTGTCTGATGCCTTGTATATCGTATGTTTTAGATGTGAATTTCCAAATCGGTATATCTTTCACGAATATTCGAATGGACGACTGGAAAAAGAGCCTTTTTCACGGGTTGGTATTCAATTTTTCATCTAACTTCTGAAGTTATTATTTCCGAAGTTGACCGAATAGTCGTTTCTTTCATTCCATTTTATCCACGCCACCAAACTTGCCACAATGCGAAATGTTTGCTTTCCGTTAACGAAGAGCGAGATTTTAGGTATTAATTTGCATTTCGGATTCTCGGCCATCTATTTTTCGCGGAGTGCACTTCGCGATTTCCATCTTCATTTCTATGCAACGGACGACGCGGGGACGTAATGAGTGCAGGAAAATTCGGCATAGTTTGCACTTTTCTTCGGGTCGAGGACGTGATGGATGAATTAGAGTGTCAACACTGCCCCACATTCGATTATAGGAAAACGAGAGGGGTTGGAATTGATTCCGTGCGATTTTCGCTTCTGAGGGGAAGATTTCGCTAGAGGAATTTATTGAATTATACAGGATATATTGCTCATCTTGAATTTTTCTACTGAATCTGAGCAATTACAGAGATTTTGATTGGTTTCTCTGCTACATTTAAGCATTGGAGACACATAGTAGTAGTGGGTAGCTATTCATAATACGAGTGGCAGGAGGTATTGATATTTTTCACGAATTTTCGAATGAATGAGTGAAAGATTGAGCATGTTTTGAGAGCATTATTCTATTTTTTCTCACCTTTCACCTGACTAATCCAGTTTCTATAATTTGATTTTTCACGCTTATTTACAAACACAATACCTATACAATGAATATAATTGATTAATTTTGGTCTTTCAATTTTTGGAATGCCAATCAGAGATAAAACAAGTTGAACTATTCAATATGAGTTGAGGTAGGAGTAAGGAAGAAAAAAATATGTTGAAAAAATATGGAGGTGTTATATACATGATCTAGGTGGCCAACTAACACATCCAAAAACGTGATATCAACTGCTTCGAATGGCCCTTGTGACCTCGAGCAAGTATCGCCATATTTTTATAATCAAATGACTTCAAACTTCGATGTGAGGCAACAAAAATTCTATTGTGTTGGTTTGACAGCCAGCAACATTCATAGTTTTTTCGAGGCCATTGTCAATTTAAAGCTAAACAAAGATTGGTCAGAAACAGCGGATCTTCTTTGGACAGACATACACTTCCAGCTACTGCCACCATGTTTCCAGACTTGTTTTCTACGTGGTAAATTAGGTTGGTATATTATACAATAACAAAATTGGGTTTCAATTTCATTGAATTATGGTGAATACCATAGATCAGTCCACGAAAAACCGGGGTTTACCGAAACCTGATTTTCGTTATACAGCTAAACAATTTAGGGACGTTGTCGCGGTAATTGGTCGATTACATTGAGTTACTTTACAAGCTGCTACTGAGTGAATTTAATAGCTGATTGTAAATTCGCTCAGTGTATTCGTGTTCACAAGCCAACAATCTATTGTAAAAAAGCTGCGTCTAAAGTTGAAAGCTGGGCTACTTCACACGCTAAATCGCTGGCGTTTTGGCTTGTTGGCATGTAAACAAGACGTGTGTAATCACAGTTGCTACTAAACAATCTGCGAGTAGACAGTTTTGTGTGTAATCATCACATACTCACAAGCTAATTCACTCGCTTCTAAGTTCGCTCAGTAGCAGCTTGTAAACTATCTCAAAGTAATCGACCCTTAAGGGTTTTTCCTTTATGGAATGGCATAGAATACTGAATAACGAATTATTGTCTTGTGACAGAACTCACACGTGAGCTGTCAAAAATAGCCAATTCAGAAAAACCTCTAGATTGATCACTCGTTACAACGTCATTTTTCCATGTCTTTCATCGAATACAAAGAAATAAAACACAGTCTCCAGTGAAATGTGTCCCTCAAGATAAGACCACTCGACATCAGCTTCTCCTGTCCTCGCACCGATTCCAGATTTATCATCCCTCATTCATACCTAGCTTTACATAACGAAGATTTCATCCTCTAAATCCTTGCTTTATGTCACCCCTTTCCGTTCTACTCGAAGCTGATCTTGCAACCCCTGCACTCCCAACGTATCGAGGCCACTTCACAGGCACACAAGTAATCTAATGGTGCCGCGAAAATCCTTCTCAAGTTCTCGATTTTCAGGGTATTGTTAGCAGCCTTCCCTTCTCCTCGGGGGATATACGTGTTAGACGTGTAGTGTACTCTTTCATTTTTTCATCGGGCTTTGCCCTTAAAATCGTTCAAATACCCGTAATAATGAGCGGCATCACATTCGAAAGATCCCTTTTGGCCTGTTGCTCGTTCTATGGCGCTGTCATTGGTCTAGATGTCCTCTATTTCAGCGAAAAATGTTTATACAGAGTGTATATGAATAGTTTAGAAAAAATTTAGAGGGTGATTCCTTGTCAAAAAATTTAAGAAAAGCCCTGAGCAGAAGCTTCTGAGCTTTCTCGTCTTTGGTGGAGCAATAGGACTATTACCTCAAAATTTTATATAGCATTTTTTATCAGCGCAATCGGAATTATATTCTAGGAATTATTCAAAAAATAAAATATATAAAAAACAATTACAAAAATAATTTCTATGGATCTGATGATGCAATCCTCTTGAAATTTTACATCAACATTCAGTATATCAGTCTTGATTCACAAAATAGATTTCACTCGAATCAGTTATTCTGTTATGGAAATATAGGGTTTCTTCTTCTAAATATTCCAATTGAATTTTTCATGGGTTTGTTGAAACCATGGCCATAAAATTTTGCATGAAGATTTAGTATAACAGTCTTCATTCACAAAAAGAGAAGGTCTCTTTTGAGGAGTTCTACCGACTATCAAATAAAAAACATTTATTCTTACTATATGGTTGTTAAAGGAAGTAACAAAGACACTTGGCAGAACTAGGAAATAAATTTTCTTGGAGTAGCAGCCACAAGTCACTGCTTTATAACAATTATCAGTGCTGCACGGTTGCTAAAAGAGACTGCACCTAACAAAAGCCTACTCATGACACAACTGTGCTCTGAACTCACAAAGGCCCTATAGCTCCTGAGGAGCTTCACGATGACTGATATCAATCAGTATTATCAATTATCATAATCCTAATAACTAACATGTGACATTGATAATGTTTCAGTAAAATACAACTCAATTTTATGAACATCTCAAAATACCATAAACGATCTTTTGGAAGTGGATGAAATCTAAAATTTAAATACCTCCAGCTAAATTAGTAACATCTAATTTTACGCTTGAGACAGATTTATTAATTTGCACATTTTTTCTTCAGTTCTACCATTGCATTGTTCAAAATAACCCTATACAATGCTATAGTGTATGTACATTGTGGGGAGTATTTCTATGTGGGATAGATCTTCAATTCTAAGGGTTATGTTATTCAAAATGAGATAATTAGGAAGGAGTGTGGCGTGCATGTGCAGCGTGTTCTGCTTTAGTTAACGAACAGCCTGAGGGAAGCATCAACTCACTGAAAGAAGACTATCCTCCATATTTCACATTGTTGACACGTTATGGATAGTCAACAGGAAATCTAGCAAAGCATGAAGAGTTTTTCGTCGCTTCTTGAAATTCGAAAGAATTTCACTTCTTTTAGTGACTTTACAATTACAATTATTCGTACAATTTCGATTATTTAGCATCGCACTCACATTTTTGGGGAATTACTTTTATGGATGCGAAATATTTCGAGACCAAGACCTGAAATACTTTTTCAAACCCTAGGTACTCAAAGATTGACATCCTGAATGTGTTCCCAATATGTTTGAAGTATCCTCTATGTAATATTGATCATTCGAGATTGAACAGAAAAAGTGATAACAAGGCTGTGTCATCAAAATAGAAATAATATTCCAGGAAACTCAATAGACTAGGTTCTGAAAATGAAACGAAAAACTAAACAAACCAATTATTGAAAAACAATTTCTTTAAACGAGAATATTCCTAGAATTTCTCTCTCAGAAACGGAAAAACACTTATTTCCCATTCTTCCCAATCAGTTAATTTCCAATTTAGAACAGCAATTGCTAAAAGTCAACCGTGTTGCTTTTGGCTTTCCTTCAGCTTTAATGAACTGGCTTCCTATTCCTCTCTTTCATCCATTTCAGTTCGGGGGCTCATTGAAAATTCGCGTCACATCATCCTGGAGTAGCTGATGTAAGGGACAAACCTTCCATGAACTGGTATAAATATCCCCTGATTACAACTACGGGTGACGATTAGCTGCAGACAGTTTGATTAGAATAGTCCGATTTCATTGCAGGCGAAAAGAAATCGAGAACGAATTGACAACAGGGCGTGGCGGATGTTCTGAATTTCCAAGAGATAGAAACTATTCAAATGGTTTCGGAGTACCAGAATGTTTCAGTTGTTTTTGGTCATTTAATTCGATAATTCGATTTAATCATTCATTCTGATTACCTGGCAAGGGTCAATAAAGTGACACTACTGTAAATGCCAGGGCATTGTGGTATGAAGGAAGGAAAGAAAAATCCGATGAACTTGCGAAAAGTGCATCAAGGACCTTTCTGTGGGTTGGTTAAAGACCAATATAAGACAGCGGTCCAGCAATTGGAGTTGAAAACAGAAGACCACCCTGAAGAACACCCCGGTCTTAATCAGGCCAAAAAATTCATGATCATTTCACCTACCTATACCAGAAAGCTCCTGAACTACTGACGGGGCATTATCAGTACAAATATTATTTGTATGGGGAAGTGTTCAGAGCTGGCTGTCCTAAGAACAATTCATCTGCGGAACTGGCCCTGGACACCCAAGAGGTAACGGCCAAGGCTCCCGAGGAGGTTGTCAGTTTTGTCAACGCCATTGACGACCTTCTTGAACTATAAATGAAATGGATGGCCATTTCGTCCTTATTCGGACTCTTAAGCACAGGATAGCTCTGAATGAAACAAGGTTTTCTTGGAACTTAAAACGAAATGGCACCTTCTTTCAGGAATAAATATACCTAAGACGCCATCTGCAGGTCCATACGGACAACCTTCTTCCGTAGCATGAATCTTGAACGAAGTAGTGAGATGTTTATCATTAGTCGCATTGACCGAAGCGTACTTCCAGTTTGCAAATTTTACGTCCTCGGTCCACGAAGCGGAGCGCTCAGGGTACCGTCAGTTGACACCGTAGTGAGTAATAAGCAGAGGTTTAACGCGTAATATCGCCATGAATAAAAAATAATGAAAGCAGAGAATAATATTAATCGATTGAAATCAACGAATATTAAACTCATACTTCGGAGCTAATCTCGTCCTGAATGATACAAGGTTTTCTTGGAACTTTAGTATTGGTTGATTCCGATCGATTAATATTATTGTCTGCTTTCATCATTTTTGAATTCATAGCGATGTTACGCGTTAAACTCTGCTTGTAAAATAACTTTCTGATTTCACCCTTCTTCGAGTCCTAACATTGCTCTCTTATCACAGGCATTAGGTTGAATAGCACTCTATTTCAGATAGCAAGCTTGCAAAATAATCCCATCATCCAAATTCGCAAAAATTCATCTCATCTTCGAAGCCGCGAATTGAAATCGATAATTCCTCTGGAAAACTGAGCCATCATTGATATACGACCCGAAATGCCAGCAACATGCAACGTTAACGAATAAATTCCAATTTTTCTCCCCCTGCACGAAGGACATAATATCCATTTCAATGAATGTTCGATCCCTTAGGGCCACATATTCCTGGCCTAATAACATCAGTCAAAAGTTGGAATGGCTCGTAACATTTCGACAATTGTCCCGGTGGAATACCGCAGGGAAAAATTTTAAAATGCACCATTCAATTTTCGACGGGCGAAACATCAACCGGTCAATAACTTTCATAAGGCCGTAAATGGCGTGTTGCATGCTTGCTACTAAAGATCCGATGGTGAGAGGAAATTGCTTTCACGTAAAAATTCGTTATTTTATTTGGGTAAACATACAGGTTTAGTGGAGTTTTGTTTGACTGTTTGGAAAGAATGAGAAAAACACATTCTTCATCAGTATTAATGAATGTCAAATACTGAAATATTCGATCATTTGGCCAACAACCCCTTATGATTTTCCTTCAAAAATTGTTTTCGTGGGGTAGATTTTCGAAAAAATAAAATTCCTCTGTGGTTCCCATTCAATTCTGGAGAAAATGAGTATCTTACGAAATTTCATTATAGTCGATACTTGTCACGGAAAAAATGAAAACTCACAAACATAAAAGATGTTGTCTATGCTCAAAATTGGTTTTGGCAGAAGAAAAAGATTTTCTCTGATTCTTTCTACAATTTTCAGTTGCAGAAGAGTTCGATTTTTTCAATAAATACTTTGCAGTAATAAAATAAATTACTCAGTTATACAAATGGCAGTTTATTCGAATTTGCATTTAGCAGATATCCACTCTCCTGTCATAGACATACAATATCTTAGAATATTCATTCTATGGAACACTTATAAATGCTCGTAAGTTTTTTCCGAGAAAAGTATCGACTGTATCAAAATTTCGTGGGAGACTTTTTTCTCCATAATTGAATAGGAAACCATTATATTTATTTTTCCGAGAAAGTATCGACTTGAATTGGATACATTCGAAAATGTATCCCACGAAAAAAATTTCGAACGAAAATCTTAGGGGATTATTATTTCAACCCCAAATAATAAAGTTCAACTTGTTACGCCTTCCAAAGGCTGTATCTTGGAAGAGGGGTGTCGATTTCGAAAAAACTTTATATAAACTACCCGTTCTTATTTTCAACGAGGAATCACCTCCCAAAGTCCCCCGCATTTGTTCACAGACACCCTGTATATCCTGTATAATATGGTGGCAGTGTTGACAATCTAATTCATCCATCACGTCCTTGACCTCGGAGAAAAAGTGCAAACTATGCCGAATGAAAAGTCAGAAGAGCAGAAGTGCACAGAAGTGCACTCCGCGGAAAATCGATGGCCGAGAATCCGAAATGCAAATTTATACCTAAAATCGCTCATCGTTAACGGAAAGCAGCCATTTCGCATTTCCATAATGGCTCGTCGGAAAAGTGCTCACATATCGAGTTTATCGGCCTCGTAATTCGATAAGAGATGGGCTTGTCAATTTGGAGGTTTCGTGTTGCGTTTCGCTGCCATGAATTTGAGGGTTTAGAGAAGTTTTATGACGAGTCACGTGGTGCTAGGGGTGGAGAAATCTCGGAATGCAAATATGACGAATTGATTTGCGATCCAGTTGCGACTGGTGTAATGAGGACTCGATTTACGCCATTACTTTACTTTGCTAGTTTATTTTCAAGGGCAAGTCATTCTGAAGCAATGGAGAAATGGTCGAAGCTTTTGCAAGCTAATTCGTCTCCTTATTTGATTTTTGATTTATTGATTATAAATACAATTCAAAAAATACAATTTACCGTTGTTTAGGTTCACATGTTCACATATACTTTTGTCATGCACCTAGGTAAGAATACCATGTGTGTGCACTTTTAACAAAAATTATTTTCTTAAATAAAAAAGATGAAAAGCATAGTTGACATGGTGTTGTATAACAAAATCAAAAATAGAATCCACCGTAGTGGAGAATAACCCTCATTAATCCATCCCTTACAACAATTTATGGAATTTGAGAACTATTTACATGTATGAAACATCTGCATTCACTGACAAAACGTTTGTAATTAGTCATCCTCTTGATCTTATCTGGTAAGATGTTAGAAATCTTTGGTGCAAGAACCGTGACAAACCTCTGGTTCTCATCACATTTCCTAAAGGGCACCATCATGTGCCACGCGTGAATTGTCTAGTTCGATAATTGTGGTTTACAAAATGGACGTTTTTGGTTTTAAAACAGTAAATCAAGTTGCTAAGATAGTAGAGACATCGGACATTCAGAATCAGCTCACTGTATAGACTCTCTGTGGAGCTCAATCTGTTCTTAAATAGAATTACTCTTAAGATAAAGTTTGTACCACATCTAGCTGAGTTAATGCACTGTCATAGAGCCCCCCCAGGCCATGATCCCATTTCCTTCACAATTTCAACCTGAACATCCAGCAGATTCTTAATATTGATAACAAATTCAGATATTGATTACAAATTGTTTTTTTACTTCTGTTGTCGTTCCGCTTCTCTTCTTTATTCTTAGTGCGCAGTTGTTTCTCATAGAAAAGGGTGCCATAGTTTCACCTTCATATTTGGTATAGTCCGTTTCAATAGTTGAGCCGTCGGTTGGCCATGGAAATTTGGCATATTCCACTGTGTATATTGAAGTTTTAGGTTATGTTCTTTATCTTCTTGTCAGATTGATACACAATGGGTTCTCTGATAACTAGCAAGCTCGTCGTATGAAGCCGGGTATATTTGGCAACGTTGACTTTGTTCATCGTTATGACAGTAAATACTGCCAACTTCAGATAAAAAAACAAACGCCTATATGCGCTCAAACTTTCGTGAACGGACATACCTTCGAATTTTGAACCAGAAGTTACACCACTTGGTTCGACTCACTGATAATGACTTAAGGAGGATGAGGGAGGTTTCTTACCGTGATGTATGTAGGATGACCTATTTTGCTAATTTTCATTCCTTAGCGTCCCTATGGTATTTACTGTGGGGATATAGTCCTGCAGCCAGAAGTGTATTTCTGAAGCAGGAGGAGGCCATAAGAGCCCTTTGTGGAGTTTCTAAGACAACAAGCTGTAGGGATCTGTTCAGGGGAGAGGACATATTAACTATTCCGTCTCTATATATTTTTACATGCCTTATGTACGTAATAGATAACAAGCCTAAATTCAGCACCCTCGGCGAACATCATGATTATGAGACGAGACATAGAAACACCTTATGTATTCAAAATCACCGCATCAACAGGACTCAGGTTAGCACAAATTACATGTGCGCAAAGCTATACAACAAACTCCCAAGCTCAATGAAGACATTGCCGAGAAGCAAGCTGCGGAGGACTTTGAAGAATATTCTGCTTGAAAATAGTTTTTACTCAGTTGAGGAATTTTTTGCCCATATGTTTGAATATGTTCAATATTTATTTTATCTTTGTATCGATTTTATATGTATACGTTTATTATTTGTGACATACCATGTAAGTGTTTATTTGATGGTGAAAATATATACTATACTACTAGACAATCAGAAAAAACCAAAGCTTTTTTTTATAACGAAATAACACGATTTCTTTCCGACAAAAACGACTTCAGAACAAACTTTTAGAGTAGGTTTGATTAGGAAAGTTGTATAAATTAATGAATAAAATAAATATAATGATAACAAAATATGCCAGGTCATTAAAGTTTGAATTATCGTTTTCCCAATATCCACAGTGGAAAAGCTTATGACGACATTTCATATATAAAGATTTCACATCTTTAGACTTTTTAATGGTGCTACGTAATGTACTACGTTTACCATCACAAACCAGCTTCGATTGGCAAACTTGGGATACTCAGAATGAACTACCTGAAGAGTAGTTCAACTGCTTTATTGTTTTCAATATTCATGGTGAAAACAATGAAGCAGTTGTAGAAGAAACACTCAAGAGTATGAACTGAAACTGAAAGAGACTGAATTCCCAAGAGTCAGACAACCGATTGACAATACTCCCGCGCCCCTCGGATTCGCTCCATTCAAGCAGTGAGCTGAATAAATATAAACGTCCGTGTTATACATCTTGTATTGCAATATTGATCTTTTCTAGAATCACTCTAGATAATGAAATAAAACCCAATATTAAACAGTATTTCTGCGTTCGAAAAAGCAACCTCCCTCGTTCGTTCACGTCTGAAAAATATAATTGATTATGTGTATTTTGCGGACCATAATGTCACCGTAACACGTAATTCCACACGACTCCGCTATTTGTGGGATTAGGAATGACCACATATTATTCGTAACAATATGCGAGAGATGGAGTATTATTGAAGACCAAAGAAAACCTGGAAGGAAGGAATAGATTTTGTGAAACTCATACATGCACCAACCACGTCTGTTTCCGAGAAACGCTCAAAAGCGACTGAATTCCCAAGAGTCAGACAACCGATTGACAATATCGCCGTGCCCCTTGCATTCACGCAGTGAGCTGAATAGATATAAACGTCCGTTTGATACACCTTGTATTGCAATATTGATCTAGCCTAGAATCACTCAAAAGAATGAAACAAAACCCAATACTAAACAGTATTTCTGCGTTCGAAAAAGCTACCTCCCTCGTTCGTTCACGTCAGAAAAATATAATTGATTATGTGTATTTTGCGGGCCATAATGTCACCCGTAACACGTAATTCCACACGACTCCGCTATTTGCGGAATTAGGAATGACCACATATTATCGTAACAATATGCGAGAGATGGGGTATTATTAAATTACAGCCTGTATGCTGTCGGCTATTATGTAGGATACCTACCTGAAAAATTGAATTAAACTGACTGATGTTCCACTCTGTGGAGTTTAAATTGAAAAATTATGTTTGTTCGTTATTGAATAATAGAATAATTCATACCGTAAACGGTGGGAAAAAGTCCTGTTTTGCGCCGTACAATTTTATGTGCTTTTCGAAAATTGCGAAATGGTGTTTTTTCACCGGCTGGTAAAGCGAAACTTGATATTTTTTGGTCAGGTTATACGGATGTTGGAAAATTCAAATATTATTGGTAAAACGTAGTTTTTAATGGAATTTTACGGATCATTTGATATAGCTACCGGATTATTCTTGATATTGTGGCGAAATCTATCCGATTCTAAAAATAATTTTTCTGAATTTCTGCCTAATGATCAGACTGGCATTACGGCCGTCCGTAAGTACGATACCCTCTGAGGGGAAAAACTTAAAAAAAGTTAAATAGGAAATTTATTAATGGAAAAAATGAAACCGAAAGCTTGTAGGATCTTCCAATTTAAATAATCTTTTCTCAAATATGAACAAGGTTCTGACTCGTATGAAATAATTTTTCACAAAAGATATTGATTTAGTCGACGTTACGATATTAACGTCGTAGTAAATCTTTACGAAGTGTATTCATGTCAGATCTGAAACTTTGCTATAAATGAAACTGATTTTTCAATGAAAATAATAATGATAATTTTCTGAACTGTAGCTGAGATATGAGGTCTAGAAGAACGACGGCATTATGAATTGAGTCTAAATTCTTGATTGAAATACATTTTTATTGCACAAGAAATACTTTTCACATCATATAAAATTAATATGTTTCCTGATTGCTTCTGATACATTATGTTCGAATACCCATGACATATACATTAAAATAGGAGAAGGCATGCATTAAAATGGATCATTATTGATCAATTTCGTGTACGTGAAACTGAGCTTTTTTTCAAGGTCGACCCGAAAAATATCATGAGTTTTTTTTCTTTTTAGCAGTCCGAAGAGAACATCAGCTATCTTCTTCTTCTTCTTCTCTGTGCGGTGCCTTACCGGCCGAACTGAGGCCTAGTGGCCCATTGTTCACCCGCATCATTCTACAGAGACTCAGCTCCTCAGACACGAAGACAGAAATGTCGCGAGCCTGCCAGGAGTGGTCCCTCTCACCATAGGAATAGAAGGTGTGGATTTCCTAGGTGTGTTGACCTTAACTCAGTAAGGTTTTCACAGTTGAACAAAATATGCTCAACCGTTTCATCAGTACTCCTGCACCACCGGCATAGGGAGCAGCTCGTCAATCCCATTCTCTTCAAATGCTTGTTAAACAGGTGACCAGTCAATGCACCAGTCACCAGACTGAGTTGTTCCTCTCCAGCAGCAGAAGCCTATTGACCTCAGATCGCGAGGACGGTTTCTCAATGAGAATCCTCGACCACCTCAGGCCCACCCCTGCGCTCCATTCCGAGGAAAATTCCCTGTTCAGCCAGTTCCTGAAGAAACTTCTGACAGATGTGCGACAGATTGGCAGCGAAGGCTCCGGACCAACAAATGCTAATCCGGCTCCCCGCCTAGCCAGTTCATCTGCCTTGACGTTACCAGGTATATCCGCATGAGCCGGACACCAGATCACTTTTAAAAAGTTATCAGAGCCCAGCCTACGCAGAGCTTTCCTGCATTCTTCTACCAGAAGAGAATCAACTCTAACATCAGATAGAGATTTCAGAGTTCCCTGGCTGTCGCAACATATATAAATGTGCTGGCCAGAGTATCCCTGCGAATGTTTCCAGTGCGCATGCAAGAACCGCAAATAGCTCAGCCTGCACAATGGAACAGTCCTTCCCCAGAGGGATAGCCTGATTAAAGTGAGGACCCACGATTCCGGCCCCAGACCCTGTTGCTGTGACAGAGCCATCAGTGAACCAGGTGGGACCTTCTGGACTTTTTTTCAAGGTCGACCGAAAAATATCATGAGTTTTTTTCTTTTTAGCAGTCCGAAGAGAACATCAGCTATCTACTTTTACATGAATCTTGATATATTCTAGTGCTCTTCAAAACTGTCTTGAAAAAATAGAGCCTTTCGCCAATGAGCCCACGTGCCTTGAATATATCCTCATTCGAAGACAAAACTGTTTTTCTAGTGATAAAAATTTCTATAACGCATAGAAAAAAATGGTGTATAATGAAAATGTTATAGAAGAAATCTTCAGTACAAAAATATGAGTATAAGTTACATATGTCTCAGCCTGTTCTAGGAAAAAAAATGTGTGAAATCTATATTTGAGTTTTCGCAACTTACCTTTTGGAATCTCCACAACCTCGCCATAAGCTTTTCACTATAACTAGTTGTTTTTTGTGAAAAGATGATGCTCCATTGAAGTCGGGTAAACCTTCTGCTTCACATAGATGTACCTGCAAAAAAGAAACGGTTGAATTCAAATGCATCATCGATTCAAATTGAAATAACGTAGAAAAGAAATCTTCCGAATAATTGAAATCTTAAATTTTCGAAAACAGCAGTGACTTTTTGAATTATAATAATGTACATGTAGATGAAAATGGTATTATAAATGAGTAAATAAAATCAATAGTTGTTGTGCATATTAAAATCTCAACTATATTTTTTCCAGAGTTAACAAGCCGGAAAAAGTTTTTTGATTTTGAATTTCCGCCGAAGTACCTACTTTGATTTCACCATTCCAACAATTCTGAACTTAAAAATACCCTAATTGAAATTTTCCGTGAACGAAATCCGAGAACTTCTTCCTCATCAAGATTGTTCTAGGAGTTCCTGAAAATAATCTGCAACGTTGGTAACATTCTTCGAGAACTTTATGTAGGAAACTCGAATCTTTGCCGTAATGCCGCGCTATTTATTGATTAGACAGTTTTAATTTTATCTGCTCTAAAATCCCGGCTCTTGTATCTTTTATTTGCAACCGTTAGCTTTTTATTATCCATTACCGATCGGGCAGTAAACTGTTGTTCACGAGTACATGCAGAAATTATGGCTGTTTTCAGAAAAGTGGGCGAGCGCGCTTTACGACTTTTTTTCAAAGAATTGGAGAACGTCTAGTTCGTATGTTGAGCTCGTATTGGCCGTTTAAAACCTGACGGAATCAGTGGAGAATGTTTTAGAGCTACACATTCGAATTCTTTGTGGATGGGGACATGAATAACAAAGAATTGCCGTTGAAATGTGACGAGAATCTGTTTTGCTATTCGTTGATAATATTGCTACACCGTGGCGTCTCAAGAAGGAACATGGAACTTTGTATTCTTTGGGATCGAGATCTGAAGAATGTGTGTCTTTTGTGCATTGAATACATGGTTTAGACAGTCCATGACTATTTTTTTTTCAGGAGGAAAATTCATTGATTTATATGATATAGGAAGGTCAAAAATTGAAAACAGCTCTGACGATAAGTCAAAATTTTTTGCGCGTTTGTCCATATTGAACAAGCTTGCAAAACCTCTCGATGAAGTTACTCATAAAAAAAATTAATTTGGTTGTTGTCAATGATCATAGTGTGATAGAATATTGTCACAGGGAGTTTCAATTAATCAAATTGTCAACTTAGTTTGACATCTTTATGAATATATTTTTAATTCTCCAGATTTTTCCTTCAGATATGAACTTTAACACATTGGATACGAATTAGAATTATTAGAATGATTCTTTTACATTTTTAACCAGATGAAGCATTTTCGAATCATAAAAGATATAATATTATTTCTTGCGAATAAGATGGGGAGTTCAATATTTTGACATATGATTTTGTCGACGTTGTGTACAGGGTGGCCAAAATTGGTGATGCCTGAACTACAACTTTTTACCTAAGAGATAAAGAAATATGAACATTGGCAAAATGGGTAATTTCAATTTTGGTCATTATCTCCGTTTCTGTTTGTGCTATAAACTTGAAACACAAACATTATACTTTTTGATTGGAATCCAGTGGCTTAGTCTAATTTTTGCTGAGGGGTTTCCTTCAAGATTTATTCACGTGGAATTTTGTTTTTTCTTATGGAAACAATAATTTATTTTCGAATTCGATAGCTATCGAGAGGAATTCTAGGATTTCAAAAGTGCTAAGATTCAGCTTCTCACTGAGAAATTATGCATAGAAAAAAATTAAGATATAAATTTTAGTAGTCCACGTGAAATTCATCAAAACGGATTATTGAGTATTATTTTTTCGGCTGGCCATTCAGTTGTCAATTTTAAACCCTTATGTAGTACCATAGAGATAGGATAGTATAGAGTTGCCATCATTGAAATAACGTGGTATCAGATCCGCCATGTTACTACCACCTTAACGTCAAACAAGAAAGTCCTCTCACTCAGCAAATTGGAAATGAGGAAACTGACGGGCGCTCTCACTGGGCACTGTCCCGTGAGGTATCACTTAAAAAACATGATCATCACCTGCTTTGTGAGTGTGAAGCTGTTCACAAGAAACGGTCACGGCATCTTGGCTCCAGGTTCCTAAAGCATGAAAATGGATGTGGCCCCTAGAAAGGTGGTGAAATTCATTGAGACTTTGCTGCCGGACTGATAAACAGTGCGGGAATGCACAATAGATCTTAAGGTCAAGGTGCTCGAAAGGTCGGTTTTGATCTGTCGCCCCTCCTCTAATCTAATCTAATCTAACGTCAAATTTGACCATCGTTGAATCTTCTGGAGGAATTGTTTTCCTTGCGCCTTTTTTTTTAGTTAAATTGCGATTTTTTCTGCTTAATGATATACAATAAAATGGTATCGTGTACTTCAAGCAGAGAAGAGACAAATAAGAAGAAAAAACATATCACAGGTAGTAATGAGTACTGAACAGATACGCATTCGAAATTTTTGCAAGTCTGTCTTGATAATATGATATTTTTTTACATGTGTATATTATCGCCTGAAGAAAAATTTTTTATTTGATATTCAATTGACCTTATTTGAACAGGATTCCTAAAGACCCAACACGTCGTATTTGTTGGGTGAAATTTGTGAACAGAAAAAACTGGCAACCCTGAACTGTCAGCCATATTGGTCCCCGACTTAGCCCCGCCCAGTGGTACTATTTTTCCATACTCAATTGTATGTCATAGCGTTCCTTCTCTATTATATCTCGATGTGTAGCACCGATGTGAACATTTTTGGTTCTTCTGCAATGAGTGACTCCTCTATAACTTTAAGCGATGCACATTTGTCTCTTTCGAATTGGAAGCAGAAATGAAACGAGTTCAAGAAGGATTTTTTCTGATACATTCTATAGAATAATTCGTTTGAACTGAAAAAGTTACCCTTCAGTCACATTTTCCAGAAGAAGTGTTAACAAAGATGTCTCAAGACATTTCATGAAAAAATTCGTGGAGTTAAAATGGATACCTATATTTGTTCATTTCAATTCAACTCAGATTTCAGCTTATTCCCAAACTGATATGGAAATCAATACTTTGTTTCAATCTACTGAGTTTTCCCCTTTCGTTATACGATATATTCAATCGCGTTCTATTTATTCAGAGCAGAAACATCGCAAGTTCTCAGAACTGAACAGCCGTATAGATGAGCCAAATTGGCTGCGACGGGATCAAATATTCGATTCTATAGGTATGTACATCGCAATCATGCATTCATGTTCATCAGTACGTCTATATTAGGTACACAGGAAAATGATCACTGCATATATCAAACTCGATTTGAAGGATGGGCAAGCTAACGCAGGCTTTCGACGCTCTATAGTGCCTATTTTAGAGCGTCGCGACGATGAAAAATCAAACTTTCGATCAAGTATTCCGATTAATGAAGCGTTCGTCAGTTTGACAGGAGGACGTTACTTTGATCTATACATTTCCGTCATGAAAACTTTGAAAATGAGTTGGGAGTGTCTGGCAGTGCATTTAAATTTGAACTTTGAAAGTGAATCGCTTTATATATTGAATTGGATGTCGAGCTGTGAAGAATGAGTATTCGTTATTAACTATTTATTTGTTTTCTGCGGATGCGCTTTGTTCCCTATTATAGCAATAATTTCTAAAATTTACAGCTTATATTATACAGTTACAAAGTTTGATGATTACTTAAGCTTCTTCAGGAAAATGCTTTTCGCCACGCCTCATTACCTTTTTACCCAATTTATTTCCATATGTTTTGAAAGTACAGAACTTTCCAAGATAGAAGGGTTTCTCCCACACCGTCTTCTCAGTATAAAACTTCCCATTGATACGGAATGCATATCTATCAATTTCAGAAACGAACTCAAAGGCGACCGCAATAATAATCTATCCATATTTGATATGCAAATGTCAGTAGATATATAAGGTGGGTTCCTGACCTGAAGTGGGCTATATCTATGTGATAGTTTCTTGTAAATTCAATGTGAACAGATGATCAAATCTCGAAAAAAGTAACAAAACAAACAAAACACAATAAAAAACAAACGTGTGAAAACACAAAATGTCTCGTCACTTTTTTTCCCAATTTAATTTTCGAATGATCAGGTTGTCTCAAAGGTACAGAACTTTTTAAGACAGAAAGGTTTCTCCTACACCGCCTGCGAAGTATAAAACATCCCGTCGGTACGAAATACCTATCTATCAATTTCAGAAACGGTCTCAAAGGCGAGCGAAATAATAATCCGTCGATATTTCAAATGCGTATTTATTATATCTACGTCATAGTTTTATGAATATTTAATGTGAACAGAAGCTCGAATTCCGAACAAAAAAATTAACCAGTTGATACAAACGAACATGTGAAAACACAAATCGTCTCGTAGCTTTTCTACCAATTTTATTTTCGAATGATCAGGTTGTCTCGAAGGTACAGAACTTTTTAAGACAGAAAGGTTTCTCCTACACCGCCTGCGAAGTATAAAACATCCCGTCGGTACGAAATACCTATCTATCAATTTCAGAAACGGTCTCAAAGGCGAGCGAAATAATAATCCGTCGATATTTCAAATGCGTATTTATTATCTACGTCATAGTTTTAATGATTTAATGTGAACAGAAGCTCGAATTCCGAACAAAAAAATTAACCAGTTGATACAAACAAACGTGTGAAAACACAAATCGTCTCGTAGCTTTTCTACCAATTTTATTTTCGAATGATCAGGTTGTCTCGAAGGTACAGAACTTTTTAAGACAGAAAGGTTTCTCCTACACCGCCTGCGAAGTATAAAACATCCCGTCGGTACGAAATACCTATCTATCAATTTCAGAAACGGTCTCAAAGGCGAGCGAAATAATAATCCGTCGATATTTCAAATGCGTATTTATTATATCTACGTCATAGTTTTATGAATATTTAATGTGAACAGAAGCTCGAATTCCGAACAAAAAAATTAACCAGTTGATACAAACAAACGTGTGAAAACACAAATCGTCTCGTAGCTTTTCTACCAATTTTATTTTCGAATGATCAGGTTGTCTCGAAGGTACAAAACTTTTTAAGACAGAAATGTTTCTCCTATACACCGTCTGCGAAGAATAAAACATCCCATTGATACGAAATACCTATCTATCAACTTCAGAAACGGCCCCAAAGGCGAGCGAAATAATAATCCGTCGATATATATCTACATCACAGTTTTATGAATATATAATGTAAACAGAAGCTCGAATGTCGAAAAAAACTAACCAGTTGACACAAACGAACGTGTGAAAACACAAAACGTCTTGTCGCTTTCTTCCCAATTTTATTTTCGAATGATCAAGTTGTCTCGAAGTTATAGAACTTTTTAAGATAGAAAGGTTTGTCCTACACCGTCTGCAAATATAAAACATTCCATCGATACGAAATACCAATCTATCATTTTCAGAAATGGTTCTAAAGGCGAGCGAAATAATAAACGGTCGATATTTCAAATGAAAATTTATTATATCTATGTCATAGTTTAATAAATATGTGAGGTGAACAGAAGCTCGAATGTCGAACAGAAAAACTAACCAGTTGACACAAACGAACGTGCGAAAACACAAAACGTCTCGTCGCTTTTTTACCAATTCTATTTTCAAATGATCGGGTAGTCTCGAGGTAAGAAAGTTCCAAGACAGAAAGGTTTCTCCTACACACGTCTGCGAAGTATAAAACATCCCATTGATACAAAATACCTATCTATTAATTTAAGGAACAAACCCAAAGACGAGCGAAATAATAATCCATCCATATTTCATATGCAAATGTCAGTAGATAGATAGGGCGGGTTCCAGACCAGAAGTGGGCTATATCTACGTGATAGTTTCATGAATATTTAAAGGACACTCAAATATCAAAAAAGTACCTAGTTGACAAAAACAAAACGTGTGAAAACACAAAACGTCTCGTCACTACAATTTTATTTTCGAATGATCAGGTTGTCTCGAAGGAACATAACTTTTCAAGACAGAAATATTATTCCTACACCATATGCGAAGTAAAAAAAATACCATTGATACGAAATAACTATCTATCAATTTCAGAATCGGTCCCAAAGGCGAGCGAAATAATAAACCGTCGATATTTCAAATGCAAATGTATTATATCTACATCACAGTTTTATGAATATTTAATGTAAACAGAAGCTCGAATGACGAAAAAAACTAACCAGTTGACACAAACGAACGTGTGAAAACACAAAACGTCTCGTCGCTTTTTTCCCAATTTTATTTTCAAATGATCGGTTTGTCTCGAGGTAAGAACGTTCCAAGACAGAAAGGTTTCTCCTGCACCGTCTGCGAAATAATAATCCATCTATATTTCATATGCAAATGTCAGTAGATATATGAGGCGGGTTCCATACCGGAAGTTGGCTATATCTACGTGATAGTTTTATGAATATTTAATGTGACCAGACGCTCAAATGTCGAAAAAAGTACCCAGTTGACAAAAACAAACGTGTGAAAACACAAAACGTCTCGTTACTTTTTCTACAATTTTATTTTCGAATGATCAGGTTGTCTGGAAGGAACAGAACTTTTTGAGACAGAAAGGTTTCTCCTACACCGTCTGCGAAGTATAAAACATCCCATTGATACGTAATACCTATCTATCAATTTCAGAAACGGCCCCGAAGGCGAGCGAAATAACAAACCGTCGATATTTCAAATGCAAATGTATTATATCTACGTCTACGTCATGGTATTATGAATATTTAATCTGAACAGAAGCTCGAAAGTCGAAAAAACTAACCAGTTGACACAAACGAACGTGTGAAAACACAAAACGTCTCGTCGCTTTTTTCCCAATTTTATTTTCAAATGATCGGTTTGTCTCGAGGTAAGAACGTTCCAAGACAGAAAGGTTTCTCCTACACCGTCTGCGAAGTATAAAACATCCCATTGATACGTAATACCTATCTATCAATTTCAGAAACGGCCCGAAGGCGAGCGAAATAACAAAACCGTCGATATTTCAAATGCAAATGTATTATATCTACGTCTACGTATGGTATTACGAATATTTAATCTGAACAGAAGCTCGAAAGTAAAAAAAAAACTAACCAGTTGACACAAACAAACGTGTGAAAACACAAAACGTCTCGTCGCTTCTTTTCCAATTTTATTTTCAAATGATCGTGTTGTCTCGAGGTAAGAACGTTCCAAGACAGAAAGGTTTCTCCTACACCGTCTGCGAAGTATAAAACATCCCATTGATACGTAATACCTATCTATCAATTTCAGAAACGGCCCCGAAGGCGAGCGAAATAACAAACCGTCGATATTTCAAATGCAAATGTATTATATCTACGTCTACGTCATGGTATTACGAATATTTAATCTGAACAGAAGCTCGAAAGTAAAAAAAAACTAACCAGTTGACACAAACAAACGTGTGAAAACACAAAACGTCTCTTCGCTTTTTTCCCAATTTTATTTTCAAATGATCGGGTTGTCTCGAGGTAAGAACGTTCCAAGACAGAAAGGTTTCTCCTACACCGTCTGCGAAGTATAAAACATCCCATTGATACGTAATACCTATCTATCAATTTCAGAAACGGCCCCGAAGGCGAGCGAAATAACAAACCGTCGATATTTCAAATGCAAATGTATTATATCTACGTCTACGTCATGGTATTATGAATATTTAATCTGAACAGAAGCTCGAAAGTAAAAAAAAACTAACCAGTTAACACAAACAAACGTGTGAAAACACAAAACGTTCCGTCGCTTCTTTTCCAATTTTATTTTCAAATCATCGGGTTGTCTCGAGGTAAGAACGTTCCAAGACAGAAAGGTTTCTCCTACACCGTCTGCGAAGTAATAAAACATCCCATTGATACGAAATACCTATCTATCAATTTCAGAAACGGCCCCAAAGGCGAGCGAAATAACAAACCGTCGATATTTCAAATGCAAATGTACGTCATAGTTTTATGAATATTTAATATGAACAGAAGCTCGAATGTCGAACAAAAAAACTAACCAGTTGACACAAACAAACGTGTGAAAACACAAAACGTCTCGTCGTTTTTTTCCCAATTTTATTTTCAAATGATCGGGTTGTCTCGAGGTAAGAACGTTCCAAGACAGAAAGGTTTCTCCTACACCGTCTGCGAAGTATAAAACATCCCATTGATACGAAATACCTATCTATCAATTTCAGAAACGGCCCCGAAGGCGAGCGAAATAACAAACCGTCGATATTTCAAATGCAAATGTATTATATCTACGTCTACGTCATGGTATTATGAATATTTAATCTGAACAGAAGCTCGAAAGTAAAAAAAAACTAACCAGTTGACACAAACAAACGTGTGAAAACACAAAACGTCTCGTCGCTTTTTTCCCCAATTTTATTTTCAAATGATCGGGTTGTCTCGAGGTAAGAACGTTCCAAGACAGAAAGGTTTCTCCTACACCGTCTGCGAAGTATAAAACATACCATTGATACGTAATACCTATCTATCAATTTCAGAAACGGCCCCGAAGGCGAGCGAAATAACAAACCGTCGATATTTCAAATGCAAATGTATTATATCTACGTCTACGTCATGGTATTATGAATATTTAATCTGAACAGAAGCTCGAAAGTAAAAAAAAACTAACCAGTTGACACAAACAAACGTGTGAAAACACAAAACGTCTCGTCGCTTTTTTCCCCAATTTTATTTTCAAATGATCGGGTTGTCTCGAGGTAAGAACGTTCCAAGACAGAAAGGTTTCTCCTACACCGTCTGCGAAGTATAAAACATACCATTGATACGTAATACCTATCTATCAATTTCAGAAACGGCCCCGAAGGCGAGCGAAATAACAAACCGTCGATATTTCAAATGCAAATGTATTATATCTACGTCTACGTCATGGTATTATGAATATTTAATCTGAACAGAAGCTCGAAAGAAAAAAAAACTAACCAATTGACACAAACAAACGTGTGAAAACACAAAACGTCTCGTCGCTTTTTTCCAATTTTATTTTCAAATGATCGGGTTGTCTCGAGGTAAGAACGTTCCAAGACAGAAAGGTTTCTCCTACACCGTCAGCGAAGTATAAAACATCCCATTGATAAGAAATACCTATCTATCAATTTCAGAAACGGCCCCGAAGGCGAGCGAAATAACAAACCGTCGATATTTCAAATGCAAATGTATTATATCTACGTCTACGTCATGGTATTATGAATATTTAATCTGAACAGAAGCTCGAAAGTAAAAAAAAAACTAACCAGTTGACACAAACAAACGTGTGAAAACACAAAACGTCTCGTCGCTTTTTTCCCCAATTTTATTTTCAAATGATCGGGTTGTCTCGAGGTAAGAACGTTCCAAGACAGAAAGGTTTCTCCTACACCGTCTGCGAAGTATAAAACATACCATTGATACGTAATACCTATCTATCAATTTCAGAAACGGCCCCGAAGGCGAGCGAAATAACAAACCGTCGATATTTCAAATGCAAATGTATTATATCTACGTCTACGTCATGGTATTATGAATATTTAATCTGAACAGAAGCTCGAAAGTAAAAAAAAACTAACCAGTTGACACAAACAAACGTGTGAAAACACAAAACGTCTCGTCGCTTTTTTCCCCAATTTTATTTTCAAATGATCGGGTTGTCTCGAGGTAAGAACGTTCCAAGACAGAAAGGTTTCTCCTACACCGTCTGCGAAGTATAAAACATACCATTGATACGTAATACCTATCTATCAATTTCAGAAACGGTCCCGAAGGCGAGCGAAATAACAAACCGTCGATATTTCAAATGCAAATGTATTATATCTACGTCTACGTCATGGTATTATGAATATTTAATCTGAACAGAAGCTCGAAAGTAAAAAAAAACTAACCAGTTGACACAAACAAACGTGTGAAAACACAAAACGTCTCGTCGCTTTTTTCCCCAATTTTATTTTCAAATGATCGGTTGTCTCGAGGTAAGAACGTTCCAAGACAGAAAGGTTTCTCCTACACCGTCTGCGAAGTATAAAACATACCATTGATACGTAATACCTATCTATCAATTTCAGAAACGGCCCCGAAGGCGAGCGAAATAACGAACCGTCGATATTTCAAATGCAAATGTATTATATCTACGTCTACGTCATGGTATTATGAATATTTAATCTGAACAGAAGCTCGAAAGTAAAAAAAAAGTAACCAGTTGACACAAACAAACGTGTGAAAACACAAAACGTCTCGTTACTTTTTCTACAATTTTATTTTCGAATGATCAGGTTGTCTCGAGGTAAGAACGTTCCAAGACAGAAAGGTTTCTCCTACACCGTCTGCGAAGTATAAAACATACCATTGATACGTAATACCTATCTATCAATTTCAGAAACGGCCCCGAAGGCGAGCGAAATAACAAACCGTCGATATTTCAAATGCAAATGTATTATATCTACGTCTACGTCATGGTATTATGAATATTTAATCTGAACAGAAGCTCGAAAGTAAAAAAAAAACTAACCAGTTGACACAAACAAACGTGTGAAAACACAAAACGTCTCGTCGCTTTTTCCCCATTTTATTTCAAATGATCGGGTTGTCTCGAGGTAAGAACGTTCCAAGACAGAAAGGTTTCTCCTACACCGTCTGCGAAGTATAAAACATACCATTGATACGTAATACCTATCTATCAATTTCAGAAACGGCCCCGAAGGCGAGCGAAATAACAAACCGTCGATATTTCAAATGCAAATGTATTATATCTACGTCTACGTCATGATATTATGAATATTTAATCTGAACAGAAGCTCGAAAGTAAAAAAAAACTAACCAGTTGACACAAACAAACGTGTGAAAACACAAAACGTCTCGTCGCTTTTTTCCCAATTTTATTTTCAAATGATCGGGTTGTCTCGAGGTAAGAACGTTCCAAGACAGAAAGGTTTCTCCTACACCGTCTGCGAAGTATAAAACATACCATTGATACGAAATACCTATCTATCAATTTCAGAAACGGTCCCAAGGGCGAAAGAAATAATAATCCGCCCATATTTCAGTTCCCGTCCCATTGTCTCTTTCTTCCGTTCGACCGCGAGTTTTCATCATAATTGAAACCGGAATCCCGCAGACTGCTCCCGAAAAAAGATATGTATTTATGTTTAATGTAACAGTTTTTCATTCGCTTTTATTACTCCGAAATTTTTGAGTAGACCCACCCAGTCCGTATATTTTTATGCGCTCCAGCATGCTCATGCACGGCGAATATAAAGGCACTCTATTTGATGTAATGGCGAAAAAAATGTGGCAGCTCGAATGTCTATGGGATTTGGTCGGGCGTGGTAAACGGGCGGTTGATGCATTTATTCATTTTTAGATAACTGGCCGAAGTTTGAAGCGGGGGCGGAAGTGTGTTGGGAACATGTGGAATTTTTAATAACGAATAAAATAATCAGAGCCTCGGCAAGATAATGAATTGATTCGGTTTTGTGGCTGAGTTATTTTTATATTTAACAATTGTATCATGAAAAGTTACAATACCTTTCAATGAGTACCTTGGAATATGGACAATTAATTTGATTACAAAAATTGATTCTATATATCGTTTTGTATGTATATTGAGTATTGTTATTCCATCAATTGTTATTAACCCATCAGCATCGAATGTTTATCCTTTCGTAATCAGGTTTAATATTTGTAAAATTTTAATTTCTGTATTTTTATGTTTAATTAAGGTAACAGTTTTTCATCCGCTTTTATTACTTCGAAATTTTTGAGCATACCCACCCAGTCCGTATATTTTTATGCGCTCCAGCATGCTCATACACGGCGAATATAAAGGCACTCGGCAAGATAGTAAATTGATTTGGTTTTGTGGCTGAAGTATTTTTATATTTAACATGTGTATCATGAAAAGTTACAATACCTCTCAATGATTACTTTTGAATATGGACAATTAATTCAATTAAATCAGCTTTCCATCACTGTTTCATTCCAAATCGTTTTGTATGCAGATTGATTGTTCTTATTCCATATCTCGGTATGCAACCGCTCGTCTCCTTCAAAATCAGCTTGAGAAAACTCATGGGGTGCAAATTAGCACTCAGACAATAAGAATCGCCTCAGAGAATATGATTTAAGGCCTTGTGTCGCGGCAAGAGGCCCAGCTCTTACCCCAGCCCATCGAAGGGCTGCGTTTGGATTTTGCGCGGGAGGATATCCATTGGGAAGAGGCTGATTGGTAAAGAGTTCTCTTCACAGATGAGTCTTGATTCTGCCTCTACCATTGCGATCGACGTTCCCTTGTATACAGACGTCTACATGAAAGATATGCTCAGTGCAATTTCCTGAATACTACTGGTTTCGGGGGAGGATCGATTATGGTATGGGGTGGAATATCTTTGACTGCTCGCACAGACCTAGTGGTCGTTGATAATGGAGCTATGAATGCTGATAGGTATATAAGGAACATTGTTGAAGAGCATGTAGTGCCATTTGCCCCATACATTGGTGAAAATTTCATTTTTATGGACGATAATGCCAGACCCCATCGTGCGCGCATCGTTCAGGAGTACCTTGAAGAGGTTGAAGTCTCTCGAATGGAATGGCCAGCAAGAAATCCAGATCTTAATCCGATTGAGCAGGCTTGGGGCAACCTCAATAGAGGGCTGAGAAGTTCAGAAAATCCTCCAGCTACTCTTAATAACTTAGGAATTCACTCAGAGAAATATGGGAAGTATAAGAACAGAACATTTCGGGATCACTCATTTTGAGTATGAACCGTCGTTGCCGAGCTGTAATTAACGCAAGGGTGGAAATACCAAGTATTGATTCTGCAAATTGTTTATTTCTCTTCTTTCACATAAGATTCGGTTTTTTCTTTCATTTTTCTTCCATTAAATGTGTCTTGTTACGTTCAAAACCTTCCCGAGAGAACATAAAAAATAAGTTATAAAGTCAATGTAGAGTTAACTTCATTAAATTGAGATTTTCAGAATGTGCGTTAATTTTTTTGAGCAGTGAGTGAGTTTCAAATATTGAATATCGACTTCACGTCAGTACTTCTTCTAATTTTGAAAATACTCTGGGCAACTTCAATCGAATGATACCACTTCAGAGACAATTGACTACTCCTCATTGCGATCCGCCGGCAGGAAATAGTCGGCATCCGTCTTCCTCACACCCTGAGACGGCGAAATTACAGATGCTAGCCAGATATGACAATTGGCCATTTCCAGACCGAGGGCAGAATTGGCCATGCTGAAAGGCTAATTAATCCAGCGATAACTCGATTACGGCCCCGGTTAATCTGACGGTATGATGAAAATCGACTGATACACACGGCCTACTATGCAGTTAAATTCAATTCGTCGGATAGGGGAAGCTCAGATAGGCGCGAAGGTGTGGGACAAAAGAGGACATCAAAGGACAATTGCGCCGTCGAATCGTATTAGATATGACTCTTGAATATTCTAGAATTCTAGATGATCGCACCATCTGAGTTGTTCATTCACCAGTAAACCCAGGAATTTTATAGATGATTTGGATGTATTTACGATATCAGAAAGATAATATTTCATTTCTGCTTTTGAGGTTGAAAACGATCCATTCAGGTTTGTCAATAATAAGTATAACATATTTTTGAAACCATTCTGTGAAAGTTTCTTACAAAAAAGTAAACTTTGAAAATAGCTCATCAGGCGTTTCAGAAGGACAGCAAACGAAGTGTCGTCTGCGTTGGAGACGATCAATCCAGCAAAAGGGTTTTCCAATAAGAGGTGTTATTTTGATATTCAATGACACATGCGATTTTTCAATATAAATGATAGGATGTTTTTCATTATAAAGAAGAAGCTATGCCGTTCATAGTGGAAAAAATACATCAGACAAATGATCACCACGACCATATCCTTTCAATGAAATTTTCCATAAGCAAATCGCAAAGTGGCTGCCCTATGTTCTCGATAGCTTCACGAATTCAATCTTTGAGGTCTTGAATCGACGCTGGGCTATTGGCGTATATCTTCTCTTTGCCTTACCCCCAAAGGAAGAAGTCGCAAGGTGTTAAACTACAAGATCTCGGTGGCCAATTGTGATCACCTCTTCGAGAGATAACACGGTCCGGAAACTTCAACAAAGACACAACGTTGTTGATGATCGACCGGCTTGAGTTCGTGTGTTAACTGAACTTTATAAGCCTTAAGATCCGAATCTTCATGCAAAATACGGTGTAATGACTTTGTAGAATGCCTAATTCCAAAGAAAGACGAGGAATGGAAAACCTGGGTTTTCTTCAACAGCAATATTCTCGGCGGTTCTTGAGCGAAGTGCACGGGTTTTATTCTTCACATCACTAACTCGTCCCAACAGCACGAATTTTTCCACCAATTTCTTTATTGCGGTACGACAAGGTGCTTCACGACGACCAAAAAAATTTCGAGTCTTTGCCAAATTTTCATCATTTTTATAGTGAATTTTAATGATTTCAATGCGTTCTAGAGACGTGTATCGTACCATTTTTATTAATGGCGTAGTTTCTACTTGTCAAATGTCAAAAAATTACAGCTTCAAACGTGATATCTACCGAAATAACGGGCTATTCAAATAACACCTCTTATTGGAAAACCCTTTACAATGTGTAGAATGAATATTATTGATAAGTAGAGGAAAGATGAGAGGGCCAAGCACTGAGCTTTGCGGAACTCCAAAAAGGAATTTTAATTTGCTTCGAAATATAATGATCGCTTTTTACACCTATTATCCTTTCGCTGAGGAACGATTTACGAGAAAAAGAGATGTGTAACCTGCTCATGGTGATCTGCCAGCAAGAAATAGTCTTGCTCATGACAATTGGCCATTTTTAGACCAAGGGCAGAATTGGCCAGGGTGAAGGGCTAATTAATCCAGAGATAACTTGATTACGGCATGATGAAAATCGACTGATACGTACGGCCTACTATGCAGTTAAATTCAATTTCGGATAGGGGAACACCAGACAAGCGCGAAGGTGTGGGACAAAAGAGGACATCAAAGGACAATTGCGCCCTCGGATCATATTAGATATGACTCTTTTATTGGGGAGGTGCGCGGAAATGACGTTGATGACAGGGATGAAGTTTTCTGCTTATAATCCCGGCGTTAAGTCCTTTTATCGGGCTGTTTTGCAACCCCTTTGTATCTCGAGTGAAATGGGTTGAATGACTTAGGAGGGCGTCTGAACGATTCCGCTGTGTTTTTGAGTGAACTGATGTCCCACGCTCGAGCTGCTTGATAAAATCTGTTTGATGTCATGTCACGCCGGATTTTCTGGTGTAAATCGGGGAGTATGTGGGGAACAGTTATTCTGATAAAGAATTCAAGAATGCCGTTTGTAGATGTCAAGCGTTTATTCTTATATGAAAAGTGAATCAACAAATTTTATTTATTCTTGACTACTTGCCAGTATTGAAAGTTTTCGGATTTCAAACCAATTAAAATGTGCACTGATAAAGTCACTCTGTTCATGAAAGAATTGAAGTTCTTGGTGTTCGACTCTCAAACCAATCATGAAAACTCAATAGGTATAGAAACTCAGATGGATTTGGAAATTCATTCAAACTAATCAGTTTAGAGAAATTACGTGAATAAATTCTGATTTCTTCATTAAGTTTTTTCAGATTAGAGATTAAACTATAAGAATAATTCTTCGGCAATTTTACACTAAATTTATCATTTCCGAAACAAAGACACGACTATACCGGTTTATAGATTCCCCAAGTTTCAGTGATTTATGTCAAAAAATTTTTGAAATGTCGAATTAGCCAAAAAATTAACAATTTTAATTACTACGAGGATCTTCACGGAATGGTTGATAGATTTTTCATTTGTTATTTATCCTACGGTCAATATCTGAATATCTGACCCGATCGAAATTTTTGTTCTGGAAACATGCAAAAATAATATTTCAAACACCATAACAACATAATAAAATTTCAAGTCTCTAGCTTCAAAGTTAGAGTGTTCACAGACGACTGTGGGGCTGAGCAGAATTGTTTTTCTACCCACGTATTTTTCATCAGTTCTCGGTGAAACTTTATTAAGAATCCGAGATCTATCTGTTCGTCTCATCTGACCCATTGGGTACATTGTCATTAGCTTTTTCCTCGATCTTTTTTACCATTATACCGATTAATTCTAGGCTTGTACAAGTTAGGAGAAAGAATTTAGTTGTATGTTGATTCTTACTCTAGTGTTGAGCCAGCAGATGTGGATTGCTAGTGATATTCATTGTTTTGAAGAAATAAGGATGTGTTATTCTCAAAATTTCTTTTAATCGTTTTTTACATCACTTATCATCGAATTGAAGTACCTACCTAATTAGAGGAAGGATAATGGACAATGATACAACTTCTGTAGCATTTCTTCTTGTCTTGAGTACTTCTTGCCCATGTTATTTGGAATGGGTTTAAAATATTTTAAACTTCTCTTCATGAAATGCCTCCTAACCAAATATTAAAGAGATTCAAATACGTTATCATTGCTACTACTTGAGCACAATGTAACACCAGCAGCAGAAAATCATGGAAATGGACAATTGGAATTCTCTATGCACAAGGAAAATCCCAATGATTTGAACAATAAGATGGCATTGTTTTCAAACTCCTCCAATAAAATAGAAAAAACAATAAATATAAATATAACATAGTCCGTTCACGAAAGTTGAGTGCATAATAGGCGTTTGTTTTATTTATCTAAGTTGGCATATTCGCTGTCATAACGTAAATAAAGTCAACTTTGGCCGAATGTACCCGGCCTCGTCCAACGAGCTTTCAGTTATCAGAGAACTCTATTTATTGACAACATCGTGTATTAATCTGACAAGAAATAAACAACATAACCTAAAATTTTAATACACACAGTGGAATATGTCAACTTTCGTGAACGGACTATATAGTGCGTTCACGAAAGGTTGAGCCGTCGGTTGGCCATCACAATTTGGCATATTCCACTGTGTATATTGAAATTTCAGGTTATGTTGTTTATTTTCTTGTCAGATTGATACGCAATGTTGTCAATATTGCATAGAAGTCTCTGATAATTCGCAAGCTCGTCGGACGAGACCGGTTACATTCGGCAACGTTGACTTCATTTTATGTTATGACAGCAAATACTGCCAACTTCAGATGAATAAACAAACGCCTAATATGCGCTCAAACTTTCGTGAACGTAGAACCTATAGGTACTGCAACACGATGGAAAATAAACAAATGTCAAACAACCGTTAAGCATTCCTCTTCTTACCAAATGACCACCAGGGGAAGTATATCTTAAGAAAATTCCCCAATATTGTCAATTCCAAACGTCAACCGAGATAGAAATCACTCAAAACAAGATTAATTTCTAATCTCACCATGGAATGCAACCCAAATGAAGGATTGATGAGAAGGCCAAAGTTCCTCGAAATCCGTCCCACAAATTGTTTGTTCATTGCCTGTTTATGTTATTCATTAAAATACGTTTATGATTATTCATTATGCCAGACTTACCATTCCGAACTCGCCTTCCCCCAGCTTCTCTAATAATCTGAGCCGATGCCTTGGAAAGTCCAACAGATGAGCAACTCCTCCAAAGGGGGGCCTCAGGTAATTTGATAGGAGTGAATCTTCCAGGAGTGAAGTGCTGCTCTCTTCGCTCCCCCTGCAAATACATTAATTGAAATTCAAATGAAACGTCACATTTGATTGAGTCTCATACACGCACATCGTGGGAGAACTTCACGCTATGCTAGTTGTTAGGGGTGTATTGAATTGAAACTTGTGGAACTATTTATTGGTATGGCTCGACAAATCGCACTACAAAAACTGAGTTGAACACTAGTGTTCAGCGTTTAGATTGTTCAATCAATCGGATCACGCAACTCATATCTCAATCTCAATGAATCTGCGGGTATGACCTATTGAGAAGACAAAAAATAGCCTCCTGATGGCAAGCTTAAATCTAGCGGAGGAAAGTGACTTAAGGGAATGAGGCACCTATTATACTCTACAACAGCATTGTAGTGGAAGGATTTTTGAAACTAGATTGAAGTGTCTGGGAATATGCAAAGTTGTTACATGTCTGAAAAGGCGGCCAGATAAATCACCTCTGAAATTCAAGAGACGACGAAGGTAATTAGGTGAACCAGTGTCAAGCACCTTATGAACCAGGTAAAGCAAGTGAACCTTAACCCTGTTCTCAATTTTTAGCCAGCCAAGCTCCTTTATTCTTTCTGAAATATTGAGGGAATACTTCGGTAGATCAAAAACAAATCTGCAGCAATAGTTTTGCACCTTCTGAATTCGTCCTTTATCCCAAGCGTCAAGACAGAAGCCATACAACAACCCTTGTGGTTTCACCTACGGACGCTCTGTGTGTCGTTTACAGTAACTTAAAAGATATGTAGGATTTTTATTATTCAATTTGCCTTTGTAAAACAACAAGTCGAAATATTCGTTTACACATTTACTGTAAAGGGTGTTACATAATAGTGGCATAACTTGAGGGGTGAATCTACATGTAATTTTAGGAAAAAAGTTTTTACAAACATGGGTCCGTGAAAGCTCCGTTATGGAGGTACAGAGTGTTGAAATTTCCAAAAAAATTGGTTTTTCTTCATAACTCCTGCAGTTTTGAAATATTCAGTCCTTATTTAGAATGCGAGCTATTTCAACAGTCTCCATAATTGCACGTCCTGAATCTCAACTTAAATCTACAGGGTGTTTTCCTTTCCGGAGCCATGTCTCCTTTTTCCCTCTAAAACTTTTTTGCGGTACGCCACTGGTCAGCGTAAAATCAATTTAAAAACTTTTTTCTGATCGAATCAATAATGAGCAATATCGCCTTAGTTACCATATATCATAACAAACTCATATATCCCAAGGGAAATATGAAACGTCAAGTCTTATTGTCCCAAGGGAAATATGAAACGTCAAGTCATATTTTACTCAAAATAGTATATTATGCAACCTTATACATCAGAAAAAAGTAATTTGGTGCTTCTATCAAAAATTCTTGATCTGCTCCCGGGACAACACTGCTGATTTTTTGGGAACGGATCCTTATTTTTGTTCTTAACAAATACTTCCACTTCTCCGAATAATTTGACATTCGTTTCTTCCTTCAAATGCAGCAAACATAGATAATTTTGGCCATAACGTGTTTGGTGAATATTCCTGCAACAGGAGATCGAATGAATTAATCATACATTGAAAAGAACAAGAATCAGAGCAACATACCAAATCTTCAAATATGCTAGCAAAATACATTTTTCGCTGACACCGTCCAACAACTTTTTCTTTTCCACTCTCGAAAGCCTTCGTACTCTTTACTATGAGCAGCTTTAGATTTGGCCGGAATCAAAATTCACGGGCTTTCGCCGCTTGAGTTTCGACGTAGTTCGACATTATTTCAATGATTTTATATCTGACAAGACGTCAAAATAAACCAGTCAACCATGATTCTCACAAAACACGCCCATGGCAACGTTAAAAATCCAATTGAATCAATAATTTACAATATAATATTAATTTTTCCATTTCAAGAACGATATTGTATCGATCAGAAAAAAACTATTGATTACAACACGGGAAATATGAATACATTTCCCACGGTTGCCTCATACATCCCTCGGGCTTCGCCCTCGGGATGTAACTAGGACAACCTCGGGAAATATAGTATTCATATTTCCCTAGTTGTAATAATAGCTATTTTTGACTCTGGTGAGTTTTTCGTATCTCTAACCGTTTTCGAGTAAAAAATTATTGAAACGGCTGTATGCTATTCGCTAAATTGAAAAATTTATAGAAATACTCGATAGGTGAGCTCAAAATTTGCTTTTATTTTGATAGCTTGTCATCTGAGACTCAACTTAAGCTTACTCAATATCAAATACAATCGTTCAAGAATTTTTTACTCGAAAATGGTTAGAGAAAAAAATTACAAGAGTCAAAAAGTTTCTAATTTGAACGAAGATATCAAAAGTGGATTTTACGCTGGCCAGTGGCTCACCGCAAAAAAGTTTGAGAATGAAAAAGGAGACATGGCTCCGGAAAAAAAACACCCTGCAGATTCTAGTTGAAATTCAGGAAGTGCAATGATGGAGACTGTTGAAATAGCTCGCAATCCAAACTTGGACTGAATATCTTAAAAACTGCAGGAGTTATGAAGGAAAAAATATTTTTTTTTGGAAATTTCAACACCCTGTAGCTCCGTAACGAAGCTTTCGCGGACCTATGTTTATATGGACTTTTTTCCTTGAATTGGAACACCCTGTATATTCCAGCTGCTGATTCTCGTCTCTTTCTCTATCGATTTAAATGAGTTACATCTCTCAGCGTCTATCTCGTCTAGCTTTTTCTACTTTTCTCTAACTCTCGCCTATTCTTACTCAAATATCTCGACGGTACTCTAATGGGCCCCACTCACTTCGTTCTTCTCCGCCGTTTTTACCGACGGTTTTTAAAAACGGTCGGGTAAAACTGCCGCAAAAACGAAGTGTATGGGCTAAAAACGGCGCACTTACCCGACGTTGCAAATTTCAGACGAGGCCTGATTTTCGTCCGTTCTCTTGACGTTTTTAACCGTCGGGTAAAAACGGCGGAGAAGAACGAAGTGAGTGGGGCCCTTAAGCACTGCCGTTTACGCACTGAGATCTCTCGACTCTCCTCTGGGCTCTACTGTTTTCTTATTATTTCTTATTACTATATTAATCACCGAAATCCTTTGCGCCGCTTCGATTCTACTCCCTTTCAACTTAAGTCGAGAGCGTACTATTACCCTTAAATCCCTACTTAATCTGATCTCATTGGTCCACAACGATTTGAGTTCGGTGATGGTAACTTGTACCGATAGGAATCACCGTGTGAAAAAACGTCTTCTTGCCAGACACTGGGTGACCTCAAAGAATGATCAAATCAGGTAAAACTTACTTTTCCAGAGCCAATAACTCTTATAAAATGTCAATCCAACGTCGAAGCTCTAAATTTTTAACACGACCCCCACGATACGATTTTCATATATTGTATTAAAGCTACTCATGGAAATCCTATACTTTTGAAATACTTCATACCATTAATTCCTAATATTTTTCATTTCATCCAATCTGTCAGGGTTCTGTAACTCCATTACAGGAATCAATAAAGGAAGCTCCCATTGAATATTCATATCAATGTTCCGAACCAGATACGAAACATTGAAATCCTTCTATCAGAAAATCTTCATTCAGTGATACTCATATGCATATTCCTGTTCTCAGTCGTATGTTTTCGAATGAAAGCATCAGATTAAATATTTGATATTATCCATCTATTCCGTATATTCGCTATATCGCTACCTTTCGGGCTCATTCAGGATCAGGCATATCAAAAGGATTCAGCCTTGTAGTTCGACATTATGAGATTTACTTGAATTCGAATAGGTCGTTTATAGTCTGAAAGTCAGACTAACAGATACAGATCAGTAATTTTTTCCATTGAGAAAATAAAATACAACATATCAACCGAAATAAATGACCTTGAAGAATCTGATGATGGTACTTTGAGTGTATTTTCTCCTCTTATTATTGAGTAAATGTTAATAAAACTGATATTTTCCTGCAGTAACCCCTTTACCAAATTTGAGTCTGACGTTTCAGAATTGTTTTTTTACAAGTTTGATTTCGCACTTAAGAAAATACAAGTTTAAGTAGAGAGAGAGAGTAGAGTTACTTATTCTATTTTTAGTAAGTGCAGTGTTTCTCAAATACGTAGCAAGTGAATTGGGACATTTTTCATTGGGCCTCCTGACTATTTCTAGTATATATTGTAACTTTTTCGATTCAAAATCATCAATATTATTTTTACCCTAAAATGCCTCGTATCATTCAGAGCTATTCTTCCCAATAGGGCGAAATAGCTTTCTATGAATTCTCTCACCTCCAAGTATTTACTTTGGACATTGACAGATCAGGTCCAAAGTATGAGTATATTGGTTTATTTGATTTGAATCGATTAATATAAGTTCGCTGATTTCATTCTTTATATTTTTATGGCGATGCTACGCCTTGATACTGAAGGGTTTCCAATAAGAGGTGTTATTTTGAATAGTCCGCTATTTCGGTAGATATCACGTTTGAAGCTGTCATTTTTTGACATTTGACAAGTTAAAACTACGCCATTAATGAAAATGGAACAATACACGCTCCAAAAACGCATTGAAAATATTGAAATTTCAGTACAAAAATGGTGAAAATTTGGCAGAGACGCTTCGTAAAACTCGAACATTTTTGTCGGATCGCAATGAAGAAATTGGCGGAAAAATTCGAGTTGTTGGGACAAGTTAGTTATGTGAAGAATAAAACCCGTGCATGTCGCTCAAGAACAGACGAGAATATAGAACCCAGGTTTGTCTATTGCTCGTCGTTCTTTGGAATAAGGCATTCCACAAACGTCATTACACCTATTTTGCATACAGATTTGGGTCTTAAGGCTTATTAAGTTCAGTTAACACAAGAACTCAAGCCGGCCGATCATCAACAACGTCGAAGAGGTGATCACAATTGGCCACCTAGTTAATAATAATAATAATAATAATGGTCTTTATTCTTGTGTGGGTATAAATGTTATTTAACACCTTGCGACTTCTTCCTTTGGGGCCACGAGAAAATGAAGGGTTACGCCAATAGCCCAGCGTCGATTCAAGAACTCAAAGATGGAATTCGTGAGGCTATCGAGGACATAGGGAAGCCACTTTGCGATTTGGTTATGGAAAATTTCATTAAAAGGATATGGTCCTGTGAATGTGGTTGTGGTGGTCATTTGTCTGATGTTATTTTCCACTATTAACGGCATAGTTTCTTCATTATAATGAAATAAACATCCGATCATTTATATTGAAAAGTGGCATTTTTCTTTGAATATCAAAATAACACCTCTTATTGGAACACCCTTTATTTATTCATCTGCTGGAATTTCGAAATAATAATACGATATACGTAACATCCATCTCACTATATTTCATAACTAAAGCCTTACATAACCTATAACTCGATATGATGGAACTGCCGTCTCATTCAAATATAAAACGAATACACAGCCAGAGGAAAGTTATCGCGGTTACATAACCGCTGAACCCATTCCAAGACACAAATCCATTAGCTAATAACTTCTTGCTTCTCGCGCTAGCGACACACGGATAGAAATAAATTTTACCGTTACCTAACGTGTTGTTGAAGGGTGAACACAGCCACCGGTGTCTCGTAAATTTCCCGACTATTCTTCCCTGGATAGCTACCCATTCTTTTTTTGCATTATGGAATTGTTTCAATTGGATGTATGTGCGTATTCAAGTTTTTCAGAGAATTGAGGTTACATGTGGTGGAATTTTTTATTTTGAATCGAAATATTAGTTATGATTGCAAAAAATATATTAAGTATTAAAAACCATCAATACCAGCCGATTTTGCCTGATTATTATAAAAGGGTTTCCAAAATTTTAAGCGGGTTACAAGTGGTGAAATCGAAGTTATGAGCTATTTTAGTTAATTTTATTATAATAGGTTAATTGATGAATTCTTTACAAACGCCCTATTGACTAATTTTTGAGCTATATCGTTTTGCCCAAATGTCTTTAATTTTCGAATTTCGAGCCGAAAATGGTTTCAAACGATAGAGTTAAGACTTCCTGATGACGAATTCGTGATCAAATTCAATTCTGTTCGTGGGGCCGTCCGGCCCGTTAGCACAATAACTTTCGAAGGGATTGTCTTAGAGACTTGAAATTTGCAGGGTGAGTTCGGACCCCAAATGGCCAGGTTAAGTTCGTTACCAGTCAAATCGTACAGGGTGTTCCAGGAAATATGGCCATTCAAAGTTTTTGTTCCTCAATATATCAGACAAAACGAAACCCATCGAAATGAAACGTTTCGGCCTCATGCAAGATGCTCTTAATAAGCCTCGTGCAAAATTTTGTGGCCATAGTGTAAACAGAAGCATAGAAAATTCAATTGAATATTGAATGAAAAGAAGAAACTTCACATTTCCATAAAAAGATAACAAATTCGATTGAAATTTATTTCATGAATGAAGATTGATATATTGAATGTTCATGCAAAATTTTGTTGCCATGGTAGTGACAGAACCATAGATAATTCAATTGGAATATTGAAAAGAAGAATCCTTATATTTTCATAACAGGATATCGGATTTCAGTTAAATTTTGTTTTTGAATGAAGATTGATGAACTGAAATTTCATGCAAAGTTTAGTGACAACAGTGTTAATAGAACCATAGAAAATTGAATTGAAATATTGAAAAGAAGAATCTCTTTATTTCCATAACAGGATAACCGATTCGAGTGAAATTTATTTTGTGATTTAAGACTGACAAACTGAATGTTTATGCAAGATTTCAAAAGGATCCTATAATCAGAACCATAGAATTTAATTTTTTGATTATTTTTCATTCACAGATCTAATTTTTTGAATGATTTCCAGAATATTATTTCGATTGTTCTTTTATGCATTTAAATATTCGGTATCAATCTCAAGTCCCATCTAAAATTTTGAGGTAATTGTCTTATTGCTCCGCCAAAGAACGAGCCCTTAAAAGCTCATACTCAGGGCTTTTTTTAAATTTTTTTTCAAGAATGGTATTGAGGTCATCAAACACAAACCTGATATACTACATCTACTTGAAAATCAACTCTATCCTAAGGAACACCCAAGAGCCCAAATGAAAAATATCCCAATTCACTTGGACGATATTGCGACAATTTCAAGAAACGTTGCAGGTAGATACTAAATAATAAAGAGATTCAGAAAGAAATAACTCCTCATACACCAGCTCGTATTTTCGTAGGTAGGTACGAAATTTAACATGTAGAAAAACAAATTCAACTGCTCAGATATTCAACGTACGTCCCTGAATTTACGCTTAGACCGTTCAGGGGCGTCGATTTCATAAATACTGGATTAGGCTGCCTCATCCCAGCGAGGCTCAGTATACTGAACAGGAGTTAAAGTAGTGCATTCAGAAAAGAATCCTCGAAACATTCTTCCTGTTCTCTAACGAGTTTCTTAGAGAAATGGCCATGTTTTCTGAATTTATAGCGCTTTTCGTATGAATTTGAAAGATTGAAAATGAGACGGAGCATTCGTTTTACGGTTCGGTTTAAGCTATGGGTATTATCAAGCTCCAGTTAATATATAATTTGAGTGGCTGTATGTGCGAGAGAAGTAGAGATTTATGTTATTTTCATATGAGTTCGTCAATAGTTTTTTATTATTTCTGTTTGAAACAAAGTATAGTCCGTTCATGAAAGGTTGGGCCGTCGATTGGCCATGACAATTTGGCATATTCCACTGTGTATATTGAAATTTTAGGTTGCCTATGTTGTTTATTTTCTCGTCAGATTAATACGCAATGTTGTTAATATTGCATAGAGTTATCTGATAACTCGAAAGCTCGTCGGACGAGGCCGGGTGCATTCGGCAACGTTGACTTTATTTTACGTTATGACAGCCAATATTGCCAACTTCAAATAAATAAACAAACGCCTACTATGCGCTCAAACTTTCGTGAACGGACTATATTATGGGTCTGTAGACAGTTCTTTGGACATCTGAGGTTCTTGGAGGTTACAGACCTGGTTTGATAAAACTTCTTGGTTATAGACCAAATTTTTTTGAATACAGAAAGGATTTTAAGAAAGAGTATAAATGTGACTGTAATTTAAGACACAGAGGTGATATTTATATTGAATTATTCTGTTTTCATGCCTTTTTTTCGAGTTAACATATTTGATTACATCATCAACTTGAACATTCCATTGAGGCCTTTAATCAGTTCTAATATTTTCGGGTTTCCTAGACTAGGTACTGAATCCAAATTAATTTCATATTCCTCCTTCTAAGTGCCTTACTTGTCAGGTTGGCGCTTTATATGGCATAAACATGGAGTAGAAGGTTTTTTTCGGTCGAAGTGAGCCCCTTTTCATATTCTACAGCCAGGAGTTCCTATTCCTTCCCATCCCAATTTAAAATGTTTTGTTCCCAGGTGCAAAACAACTAGGTAGGTTTTACATGATCTCGAGAAAGAAACTTATAAAAACCTTCTATACACATAACATTTTTAACTACCTACAAAAGTAGAGAATAATATTAGCCGATTAATATCAACAAATGTCAAACTTATGCTTTGAAGCTAACGTTCAAAAAACCTACAAGGAGGTAATATCATCCAGAGCATCCATAAAAACAGCTTTTTCAGTATGCAGAATACGTAGTTCCATAGTAAATATCTTTACTTTCAAAATCGCTTTAATCCTTTTGTTTATTACCATGTATCATTCGACATAAACCTAGCGATTCATCAACTAGAGTTGAATAACCGCAGGCCGCGACCTACAATGTTTTGAATAACCAATGAATGAAAGTCTTGATACTTCGTTCAAGGTTCATGCAGTGGGAGAAGTAATTTTAAGGACCCTCAAAGATGGCGTTTCTGTTGTATAATACCCAGAACAATACACCAGATCGTGAAGTAAAAGGTGCCTCATATCTTTCAGAGTTACAATTTCCTCTACTGATGAGCCTCAATAGGGTGAACATCTGTCTTTTGATGCTCTGGATTATATGACCTCCTTGTAGCTTCTTTGAACTGGTGAGACTAGCACCGAAGTACTACATAGTTCGATATTGGTTGACATAAATCGACTAATGGACTTATATAATATATATTGATATTCGCGAAATCTACCTTGATACTTTTTATTCTCATCAAACCCAAAATATCACCATAAAATAGGGTTTCCAAACTTCCAAACTCAATTTAATGTATGTTCATAGCTTAAAATTTGTGAAACTTAAATCAAGATACTTTATGTTTGAGGATGATGCCGTGCTTGTGCTTTCCTCACGTGACCTGAGGCAACTTGAATATTATCTTAACTGTGATCTCGAGCTTTATTTTCGTTGGCTGTGCTATAACAAACTAAGTATTAACATAGATAAAAGGTGTATGTGCTGTTCAACCAAAAAAACAAAATAACCTGTGATATAAATGTTGCAATCAATAATACTAAGATCAAATCTGTGATAGAATATAGGTATTTAGGTCTAATTGTGGATAATAAGTTGAGTTGGAGGTCTCATATATAATATTTATCAAAAAGAATATCTCCAATGGTGGGAGCGATAAAAGATGTTCTTACTTATTGGATCAATTTTCGAGAGCATTACTATATAACAGCTTTATAGAATCTCAACTGAGATATTAATTCCCTGTTGGGGAAATGCTCCAAAATATATGTTGGAGAAGGTTCAGAGAGTACAAAACAAATCGATAAATTCATTTACAATTTGAATTTCCTTACGCCAACAGCTCAACTATATCTGGATACCTCAATATTAAATATAATAAATTAAAGAAATTTGAACAAGCTAAATTAATTTACAAATAAAGAATAACCTATTGAGAACACAACCAATTTATGTGTAGTAAATGTAGTAAGAAGTAAAAATGATTTGAGGAACCAATTTGCAAGACATGTATCAGCAGAGTTCTCAAATATACCAGGGTATTAATGTGTTCAAATCACTACCAATGGAGATAGTATGTAATAGAAGTATAAAAAAATGTGCCATGACCTCAGCCAGTATCTTAAACTTCAGTAATGTCTTTATGTATTTGAATGAATATTTTTTTTATGTAAAATTTATCGAATGTCGTTAAGGGCTATTGTTGCTTAAAAAACCAATAATGTAAATGTAGACTCTGATACCAGCAGATATGCTGTTTAAGGTCAGGAATAAATAAATAGAAAAAAAATCTTTCGTATGTTCGATACAGTCTTATTTCACCTTCACAACCTTTTCGTCTCCCAACACCCCAAAAATGTCTCCAACCCCAGTCCTCCCCAGAACAAGCGTCAGAAATCGTAAACAATCGTAGTAACATAAAACTAATTCGCCCTTACCTTAATGATATCTGTGGCTGCGTAGAAGTTTTCGGCCGGAATGGCTCCGTTTTGGGTAATATTGGGTTTCTGGTAATTCTGTACCTCGTATGCGGGCGGCCTAGAGAGCGGGGGCGGTGGTGGTGCCAAATTATAGAACGAAGGCGAACTGAACTTCTGGTCAGGCTGATAACCATTTGTACGAGCATAATCTGAAATGGAAATGAACACATTGAATACTCTCCCGTACTTCGTTCTGATGGAATGAGAACAGCAGTTGTCTGGTTTACATATGGTGTTGATCGCTGAGTGGACACTTTTCTGGCAGAATGTCATTTTACTGAGCGAATATATGAACCATCGGAAAAATCGGCTTTTTCCTTTCGGTATATTCTCCCGTGTTCTTGCAAATAAGAAGGAGGGATCTGACAAATATTATCGAGCTTTCAGTGAATTGAATGTGATAACAAGAAAGGGCAGTTTTACCTTCTATACCTACATGATGAATGCTTTTTTTCATGGTTTTTTTGCGGAGCTCTAAGGCATTTCAGTTTGCATTTGTGGGAATATTTTTAAACGTGTTGAACCATTCCACTATATCATCAACTCGAACAATATATTGAAACCAGTATCAATAATTTCCTCAATTGTTTAAATGTCCAGAACCGTATGGTCTGATATATTGTTTTAACATACGATTTGTCATTAGTGATCCCCCATATATTTTCGGAACAAATTATAAAAAATTGTATTTACAATATTCCCTGTATATGTGGAAAATCATCAAGACCTTTAGAGATAAGAAAACGCGAACATAAGAACATCATCAAAAATAGAGACATTACAAGATCACAAATCGCATCACGTATGTTCAAATAGCGGAGATCATATGGTGAACTGGAACAACACAAAGATTCTAATGACGCAACCTGATAATTGTAGAAGGTAAATTAAGGAATCCACATGTATTTTGTTAGATGAAGTAGATAATTTAGCTGATGGAATGGATCCTATTTGGGTTGATTTATTGAAAAAAGAAATGACATCAGGAAATTTCAAAATTGAATGGATCAACATCTCTATGTCTTGACAACTTTCAATGTCAATTAGACTACAAACAAAAAAAGACACAATTCCAAGTTTGTCTGAAGACGGAGTCTGATATAGATACCGAAAAGTTACGTTGTCCTTTTTATTTATTTTCTTTTTTAGTTTTACTGTTAGACAAAAATTTTTTCAAAACCAATTTGTTCCTGACAAATAAGTGCAAGGATTCACGCAGGAGCATTTCATCTTATTTAAATTTTTTTTATTGTTTCTGTTTCAGAGACTGGGAGTGAAAACCTAAAAAAAGTTTTCTAGAAAAATTATAGGCACCTGCTTGAACAGAAAGCGTTGTTTTTGCCACAAAAATAAGATTTCCGTTCCATAGGTAGTATGCTTTGTATTATGTGAGGCTAAGAGGCAGAAATGATTCGAGCATTTCTCGTTACTCCAATGATGAATTTCATGAATCGTACGCTCATCGAAATTTATCATAATATGTTTATTGACTGTACAACAATTACTTTCGAATTCTTCGTTCAATTTGTGACAAAAAATCATTCCTGTCTTCGTCTCTACTATACAGGGTGTTTCCTAAACATGCGGCAAAAATTCAGGGAATTGTTCCTTGGACTATTCTAAGAATATTTTGTCCTTTGATGATTTTTGAAAAACCTCTTTGTTTCGAAGATACAGGGGAAACAAAATTTTAGATAGTAACATTTTATTATGAAAAATTACATGAAATTTAACTTAACCTACAAAAACTGTTGGAAATGACCACCTCTAGCCAGTGCATAGCGATTCATAATAGTCAAAGATAAAATGTTAATGCTAATACATCACAAAACGAATTCAAATGAAAACCGTGTTTAATCTGTATTCCTTTACCATCTGAACTTATCAATTTTAAGTCAAAAAACTGGCAGTTTTTAGTATGTGGAATGTTAACCACATTCCACAACAAATTTGAAAATAAATTGTACCTACTTAGTAAACACAGTGCGGTACGCATTTTTATTTAAACTATTATTAGTTTTAAAAATATGAAAAATGTTGTTCGCCCTGTATATTCGAAACAAAGAGGTTTTTCAAAAATCATCAAAGGACAAAACATGCTTAAAATAGTCCAAGGAACAACCCCCTGAATTTTTGCCGCATGTTTAGGAAACACCCTGTATATGGTGTTGAAGTAACGACAAAAAGGCATTAAAATACTTTATTTTCTCACGTAAAGACACAAAAAAATCATTTTTGTCAAAAATTGAGGAAAGAATGGGAAAATAAATGTTAGATTAGAATATCTCAGTGGGGTACCACTTTTTTAGGTGAGTTTTTAAGCGAATTTTCAACATCCTGTATCTCTAAAACAATGCATTTTCGGATCTACATTCAATGAGAATCGCCCCCTCAAATCTTTCGCTTCAATTCAGAAACACCCTGTATATAAAGTAAAAAAATTATTATAAATTTCCATAGGAGTACAATTAATGAATTTCAGAACTCATCTAGGAGGGCACTTGAAAGGGAATCATCAATCGAAATCCAGCCAGGTTCTCTAATTATAAATAGAACATAATATTTCCTGTCCTTTGAATACAGCACTGATCTCATTTCGTTAAACGATGGGAAATCCTGAAATGATAAAACAATACCTGCTCATACTATCAGATAACAATTCAAACCGTAATTGAAGTAGCGAATATGAGATTGCAGGATAAAAACAAATCACGCCCACTAAAACCTAGGTCAAGTGAACATCCTCTACCGCTCCAACTCAGCATCCCCTCCACTTTACTAACATTTCACGAAACTCCTTCACCAGAAACATATTCATTGAATTAATTCATCTCTTTCCAGTTTATTTTCATTCAGCAGCACAGTTACCCAACAACCAGAACAAATTGAATAAAGCCATTGAGGTTAAATTGCCGTAAAAAGGTAATTCACCAACTAAAAATGAAAACTTCAAACGATTTTAACTCCGAAGAGACTCGACTATTTTAATTTTCAGTGATGAAGTATTCGTATGAGCTTTCAGTTTGGATATCTTGAACTTTTGTATTCAAAAGTTGGATGAAAAGGGTTCTACCAACTAAATTATGTACTTGAATTTAAGTTTTACCGGTCATTTGCTCGGGAAAGTATTCGAAAATTTATATTTACTGAAAGAAATCTACAGCAATATATCATATGAGTGTAAGATTTGATGAAAGGTTTATGTTTTCTACTTAATAATTCTCATAAAATTATTAAATGTCAATTTGATTTCGAGGGTGAAATAGCACAGTTAAAAGCTATGACAGATAATAGCAATACAATCGAATAAAACTCAATAAAACCCACAGTATGACAATACAGTATACATATTTGGAAATTCACATCTGAAACATACGTTATACAATGAATCAGACCGAGAATTCTTCCGTCTAGTTGCACAGATGTATAGTCGAGATAATCACGTGCTGTAACTGAATGGATTCCATTGACTTATTGCAATAACCTATAGTCTTATCTCTCTCTTATCGCATTATGGTAGGGAACTTGCAGTACACGTATAGAATTATTTAATTTATCAGGCGGTCCGTAATACTCGATTCAAGTATTTACTGTTGCCTACCATACTAAATGAATTATGCTCCTCTAAACGATAAGAGAGAGACAAGACTAGAATATTGCAATAAGACAATGGAATTCATTGTGTTACAGCATGTGATTGTCTCGACTATTCATCTTTGCAACTGGACGGAAAAATTTTCTGTCTGATGCATTGTATATCGTATGTTTCAGATGTGAATTTCCAAACCTGTATAATTCAATATAAGTAATATCTGAAGTATTCATTACTTGCTTTTGGTTTCTTCATATTGTTTCTAATTTTCAGATGTGATTCCAAAATAATCATCTGAAGTAGATGAAAAGAAAGAAGAATATTTGTTTCAATGAAAATGAATTCTACTTCAGCTTATTTTTCCTTGATTGAAACAATATCAACACACTGATCCGGAAGTTTTTGTTGTGGTTTTATATCTGTACTTTCGTATCATACTTATACGAAAAGTCAGAGAGCCTATCTCTGTATTCTCGTCAAGTGATCTTTCAAAGTGAATACGAACTTCATTGCGCGGTGTGCATTTTTGCAGGTACAAGAGAGACTCGTGCAATGAAGTTCGTATACGATTTGAAAGATCACTTGTCCAGACTACGGGGCCTGGAGGTCGATTCTTGAATTATATCATAGATTAAGATGTTCATCTATGAATTATATCGTGTTCGCGAATCGGCAAATGTCGACCAACTTAGCAGCGAAGTTGGTCGACAATTGTCGAAGCTCGAATACGACATTATTCAAGAATCACCTCCCTGGTCTTTTTTGAGCAAGAAAATCTCATCAGCGAACCTACCTAGTGAAGTTATGATGAACAAAAAGAGCATCAAGAAGACTTGTCACTCCATGCTATGGAAGAAGAAAAAATGCAAAAAAGAATACAGTACCCAAAACTTCGAAAGAAATACTCTCGACTGGTGCTAATGGTTCTAAAACCCTGAAAGGTGCTGGAGCAGAAGTATAAGGCTCAAGAACCAAGTGTACACTATCGTTAATCTCCATTCGAGTATTATTCAAGCAAAAAGACTTGCAGTCGAAGTATGCATAGTGATCCATTCTGATAGTCAAGCTGCCATTTAAGCACTGCACTCCTATGTTATCGTCTCAAAGCTGCTATGGTAGTACCAAAGAAGTAGGCAAGAACAAGAAGATCACCTAGTTTGGATTTCTGTTCACTTAGGAATCAAAGGACATGAAGAGGCTTACACAATAACCAGAAAGGGGCACGAACGCCTCCTTTTGGCAAAAACACCCTCTGTGGAATAGGTAAAGCTTCTTTAAGAAAGAGATTTTGGTGAAGGAAGAAATTTAAAGACAAGCACTCTGAAGGAATCTTCCACATAAAGATCCCCAGTGCAATGGAATATCCACATAAAATATATTGAGAGATAAGAGATGATATAAATACCTATGAAAAAACCTAGGGCAAGAAAAATATGATACCTGTAAGAGCTCCATAATTTTTTTCACCTACAGCCGTTCGTTCTCATCAATACTAACGAGGGTTTAAGTAAAAGAAAGAGTAAGCCGTCATATGCTGAGATATTGCATTCAAGTTCTGGAGGAACAATGTAATATTCCTCATAGTATACGGTTATTTATTCCTTCATGGGCGGGATAATTTATTGGATTTCAGGTGCAGTAATAACCCGAGGGAAGAATCTCGGTTTTTTCTCATTCTCACGTGAATATAAGGAAGCTTCCTCACAATGTATACTTGTAATAAAGGGGGATCAGCTCAATTTTCAAGGAATTGTGTTCCAAATGCAGCTATTTTGAAGAAAAAGATATTATTGAGTCCATGTTATATTTAAATGTATCTCATTTTGACATAAGTTTGTCACACGTTTTTTATCATTACTCCGAAATTTAATTCGATATTTCGGATGAAATACCACCATTCAAATCTATGGGAGATGATTACCCTTCAATAGGGTCCTGTATCGGTCTTAGAAGACCAGGAGATTCGAAAAATCATCACTTGGAATGCCAGACCTGGTTCAAAAACACCCTCCTGGCTAAAGAGCATGAATTAAGTATTGTATATAAATTTGAAGGTATTTATTCGAATAGTTTTAAGTTTCAATTTTGTAAAAACGGCGAGACAGGGTTTTTTCTACTGAGGTTTTTTCCTGTGCTCCGGTATCATACGCCAGAAAAGTTTGGTACCCCGTTTTGCACCAAACTCAGCTAGGGACTTTTTGTTTCATGTAATGTATTTTGTTAGCTCTCAATTCAAAAGAATATATATTTTAATGATGTTATTCAAGGATAAAGAATAAACGTACATCTGGGTAAGATCATCTCTTGATGAAAGCTGGTGTTACTTTCAATAAAATAATTCAAGGTTTAATTAATGCTTCATTCATGCACCCGTGGAATTCGCATTTTCTTAGATAACTGCTAAACTACTGGGTTTAAAGACATGAAATTTTTGGTATACTGTGACTAATTTCTGTGTACCAAACATTTAAACTCAGCAGTTTAGCCGCTATCGAGAAAAATGCCAATTTCACAGGTGAATGAATGAATCACACGGTATACATTGAATCTAACAAACATAAATAACCATTTTGCTGGTTTGTATTTTGAGAACGATAATTTTCGAGAAACTCATTATGCCGTCAACTGCATATTGCTCTATCGTCTTTTGTTCTCGAGTTATCAGCCAAAATCAATAGGTTTTTCGGAAATTTCAACTTCGGTCGTTCTGTCCATTCTTGTTTGTACCATAACCTTGAAACAGAAACATAGAAACATTTGTATGTTGTTTTCCTGTCTCAAATAGCCTGAAGATGACAATAAATTTGAGAGGGTAGAAAATATGTAGCAACCAATTCAATTAAATTGATATTTGGAGTAGACAGGAAATACCTTTTCATTTGTAGAATAATTAATAGCTCCAATCAACAAGATGGACAACACATTTGATTATATAATAGAAACAATTTTTGATAGGCATCCAGTGATTCAATATAATTTTTGTTGAGGGGTTTCTATTTTGGAAACGAGAAAAAAACTATGATTTTATTTAAGTGAAAATTAAATATCGTTTCATGAGAAAAAAAGAGAGTTTATGTAAAAAGTCAGGTAAGAAAACCCTCAACAAATATTAGATTAAACCACTAAATTCCTATACAAAAATTGTTTCTATATTGTTTTTTTTCAAGTTCATAGTAAAAACAAGAATAGAGGAATGGACCAAAGTTGAATTTGCCCAAATGTGAATTCTGTCTAATAACTCGTAGACAATAGACTAATTCGAATGACGGGACAATGAGTTTTCGAAAAAAAGATAACCGCAATGCGCAGTTCATTTTTCTTTATCTTCTTGATAATCTTTGCTCTGAAGGTTAAAAATTATAGTTCAGGTATAGAAAACTCAGACCACCCTGTACGTAGGCGACATCTAAAGTATTCCTGTTTGATTTTGATGAACCATCTTTCCTCGGTTCCTGCTTGGTTTCAAAACCAAGAATTACTTTTTGAATTATGTCCAGTAACTACTGAATCGTGATGTTTGTAAACTCCTAGCTCCTTGTGAAACTAAATCGCCATCTTTGCTGGCTTTTCATTATCAAAAAATAAGTGAAGATATCTCTTTGATTGATCTTGAAGTAAATGAAAAACCATCGATCCAAGATATTCAAATCGTCAACACAAAAGCTCCGACTACATATAGAATGAGTTCTTTCTTGTTGAAAGGGATCTCCTAAACGCCAATGAACGAATAAATGAGTTTCTGCATTTTTTCTGGATGCATATTAGAAACTTGAGATTTTATTGATAACCCAGTTAGCGGTCTCACCATGTTGAATTCAGAAGATGATAAGATCATTAGTGAAGCATAAGGTCACAATTCATACCCAGCAGAACTGATTCTCTGAAACATCTGTACATACCTGTATAATCTGCGTCTGCTTGCAGTCTTCATGATATCCTTCTTTAGCAAGCATCCGTACTTCAGTCTGGTATTAGGCAGTAGTTTGTAAGGTTCGTGGTACACAGAAGAAGTTTCACTATCTGACTCCTCAGCGTTGTAACCCTTTGCTTTCTTCGCTTTCTTCGATCATCTCCATTCAGCGTATTCGACTTGCTCTTTATAGATAACCTCGATCTTGACAATCCATTATTTATGATAGGATGGACTTGTGCTTCAAGTCCTTCATGTTTATGGTCACTCAGGTTTGGTACTACTAGAAACGAGTGCAGTGTGTTTGTGAAGGAGTGCCACCTTTTTTCTTCCTCTTCTTATCATCAGAAAGACCGTGCAGGCTAGGAGCAGAACTACCATGGCCAATTCCATTCCAGTGATAAGACCAATGTAAGCTTGCGCACTGCTTGTAGGACTGCTAGCAGGTGTTCTTTCTTTTCTGGAGTGCTTGGTTTCTTCGTTGGAGGAGGCGTTTGGAGATGTTGTGGCTGATGATTCACCTGGTTGCACGAAGTATTTGCCGAGTAGATCTTCTGTTAGGTTGTTAGAGACTGAGGCTGGAAAGAAAAAGACTGTTTGGTATTTTGAATTACAAGATCCAGTTATCGAGATGTGTATTATAATTGATGACGAAACATTTCAACCAGATGATTACATTATTATTACATAAGGTTATTTCACTATACCTTTTTTCATGTCTATATTTGAGTCTTTTTTCAGGTTTATTTGTTGGGAAAATTTCCAAAAAATAAGTTGGATTATTACACCATGCCTTTTCAAGGTTTGTTTCAAGAGGTTTCAGATAGTAATTCCAAAATTGCAAACATCGAAGAAATTGATATTTTGCCTCAAGCTTGTGTGTTGGAATATTTTCTAAAGAATACCATGGTATCTGTATTGATATGAAAAAAAATGATGCAAACAATAGAAGATGAAATTGAATCTGAAAAAATCATTTATAACTATGTTTGCAACTGTAACTGTTATTCTGAGAAATAACAAAAAAGGGTTTCACAGGAGATAGAAGGTGAAGCCTTGGATGAACTGAAAATCAGGCAATAAAAGCCATGAGTCTGAATTATTCATATATAGGTGAAAAAAGGTATGTCGCCTTATTTTTTGTTCATTATAATATGTCCATTCATTCAATCTTTGAATAAAAATAATGAGTAATAAAGATATTCATTATTGAGCAATTCGAAAGAAAAAATATATTAGGTTACGCCAAGATGTCAAATTAGACAGAAAAATGTTGCGTTATTGGACCCGACTCGACATTTTTACGAAAAGGCTCGAAATCTCCACGTTTCATGGGTGAAAGTTCTATTTATTTGCAAACCTGAAATAAGCACCAAAATAGTCCCAGGTTGTGCGCATTTCGTTGAAATTTTAGGCGGGTCGGCCAGGCTGACAAAAAGGCACGAAAATGCATGGTATAATAGGGGTATAGATTAGAGGAGGGGCGACAGATCACAACCGACCTTGCGAGCACCTTGACCTTAAGATCTATTGTGCATCCCCGCGCTGTTTACCAGTCAGGCAGCAAAGTCTCAATGAACTCACCACCTTTCTGGGGACCACAGCCATTACTTGTTCAGGCTTTAGGAACCAGGATAATAGGGGTATAAGAAGTGTACCATTCAGCTCACTTCACTTCCACGGCAGCGAGCAGGGAAGTGAGCAGCGCGAGAATGTAATCACTACACTTCCCTGCTGCCTCTCATTGCCACTCGTGTTGCTCTACGCTCCCTGAAATGGCGGTTTTTCGTACGGAAGTCAAAGGACCGGCCACTGTAAGTGATTAAATTTAACTAGGTTGCTTTGGAATTTCTCTGTCCGTCGTTGCCGACACTTGATCTCGAGGCAAATGTTGCGGAAGAGTGTAAATGCTCACTGCTACACTGCTGCAGAAGTATTTCGGGAATAATTGCCGACAACGCGAGCAGCAGTAGCAGGGGCTGAGAGTATTTAAGGCTTATATATATGCATGTCGAATATTTTCCAAGACAATAAAGTGATTTTCCGATGATTAATAATCGTTTTTGCCCTCCGAAACTTCCATAAAGTGGATGGACTCATTCGGGTCTTCTTCAATGCTACGCTCTACAGTAGCAATTGCTTCTTCTGTATCGTAGGGCGTCTCTGGGGAATTAACTGCTCTGATGGACGATTTTGTGGACGATAAAATGGACGTGCTGAGCGATATGTATTCCACACAGAACCATTATTTTCGAAATAAAATTGCACTACTTGTAGGCGTTGTTCAGGCGTGAGTCTATTCATGATCAATTGCCAAACCAAACTGAGAATAAATCACTTGACAGCTGTTAAATCGGTCGCCATCTTGAACAGTAATGCCAACTTAAATTTCTATACCTCGAAATAGACACCCTTTATATTTGCATTCATCCAATTTCACCAACTCACACCCGGCAGAAAGGGCCGTTCGAAGCGTAGGAAAAGTCGGGTATCATCTGCCTCTGAATCGTCGAATCTGCGTCGATTGCTAATCTCTCCTAAGTGCGCTTTTCAGGCTGCGGACGTAATTTTGAATGGCTCATTAAGCCGGCAATTGTTTGTGCAACTAGGAAATTGTATGTGGAGACGGCGTCGACTCTGTGGTCGCGTCTGTGATTTGCATATAGAACGCGAAACGTGGAACATATCGGTTTTCCAACATGACATTCTGAGCTCTCCTTGAGGTTCTCTCGCATGTCGTCGGGAGGGTCTTTATGCACTTGACGGGGACGGGCGGCTTTTGATTGTTAATCCTCCTGCTTTTGAGGGGACTTGGCGGGACAAAGTATAAGAAGTTGAGTGCATTGGTGGTTGCGGTTGTGGCTTGGGATTATCAGGCACTTGTTAAAGCGGGATATTGGGTTATTGTTATTGTCATAATACAGGGAATGGGGAAATAGCAATTATGAAGTCTTTTCGCCTTCAATTTTACTTAATATAATATTCTGTTGAATACTGCAAAAATACATTTATAAGCAATGTCTCTGGAATATCGCCTGTTGGTTCTCGAATATAAGATATTTTGTTACTTGATGTATCGTATAACTGATCTTATATGTTCTGAAAAAATCGGAACAATTATGAGAACAAGATGTAGGGTGAGAGGTTCAGTTGTTGACCCCTGATAGTGATTGACACTGTGCACATATATACCGATGTATAAACTATTGGTGGCTATCTAAGGTTTTTTCAGGTGTCTCTACCTATTTCAGAATGTTTTATTGCTATTTGAGTCAATTTCTTCACGTTATCATCCTGAAAACGGCATTATTAGATATTTGGCGTGAGATTTTGCAGTAGTGTCAATGAGTGTTAAAGTTTACTTAAGGATACCGACTGCATACAGTTGCGTATATTTTCCGATTTTTTTATGTTTCATATTCGTCAGAAGTTTTCTATTGTTTGGAAGGTTCCAATATTTAATTGATGTAAGTTAACCTTTTATGATTAATATATTAAGTTTCAACCATATGTCAATCACTGTTCGATTTTATTACTGACACAGTTATTGACATATGGTTTAAACTTAATAATATAAATCATTGAAGGGTTTACTTACATCAATTAAATACTCCTTGGAACCTTCCAACCAATAGAACACTTCTAACGAATATGAAACAGACAAAATCGGAAAATATGCGCAATTACGTGCAGTGGCTATCCTTAAGTAAACATATACACTTATTGACACTACGGCAAAATCTAATGATGCCGTTTTCAGAATGATAACCTGAGGACTCAATAGAAATAAAACATTCTGAAATATGGACACATATGAAAAACCCTAGATAGCACCAATAGTTTATTACATTGGTATATATGTGAAGATCATAAATACTTTTTGTTATTTTTTGTTTATAAGAAATGAAATTGTATGTATTATGATAATTATCGATATTTCAATATATTTGTTTCGATTCCTGATATGTTTACATGTTAAAACCCGTTGAAGTCTGAGATAAACAGTCTTCACGTGTAACAAGGCAAGTGGTGTAACGACTAACTAACGTCTAGGTGTGTGGACCTGGTAGAGTGTACCGGTTTCGAATCCCCATGGTGGCATGTTCTGTTTATTCTGGATAAAAAGTATTTTTTTCAGGTTCAAAGAAAGCTGATTAAAATTTTCATGTGCATGTTTTATACAGGTACGTTTTAGATATATACAGGGTGTTTCTATAAATCTATCAATTATTTCACATTTCTACGTTATAACAGAAAGCTTTCAATGAAATTGAGGGGGCTTTTGAATTTCGAGTGATTCGTTATAGAAGGTGGAATTTTAAATATAGATACTATGCTTCGGATTCATACGGGGTGCTCCTATAAACATGTCGAATATTTTGAATTTCTGCATTATCACAGAGACATTTCCACAGAAACGAAGAAGTTTTTGAATTTCAAATGATTTACTATCGATGGTGGTTTGATTTATACAGGGTCTCTTCATAAAAATGCCAAATATTCTAATTTTCTACTTCCTAACACGAACATTTGTATTACTTTTCCCATAAATGTTCAATAGACGCTCTGAGTATATACAGGTGTGTAGTGTAGTCCACAGATACCAAGGAATATATCAAATATCTATGAACATCAATAACCAATGATGATCTATCGAGGTATACAAAAACGGTTCGAAAGACCTACTGTTCATCTGATCTATCGGTTCAATTGATCTACCGGTTAAATTATCCTACTTAGAAAGGTAGATCTACCGGTTTCACAAATCTACTTAAAAAGGTAGATCTACTGGCCTGACTATAAAATCATTGTTTTTTACATGGCAGTTTATACTTTATACGTGTTCACGAGTTGGAAATCCATCCGCTTTGTTTGTGTTTACGTCAGGCCAAAAAACAAAATATGGTTTACCAAAGAGCATTTCAAAAAAACGGATAGTTTGCGGAAACGTATAACGCTTCGATTCAGTATTTACTTTGGATTCTCTTTCATTTACTTAGAGAAGTTTAACTAAGTAACACTTCATTTTTGTAATCGAAATGAATTTATTACTGTTGTTCCTTTTCAAATAAAAAAAAAATTTTTCTTCCATTTTTTTTTATCACCAAACGAAATGTTACAGAAAACGAAGCCATCTGGTGGCGAAACGGAGTTCGCCGGGTTTGCTAGTTATCCATATAATGAGAATGATATGAGTGAGAGAAAGCAGGAAGATATCATACCCAAAACGGATGCAAAAGTGAGATGAAATTATGTCAATGACTATCATACTGGGTGTCAATTACTATCGAAGTATGTCAAGACTATCAAATATGATATTCCGACGAAATTGGTGTCTCCTCGAATATTCAATCGATATTCATTGAAAGTTTGAAGGCAACATTCAACTGTAGTTCGGTAATAACAATCATAATGGTACAGTAAAATAAGGAACCGAATTTGCCTACTGATAGTACCCTGGCCCTTAAGGTGTCAATCACTATAGCATCTACCCAATTTGTCGAAAAAAAGCCATTAAACAAATGGAAAATACTGATATTAACGAAACATTAAAATTTTCAGAAAGAGAAACCACCTACTCTCTGCCCAGATACAAGCTCAAATCGATATTTCCTAATTACAAATTTGCGAACTAATTCACCTTTGTGATACAGCAAAATTAACATTTTCTTTGATCGCCAGACAGCAACCAAATCGAGTAATACCACCGTATTATCTTTTCATTCTAGTTGTTTATTATTTGCCATTAATTCAGCCGGCTCTTTGAGCAGTAACATGTTTGTTCTGTTCGGTTTGGAATTGCACACGGACTGAAAACTGAAGTGCCTCGGGTGAGCGGGTACAGAGCCGCAGAAACGACCGGCCAACAACTTTCTGTCTGCCGTTGCAACAATATCGAACGGGCCCTACCTGAACTGCGAAACTATCGATCGGGCCTTGTTTCGTGTGTGTATATTATTCATAATATTATTCCAGATGGAATACTGCAACCGGGGTGTAAGATGATAAAGTTCGTGGTTCGTTAGGTAAATAACTATGAGAAATCACCTGCAAAGGTCTGGATGGTTTACTTAAGCGAAATTGGGTATTCTGAGCTATTTGTCGACAATAGAGAACAACATTCATGTTAGCCAATTGCTTGAAAGAGTATATATCCCTTGCAATTAGTTGACCCAGTAGTGAATGGTGGCCACTACCAGAAAATTCATATCTACTCGGGAATAGAATTTTCAACATCTCGTATAATAACACTGAGCTCACTTCCACGGCAGGGAGCTGGGAATTGAGCAGGTAAGTGGGCAGCCCGAGAATGTAATCCCCACACTTCCTTGCTGCTCTACGCTCCCTGAATTGGCGGTTTTTCGTACGGAAGTCAAAGGACCGGCAGCGTGAACAGCTGTAAGTGATTAAATTTAACTAGGTAGCTGTGCAATTGCTTTGTCCGTCGTTGCCGACACTTGATCGCGAGGGAAATGTTGCGGCAGATTGTAAATGCTCACTGCCTTAGATACTGTTGCAGAAGTATTTCAGAAATTACTGCCGACAACGCGAGCAGCAGTAGCAGGGGCTGGGTGTAATTAACGCTTATAGATCTTCATGTCGAATATTTTCTAAAACAATAAAGTGATTTTTCGATGATTAATAATCGTTATTGCTCTCTTATTCCGAAATATTAAAGACAGTCTTGTAAGGGTGTTTTTTCAGAGGTATAGAACTTTAAAATGCAATAAAATAAGGATGGATTATTCGATTGACATGAATTTTATTTATCCGAAAGATAATCTTGTGTCATTTTAATATGATTTCTGTTCAATATCGATGACTTTTTCAACATTTGTGGCGTATATCGGCAATAACACGGCGAATGTTGTCTTCCAAATGGTCAAGCGTTTGTGGCTTATCCGCATAGACCATGACTTTACATGTTAGCCAATTGCCATTTCGATTTTTCTCCATAATTTTGGTTTGAAACAGTACTCTCTCGAAATTAAATATTTTTTTCAATTCCTTATTTGAAGTCAGAAACTTGTATTCTATCTGGTCTATCTTGTATTCTATATAAAACTCGAAACTCTTATCTAGAACAAAAACTTTCTCATTCAATAGCGTGATATTTGAAATTCCACAGACGAATATCTGAAATTGTCCTTGTACCCACTTACGTAAACTCAGCGTCTCAATTTGTCGAAATTTCATTAGAGCCCGAATTGGGATTCTTGCCGACAGTGAATCTTGTACACTAATGCACTACAGTCATGATAATGGGAGTTCAGCGGAATATAAAGCTCAGAAGTGGCCGAGATTGGATTTTTGAGTTCTCGTCCTGTTATAACAAGTAACTGCTTCACGTTCAGAGTGCCGTCCCAGTATTTTGCGAACATATTACGGCGGTAGATCTGTCCGTGACATGTTTGAAACCACTTCGACTATTTATTAGTGTCGATTCGATTATACGGATTGAATTATTCTGTGCATTGTACTGAATTCTATGGCCATAATGAGATATCAATCAGGGCCTGTTTACGGCACCTACCCCCTTGCTATGAGCAGTAGTCAACACAGAGAAGTGAGTAATAAATTTCGAATTCGAACTGCGTTACGTGTACGCGACGAGTTTTTGACGGTTCCGATTTTAGATCTTTCGGATTCGGACGTAAATTGATCAGCGTTTTTATTCGTTCGTTGAATCGGATTTTATGATTCGTAGGGCCGTTCTTTTTTCCGTTTTCAAATCCGAATGATGAGCCATTGGAATCGAAGTTTGAATACGACACAAATTTATGGGTACGAATGCCCTATAAACGCTCCAATTGAAGATATAGATTTTTTTTCCTGTTTCATATTTTTTAGAATCTCAGATGCAGAAAAAAGATCTTTATCATTTAATGGAACATTAAAGCAAAAATCGGTTCAAAATAATAATATGAAGGGTGACTCATTGGTGAATTGGCAAAAGCTGAGGGCTGTTTACCAATGAATCACCCTGTAATATAGCATAGAGTGGAATAACTTTATGGTTGACTTCCAGCATGCACTTAAATGGGTCGATTACATTGAGGGTACTTTATAAGCTGCTACTGAGCGAATTTGCTAGCTGATTGTAAATTCGCTCAGTGTAATCGTGTTCACAAGCCAACAATCTGATTGTAAAAAACTGCGACTAAAGTTGAGAGCTGGGCTACTTAAACGCAAGTCGCTGGCGTTTTGGCTTGTTGGCATGTAAACACCTGTGTGTAATCACAGTTGTTACTAAACAATCTGTGAGTTCTCATCTACTCGGTGGTTCCTGGTTCTTTGAATTTGACATTTATCTTAGATCTTTGACAACGATACAAATATACCCTGTCGTGGATCGCTAGATTGTTGGCTACTCAGCGAGTAGACAGTTTTGTGTGTAATCATCACAATCTCACAAGCTAATTTATATACTCGCTTCTAAATACGCTCAATGGCAGCTTGTAAAATATCTCAATGATCCCATAACCATTTATCGCTGTACTTTTAACGAAACATGGGTACGTTCAGCAGCACTCAACTGTTGACAACGGTTGAGTAAGTTGTGGAAGCGATAGAGTTTAGCAAAACCGCTGACAGATCGATGTTTCTCAGCAGCTGTCGATTTCTGGCAGCGGTGAAAATTTACGCTTTGTAACATCTGACCGCTGAGACATGCTCATGTTCCTATTTTGTGATTTGTTTATGTTTAGGGTTTTATTTTGAAGTTTAGTATTGTTTGTTCTGTGCGTTGAAGTTTATTAAGGAGTATTTTTGTTAAGACAAATACACGTCAATTATAATCTGCAAGTACCTACAATCACAACAAGTTTTTCAACTTGGTCAGAAAAGAAAGTTATATATCATGATATGTCAGATTTGTTAATCATTCAGCGAAGCGTTCAAAAAATTTTCATCCGCTGAAACCCAACTCTACTCAACTGATTTTCGGTTTATGCCAACAGTTGAGTTCTGCTGAACGTACCCATTAATTCTCTTATTGCGCGCTTATTTCAAAAAGAAAAGCGTGATGAAGTTCCGCCCAAATTTGACTCGAGTATTCAAATGGTTTATTTGCATCTGAAACGTCTCACAGAACAAAGATCAGTCTACTAGCTCTGAATAATAACCGATAGAAGTCTTGACAGAACGTTAAACCAGTCCATCAAGCCAATCCTTTCATCCGATGTATCAATCCATCATCCTCAATCTAACCGTCTCTCGTATCTGACCAGAATGCCTAAAACCCAAGTAGAAATTCTTATTGCTTAAACCATAGCCTAGGCACAATATCGTAATCCGATATATCATTCCAGATATACCGAATTATTATTATTATTATTATTAATTACATGATATGAGTTGAGGTAATCCTATATAACTCATTTAATACAAAAAAATTAACAGTAAGCAACAAACAACACTCAGCCATAGTCATCATAATTATTCTTGAAAGAGTTCACGCTTTGGGATGCAATGATCTCGACGGGCAGTCTGTTCCACTCTTCAAAAACTCTGTTGGACAAAAATTGTTGACGGGCTCTTGTCCTGAACTGCTCTCTGTATAGTTTCAGATGGTGACCTCTCAGGTGACTATGAGGATTCAGGACAAAAAGACTGGACAGGTCAACACCGAAAAATCCGTTTAGGGCTCTAAATGTAACAATCAAATCACCTCTGCTTCTACGCTTCTGAAATTCAGTGATCCCATGATATTCAATCTTTCGGAATATGATGGTCTATTCCTATCAAGTCCGTAGGGTAAGCGTGTTGCTCTCCGTTGAAGTCTCTCCAATAACTCCATGTCTCGGTGGAAGGTTGGAAACCAAGCAGGACCCGCGAATTCAAGAATGGGTCTGACGTAGGACTTATATAACAGGGAGGCAGTTGCAGGGCTGCAACCACGAAATGTTCTTTCAATAAGGTACAGAGCCCTTCCAGCTCGTCTTGTGACATTCAGGGTATGCTGGGACCAACTAAGGTCCGCCGTTACTGTGAGAGCAAGATCACAATGACTTCTTGTGGTTTCGAGCACGTGTCCGTTGATGGAATATTGTAATTTCGGGTTATTATTGCCGAGATGCATCACCTTACACTTCTCCAGATTGAGGGGCAGCATCCAGTCCCTGCACCATTCACTGCTCAGGATATTCAGATCACCTGTAGAACCATGGGATTTTTCAATGAACAATTATAATTTTCATGTCGTCAGCATAAGCTACCACACTAACTTCAGCATGAACGGCAAATCAGAAACATAGAGAAGAAAGAGCAAAGGACCCAAAACTGAGCCCTGAGGTACTCCACTACACACAGGTCTTGAGGTGGAAAAATCGTTCCCCACCCTAACACTGAACTCCCGTCCCGTCAGGAAGGCTTCGATCCAAAGCAGAACATTTCCCGCGATACCTAGGTGTCTCAACTTGAATAGTAAGCGGCGAGTGGAACCCGATCGAAAACCTTGGAAAAATCCAAGTAAATAATATCGACTGGCTCACCAGCGTCGACCATTCTGGTCCAATCATTCACGCAGGAAAGCAAGTTACTTAGAATGGACCTGCCAGGGACAAAACCATGTTGTGGGAGGTATATAACCCGTTCTCCAGGGCAAACTTAAGTAGTTGTTCTTGTATAATCCGCTCTAATACCTTACATGGAACCGATGTCAAGCTTATAGGTCGATAATTTGCTGCAGATTCTCTATCGCCCTTCTTATAAATTGGTGTTACAGAGGCTGAGACCCAGGAAGATGGCAGACAATGCGAGCGGAGCGACTCCTGATAAATAAGAGATAGAGGTAACGCAAGTGAACTCGCACATTTCGTAAAATGGCAGGAGATAATCCATCGCGCCCTGGTGAGGAATCCTTGAGGGCAGAGAGATGTCTCAACACCATATCCTGAGAAATCTCCACGGAATCAAAGGTGGGAACACACCTGGGGATCCCTAGCCCCGCATTGGTCCGTCTGGTTCTCGGGAGAAAGAAGCCTCGAAACTATCTGCAAAAACTTCCGCGGATTCTTGATGCAGCTCACACAGTGTTCCATCAGCTCTACGAATCCTGGGCGTCGAAACCTTCGTCTTGATGGTGGACCTCACGAATTTATAGAATTTCTTTCTGTCTCGTGATGAAGCTATCTTATCTTCGAACTGCCTTTTCGCCGACTTTAACATACTCTTGAGCTCCCTAGAGAAAATGCGGTGATTCTCATAGTCTTGAGAACGGAGGTGACGTCTATATTTCTGCCATAATGCTTTTTTGTGACGAATCATTTGCAATATATCCCTGCCGATCCAAGGCTTCAAGGGGTTCCGTTTAGATGTTTTTTATTGAGGTGTTAGTAGACATTGAACTGTTGAGAACCTCTAAGAATGCCCCCCACATGCTCTCAACATTTCCGACCAACAAGTTTCGCCAATCTATTTTCTCCAGATCTCGATTAGGTCGTGATAGTTTATTTGTTTGAAGGTTTTATTCGTACATTTTGGAGGATTGGTTGTGAATAAATGGAGGTTTGATTTCAGCACCAAATGATCAGACTTACCAAATGGTGGTAATATTCCAATCAGAGAGGATGTTCTCATCTGTCGTCATTAAAAGGTCTAGTAAGGAAGGCCGCTGTCCCATACGAATTCGGGTTGGCTCAGTCACAATTTGTGAAAAATTAGAACTAATGATAACATTCACAAACTCTGATGCGGGTGAGTTTACAGGTGGTAATGTTGTTAAAGGCCAGGAAATGTCAGGAAAATTGAAATCACCTGCTACTACAACAGATTGCTTAGTATGGATAATGAGAAAGATGCCGAAATAATGTATCATCGTGGCTGGACTGACGAGGGCGATATATGCAGGCCAGTGTTACTGATATTCCTAGTCCACAAATATCCAGAAAAATATTATCAATTCCAGGTGTATTGATACTAGATACAGATAGATGAAAGTCAAGTAAATTCTCATCTCTCACGAAAACACAGACTCCAGCATGTCCCGGGGTTACAACACTATCGCTGCGGAAAATTGAATAACCAGGTATTGATACAGCTACATCAGGAATAGATGTTTGAGCCAAGTCTCAGTAAACAGTAAAAAAGTAGGAGAATTAAGTTGGACGAATGCTAAGATTTCATTTAATTTAGATGGTAAACTTTGCACATTAGAGTATACAATATTCCAGTTCAAATTGATATTTAGTTTTTTGATGCCACAGTAGTTCGGCTATGAAAATATTTTATTTATGTGCATACTCTAACGAACAACATTCTGATTTATGGCAGTGTTTATACATATGTATTTGCTGAATCACTTAGTTTTTTTCAGCATGAATACGAACAAGGGTCCATAAGTCTCTTTTTCGTGTTAATATTATTAACCATAACTTAGGTATTGATGAAGATTCCTGTTGAATTGATTATGTATTTGTTCAATGGTTGGCGATCCACCCTTATTCGCACTTGAAACGTCCCATAGAGCAAAGATCACTCTTCTAGCTCTGGATAATAACCGATAAAAGTCTTGACAGAACGTTAAAAAAACCAGCCCATCAAGCCAATCCTTTCATCCGATGTATCAATCCATCATCCTCAATCTAACCGTCTCTCGTATCTGACCAGAATGCCTAAAACCCAAGTAGAAATTCTTATTGCTTGAACCATAGCCTAGGCACAATATCGTAATCCGATATATCATTCCAGATATACCGAATGTTCGGCTATGAAAAATTTTATTTATGTGCATACTCTAAACGACCACATTCTGATTTATGGCAGTGTTTATACATATGTATTTGCTGAATCACTTAGTTTTTTTCAGCATGAATACGAACAAGGGTCCATAAGTCTCTTTTTTCGTGTTAATATTATTACCATAACTTAGGTATTGATGAAGATTCCTGATGAATGATTATGTATTTGTTCAATGGTTGGCGATCCACCCTTATTCGCACTTGAAACGTCCATAGAGCAAAGATCACTCTACTAGCTCTGATAATAACCGATAGAAGTCTTGACAGAACGATAACCAGTCCATCAAGCCAATCCTTTCATCCGATGTATCAATCATCCTCAATCTAACCGTCTCTCGTATCTGACCAGAATGCCTAAACCCAAGTAGAAATTCTTATTGCTTGAACCATAGCCTAGGCACAATATCGTAATCCGATATATCATTCCAGATATACCGAATGTTCGGCTATGAAAATATTTTTATTTATGTGCATACTCTAACAACCACCATTTTGATTTATGGCAGTATTTATACATATGTATTTGCTGAATCACTTAGTTATTTTTCAGCATAAATACGAACAAGGGTCCATAAGTCTCTTTTTTCGTGTTATATTATTAACCATAACTTAGGTATTGATGAAGATTCCTGATGAATTGATTATGTATTTGTTCAAATGGTTGGCGATCCACCCTTATCGCACTTGAAACGTCCCATAGAGCAGAGATCACTCTACTAGCTCTGAATAATAACCGATAGAAGTTTGACAGAACGATAAACCAGTCCATCAAGCCAATCCTTTCATCCGATGTATCAATCATCCTCAATCTAACGTCTCTCGTATCTGACCAGAATGCCTAAAACCCAAGTAGAAATTCTTATTGCTTGAACCATAGCCTAGGCACAATATCGTAATCCGATATATCATTCCAGATATACCGAATGTTCGGCTATGAAAATATTTTTATTTATGTGCATACTCTAACGAACAACATTCTGATTTATGGCAGTGTTTATACATATGTATTTGCTGAATCACTTAGTTATTTTTCAGCATGAATACGAACAAGGGTCCTAAGTCTCTTTTTTCGTGTTAATATTATTAACCATAACTTAGGTATTGATGAAGATTCCTGTTGAATTGATTATGTATTTGTTCAATGGTTGGCGATCCACCCTTATTCGTACTTGAAACGTCCCATAGAGCAAAGATCACTCTTCTAGCTCTGGAATAATAACCGATAAAAGTCTTGACAGAACGTTAAACCAGCCATCAAGCCAATCCTTTCATCCGATGTATCAATCCATCATCCTCAATCTAACCGTCTCTCGTATCTGACCAGAATGCCTAAAACCCAAGTAGAAATTCTTATTGCTTGAACCATAGCCTAGGCACAATATCGTAATCCGATATATCATTCAGATATACCGAATGTTCGGCTATGAAAATATTTTTATTTATGTGCATACTCTAACGAACAACATTCTGATTTGGGCAGTGTTTATACATATGTATTTGCTGAATCACTTAGTTATTTTTCAGCATGAATACGAACAAGGGTCCATAAGTCTCTTTTTTCGTGTTAATATTATTAACCATAACTTAGGTATTGATGAAGATTCCTGTTGAATTGATTATGTATTTGTTCAAATGGTTGGCGATCCACCCTTATTCGCACTTGAAACGTCCCATAGAGCAAAGATCACTCTTCTAGCTCTGGATAATAAACCGATAAAGTCTTGACAGAACGTTAAACCAGCCATCAAGCCAATCCTTCATCCGATGTATCAATCCATCATCCTCAATCTAACCGTCTCTCGTATCTGACCAGAATGCCTAAAACCCAAGTAGAAATTCTTATTGCTTGAACCAGAGCCTAGGCACATATCGTTATCCGATATATCATTCCAGATATACCGAATGTTCGGCTATGAAAATAGTTTTATTTATGTGCATACTCTAACGACCACATTCTGATTTATGGCAGTGTTTATACATATGTATTTGCTGAATCACTTAGTTATTTTTCAGCATGAATACGAACAAGGGTCCATAGTCTCTTTTTTCGTGTTAATATTATTAACCATAACTTAGGTATTGTGAAGATTCCTGTTGAATTGATTATGTATTTGTTCAAATGGTTGGCGATCCACCCTTATTCGCACTTGAAACGTCCCATAGAGCAAAGATCACTCTACTAGCTCTGAATAATAACCGATAGAAGTCTTGACAGACGATAAACCAGTCCATCAAGCCAATCCTTTCATCCGATGTATCAATCATCCTCAATCTAACCGTCTCTCGTATCTGACCAGAATGCCTAAAACCCAAGTAGAAATTCTTATTGCTTGAACCATAGCTTAGGCACAATATCGTAATCCGATATATCATTCCAGATAACCGAATGTTCGGCTATGAAAATATTTTTATTTATGTGCATACTCTAACAACCAACTCTGATTTATGGCAGTGTATATACTTCTGTATTCACTGA
>CM024243.1:39968213-40068548 GCA_013421045.1 Propylea japonica
GCTTAGGAGTTATACATATAGTATAATTATACATATAGTATAAGTAGTAGTAACGAAAAGCTCCTTAAGTATAAGTACCTACACTTAAGGAGCTTTTCGAAACTATTCAGATTTTTATTCACTGGTATTGCAAGAATTCACTCATTCTGAACCAATCAAAAGCCGTGACAGTTTATTTTGATCCAGGGTACTGGTGCTATCCAACTTTTTATGGTGAAATATGAAAAATTAATTAATTATTAATAAATGGTGTTTCCTTTTTCTATTATTGCACCAGTGTTGATTTTACACTGGTTTTCGACGCATGCTAGTGGAGTTCATCCCCAAAATGAAAATATTTGAAAGAGTTCTCTATCATCTTTTCGACATATTCGAAGGTTTTCCTTTGTTCAGCCGGTTGCACGTAAAAATATGTTATTGTTTATGAAATTCAAGCCGTTTTCGAAGTTTCAGACCTTGCAGAACTGGTGCAGAAATGCTTGCAAACAATGCAAGTTTTAGACGCATCAAATTTCCAATAGAATACAGAAATCTACACCAGTGCTACCAATGAAGAACAAAATATGAACTCACTGCGCACCAGTTTTCCCAATAGAAAATGATATCAGAGCCCAGAGGAAAGTATCAAGATTTTGACACATCACGATGATAGAATATTGAGATGGTAAAATCATATCTATGCAAGAAATTTAATAAATCTTTTGATGCAGTTTCTTTCCTCTAGAACTTGCTTCTGCTTCTCGCCTATTCATTGCTCAATATAGGTACAGTATTTCTCGATTTAAACTCAACTAAATATTGTTACTTATTCATAAGGAGGAATCAGGGATCCCTTTTTCAGGTTATTTTTTATATTTCCCCATCAGAAAAAAAATTTTTGAATTTAGCCCCTAAAACATTGTTTATCTCAGCAGGTCATGAAAATAACTCAATTTGCTGCAGAGAGTCTATTGATATGCTTAATCTCTTCTTAAGAACGTTGTTGTTATTGGGCCTCTGACAGTAAACAAAAATATAATTTCGTTTCATGAATCTGTTTCTAAGTGGTGTTGTATTGATTTCGATGCACTGGGTTTTTGAGTTAAAACAACACAAAAGTTTTCCAATACTAAGCAAAGCAATAAAGCATGTTAATAAGTTTCACAACATTAGGTATAGTAAAGGCAAATATGAATGAGTAAAATGAACATATAGTCCGTTCACGAAAGGTTGAGCCGTCGATTGGCTATGGAAATTTGGCATATTCCACTGTGTATATCAAAATTTTAGGTTATGTTGTTTATTTTCTTGTCAGATTGATACGCAATGTTGTCAATATTGCATAGAGTTCTCTGAAAACTCGCTAGCTCGTCGGACGAGGCCGGGTACATTCGACAACGTTGACTTTATTTTACGTCAGATAAATAAACAAACGCCTACTATGCGCTCAAACTTTCTTGAACGGACTATACATATTCCGACGTAGTATTTAAAAAGCAGAGAGATGAAAGCTCAGTGAAAATACTCTGTCTTCTCGTATAAGTGTAGCCGTATCATTTATGTTGTTTTGATTCTAAAAGCTCAAAAGTGAAACGATCGAAAAGGAGGCAATGCGTTTTGATAGATATCACCTCTGCGTTACAAATAAAAAAACATTTTAGTTTTTCAGTATTCCTCTGTCAATGAAAAACTATCAAATATTCTGTGTGCCAAATAAAGGGAAAAATCAATAATAATCCGTCATACTGAAATTCGGCCCATAAAGAGAAATGCCCAAGTCTGTCTATCCAGACAATACAAGGGAGACAGAATTTTCATTACTTCCGATAGTCAGATCTTATAGAAGATATTTATGGCCGATAATTGTAAATTTGAATGTCTGTCCAGACAGCACAAGAGAGCACTAGATAGCACTCATGCTAATGAGAATCGTTCATTGTGAATAAAGAAGCAATTGGAACTATAAACAATGCACCAAGCTTCTTATTTCGATTTAATCATACATGTCTTGGATGTCCTCTAATATTTTTGGGAAAAACGGTTGCAATATGCTTCAGATATTGTCACGCTGAATGACAAAGTAACTACTAAATATAAAAAACCATAATGCCGAACCTTGAATTATGAAATTTGATATTCAATATTCTTTTTGTAGTTTAACATATAACGAGGTAGAAAATCGCTCAGATTGTACTCTTAAAATTCGAAATTGAAATCCTAAGAGTATGTCTCCAAACTGGATGAACTTGTATATCACCATATGTTCCATCCATCTGTGTTGACACAATCCTGAATAAGGAAAAAACAATCAAGCATTACAAGAAACTGCAACGATTCTTGGCACTCACTTTTCGTTCATATAAGGATTCTTACTTATCACCATCTTGTCAAGAAATCCTTCATGTCAGAAGGAAGAATGATATCATTTAATCGTTACTTTCGCCTCGAACGGTTTTGCATGTTATTTTTAGCACTTAATGGATGCTGGGATTGGGATTAATGCTTTATATTTTCTTTTTTCGGCTTTCTAGCTCTTATAATTATTCACTATACTCTTTTGAATAAATTATTCTTAAAGGTCGAATCAATATTTCTACATGCTAATGCAGAAATGCAATAGTGCTGTTGAAATTTTCTGTCGAAAATATTCCTAATAATAATCAAATCAGATTATATTCTTCCCTTCTATAAAGTAAAATATGTACTCAAATTATTCTCTTTATATTCGTCTTATTTGTTTCAATTGTGTCGTTAGAAATGAGAGCATAATTCATCATTCAAAATCATGAGATATTATTTGGGCTATTTCCATCATGATTATTTCTTGATCTATTTTTGATTATATCGGTTGTTGTCAAATTAATTCTTTCTTTTTTCAGCTGGATCTTATCATTGGAGTACAGATTGTTTTGAGATCAACAAAATGGGATTTTCGGTAATTGACATAAAAGCTGCCTACTTTGATTTTCTATCATCTATGAAATCTTTTGCCTTTTTTATCTTCCTGTTGAGCTAATTTTTATTTTCTTTGATTCGAACATTTGAAGGTCGTTCAGTTCCTCCAACATAGGCTGTACCATACATAAAAAGTCCTTAATAAGTATAATTTTCGGTAAGTTGATTTTGGTTATCAAGTTTGACTTTAGTTAGATAAGTTCTGATAGTATCTTGGGTATTGAATGCTGATATCACATTGTAAGTATAGTCCGTTCACGAAAGGTTGAGCACATAGCAGACGTTTCTTTATTTATCTGAAGTTGGCAGTATTTGCTGTCATAACGTAAAATAAACTCAACGTTGCCGAATGTACCCCGGCTCATCCGACGAGCTTGCGAGTTATCAGACAACTCTATGCAATATTGACAACATTGCGATCAATCTGACAGAAAAAAACATCATAACCTAAAATTTCAATATACACAGTGGAATATGCCAAATTTCCATGCCACACCGACGGCTCAACCTTTCGTGAATGGACTATACAGGGCGTGGACTATTATAAATATTTATATTCTGATGTAAACTTAGTTTTAAACAAACGATACATACTGTGAGTTCGGGCTGGCCATCCCGAAAGAAATTGAATAATGCGATTGGAATTGAAGATTTCTAGACTTTGCGTAAGAAACGATAAGATGAAAATTTTCCAAAGTAACCTACGATGTTACAATGATTTATGAAGACCCCGTACTTATTTCCAATTTTCTAGTTAAACCTGTTTCAGGTGAAACATTGACTAAAAAACCCTCACTGAGCATAAAAGTATAATGCTTTCAACATGTTTTAATACGACTTATTTCTAGATAGACGATACTTTTCGTTTTTACCAACAATAGTTTGGTACTATGGGTTCACCACTTACTTCAATTCTGGCTGACATATAACATAAGGCAGATTTTGAAAAGAAGGCAATAGATCAGTATTATATTGAAACCAAACCATAGCGATATCACGTGGATGATACCTTCATCATTCGGCAACATGGAAGAGAATATTTTCACAAATCATTCAACATTTGAACAGTATCGCAATTTCCATAAATTTGACCATGGAAATTGAAGAAAATAACAAGCTTCCTTTCTTAGATGTGCTCGTAATAATGATACTCTAAATTTTTAGTAATAAATATTCACCTTTCTCTCGAAAAACTGAAAAACTACTTCTTGTAAATAAAGCAAATACCTAAATAATTCGTTTAAATCTATGATAACGATACAATAACAACAATATTTCCAAAGAGAATGGAACAGCTCCTTTCTCAATATTCCCATTGGTTGACTCAAGTTATTAGTCCTTATTTGTAGGGGGATACCCAAGAAATAATTCTCTGTTAAATGCCGGCAACATAGAATAAAAGATTAGCGTGACGAGGGTAAGCAGACCTGGCCATATATGGGGCGTTATGGGCGTTTTGTCAATCCCGAACCATTTTATGTGACAGTCTGAATGACTGTTTTGAAAGACTGGTTAACCTTACGAGTTGTTGTGAAACGATATACATATCTGAGGTTTTTATCCATAGTTAACTCATTCATTTTTTGTTGGGTTTTTTATCGATGGGTCTTTCGACTTCGTCGCATTTTTTTTGTAACGGAATAATTTGAAACAAAGTAGCATAGGAACAAAAAAATCGGGAAAGTATACCAAGCTACTAGAAGCTGCGTTGTTGGAAAATGTCATATTTCATTTTCTATAGATTGTTTCCTTGAAAAAGCATTGGGAAAATCCCTTAGACTTTATGAATAATCAAAATTCGCACATCGATAACTCGAGAAATAATTATTCAGCCTTCGCAAAGGGTATAGCCGGGTTTCAATGGTAAATCAGCCCCTCGGCCTTTTCGATTCATATTAAGGCCATTAAGGGGATCGATTAGACATCGAATGAAAATATCAACCAACTTTTAGCTTTTCACCTCGAGCCATTTTTGAAATTTCTGTTAAAAAACAATTCTTTCGATTTCATTTTTTTTCTCTAGCGAAATCCAAGATTTTCAAATAGTGATTTTTTCTCTTAATTCTTTGCTATTGAAGGAATATAATTATAATTTTTTTTTTAATTTTAGCAGAAAATCGATTTCAAGAAGAAATAAAATTATAGTAATTTGTTCTACAAAAGTGTCCGCCGCCATTTTTGACACAAAATGTCTTCTTTGGTCTTTTTACCAGGGAATTTTTTCACATTTTTGAAATTGATGGAACATTTCGAAAAATAAATTAAAACTGTTTGAATTTTGGGATTCAGCATGCTTTAAACATTTTTACATGAAGATTTGATTCATTTTATTTCGAATATATTCAATAATTATTGCACAACATCGAAAAAATTCGAGGGAAAGCCCGCCGTTCTTTATGGTAAGTCATTGGGAAGTTTCGTTTTGAAATAATAGACATTCTTCCGAAATTTTAGCTCGGTGCTCCGCTCATACTCATTCACTCTAGAAAATTCATTGTGATCGGAGTTCAAGCTAACATTCTAAAGGGTTTTCCAATAAGAGGTTAGATTTTGAATATGCCCCTATTTCTGTAGATGTCACGTTTGACGCTGTAATTTTTTGACATTTGGCGAGTGAAAACTACGCCATTAATAAAAATGGAACGGTACACGCATTGAAATTCTCAAAATTCACTATAAAAATGGTGAAAATTTGGCAAAGACGGTACGTAAAAACTCGAACATTTTTGGGTCGTCGTGAAGCACCTTGTCGGACCGCAATAAAGAAATGTGGTGGAAGAATTGGAGCTGTTGGGACAAGTTAGTGATGTGAAGAAAAATAAAACCCGTGCACGTCGCTCGAACAGCCTGAATATGCTGCTGTAGCCGAAAGTAGTTGAAGAAAACCCAGGTTTGCCAATTCCTCTTCGTTCTTTGGAATTAGGCATTTCACAAACGTCATTACAACGTATTTGGCATAAAGATTTGGGTATTAAGGCTTATAAAGTTCATTGCGGGAAAAGTTTCCGGACCGTGTTATCTCTCGAAGAGGTGATCACAATTGGCACCGAGATCTTGTGATTTAACACCTTGCGACTTCTTCCTTTGAGGCCACGTGAAACAGAAGGTCTTCGCCAATAGCCCAGCGCCGATTCAAGAACTCAAAGATGGAAGTCGTGAAGCTATCGAGGACATAGGATAGCCACTTTTCGATTTGGTTATGGAAAATTTCATTAAAAGGATATGCTTCTGTAAGCGTGGTCGTGGTGGTCATTTGCCTGATGTTATTTTCCACTATTAACGGCATAGCTTCTTCTTTTTAATGAAATAAACATCCTTTGATTTATATTGAAAAATAGCATTTTTCTATGTATATCAAAACAACACCTCTTATTGGAAAACCCTTTACTTTTGATTAGTTGAACAATAACTTGATATTTCAATTTCCATGAAATGTAGTGTATAAGGCTGATCATATTGACCAAAATAGAAAATATCGGATGTGTTTTATGAGCCATTTGACTAGTCGGTCGCCAAGCTATCTTAAACTGTAAAAACGCCGTTTCCCCCAAACAATTACATTCAACATCGTTTAACACCATTTATTAGCCGTCTAAACGATCGGTTGATATCCGCCAAACGAAATGATTTCAGCTCTGATTTAATGACAGATCATTTAGTGCAATTCTTCTAATTCGATGCAATTCAGGATATCCTTCGGAGTGCTAATAACTGGAATGATTAGGATTTCCCGTAGGAAACTATCAGTCTTAGCCAGTTGAAACGGGTCTTTGAGTCTAGGTGGTGCCTACCTGCCAAAGTAGGTGCGACTTCTTGGTGCCATCGGTTGATCAGTTTACGAGTTTACTGGAGGTGATTAGCATGATTAACATGATTAACGATGCTTTGATTTGGTGTATCATTTGTTAATTGGTATTTTCGATATGAATGTTTTCCGGTCGAGGAGTAGGCTTTGAGTATGAAACATTCCTAGGAAGCTCTAATTTGCAACTGAAAACGACTGAACTTCTATGGTTTGGGAATGAAATGCATTTCAAAGTACTAGAATAATATTTTATGTCTAAACAATAGATTTTCTTGAACTCCCCTGCGAAGTTATAATGTTTTTTTCTTTATACCGAACTGTATAAATTGAATATTGGTGAAGGAGTAAGCCTAATATCATATCAAGCAGAAAACATTTGTACTGTGTTAACGCAACTGAATTTGTAGATTGTCAAGAGAGTTAAATTTCACTAAGATCTTGTTTTGCTTGCCATCATTGCGGTTTTCGCCACTGCTCTTCAGCTCGCCTTCGTCTTTCAGAGTCCCATTAAATTCAGTATTGAAAGGGCTTCATGGAGACTTGATCCAAGTGTCTCTTGTGGTTCTACTGTCCAAGATATTCTTGCAGAGGCTCGAAATGGACGAAGCATTCTGTAAGTAAACAAGAGTTTCCTCCTTTTCCCTACAGAATTCACACTCGTCAGTTTCTGGTTAAGACGATTCTCATCATATGCTCCTAAGGGCACAATGTGTTGTAAGAAGAAAGCCAGTGAAGAGGGGTTACTTATTATAATACAGTTTTAAGTTCCGGAGGACTTCTATTTCCACTCCCGAAGATTCCTTCCTCCAGTACTACAATTCTTCTCCAGAACTCTTTCTTATAGGGCATTGTCTATATGTTCCACAATAGGGTTCTGGGCCAGTAAGTGTCATTTGTGCTCCCTTTCGTGTTAGTGTGTCAGCCTCTCCTTTTCCTGTAATTTCTGAGTGACCATTGTTGTGCTTGCCTACTTCATTGAGTTTTTTTCGGCACTGCTATATTGATGTCGATGACAGTCGATTTCGATGACATAGGTGTTCAGTGCTTTAATAGCAGCTTGGCTATCAGAATGGATCACAATGTCACACCCCTCATAGTTTTCTATCTATGCATCTTTCGACTGCAAGTATGTCTGCCTGAAAAACACTCTTGTTTGCTAGTATATATATATATATATTTCTTTTGAATGAGAGCTAGTGATATTTATGTTTTGATTAATCTTTCTTGCCTCAAATATGGCATAACATTAATGATAACATATCAAACAAAGTGAACGATTTATTTCTCACCCAAATGATATAAAAATGAGCTTAACCGAAAAATTCCAGTTTTCGTCGTTTCAAAAATGGGTTCCTAATATTGGATACCCTATCCAAAAAAAGTAACCTATTGTGCTTGCAGAAATCAGAAACATAAATTTTCTTCTCAAATGGCGTTGATGGGATTTTTTATGTTTTCCATATTGAATTATTCATTAAGAAGACCTTTCTTAGTCATTTCAAAGAAAAAAAAGGATTTAACATCGGGTTCCAAATATTGGATATCCAATTATGTGGCATAAATGTTTAAATCAAATGGTTGAACTCATTGTAGAGGAATTTAACGTATGCTATACCAAATTTCAATATTTCACATCCACTACTTATCTTTTTTTCATATATTACAATTGGAGCAATAAAACACTACGTACCACATGCAAACGTTAAATTTTAAATTGCCATATAGTGATGACAGATTGGACTACATAGTTTACAGTGAATGAATTTACATCAAAAACAAATAGTTTTTTGCATTCAATGCCAGAAAACTCTTGGTAGAATTCGGGGTGATGCAATATCCAAAATTGGGCAACAGTCCAAAATTAGGCGACTTTAGTATTAGGTAGTGTCTTCTTTCTTCCATTCTTCATTCTCCCACAGCATTCTGAATGCTCACTATTCTATTGTAACACCACTGGGAAGGCCTGAATTTGTGCTGAGTGATTGGACTCTTAGGAAAGATGTCGAACGTTTGGTCCACATGTCCGCAAAATTGTTTTTTCATCATATTCAGGTCGTTTACCTAACCTGAAAAAATTCCAACACGTTACAATTCCTTCTTCCAAAAGTTAACTCAACCAAACCCTTACGGTCACGTAAAAACTGTCACAGCCGGACCACAAGCTTGGACTGGCCATTCAAGAAACTTTATACGGGACTTCTTTCTTATACGGAAATCGGATCTACGTGAAGAAGACAACGCAACATCTCCAAACAGAAATCCACATCCGAAGTGACTTGAGAGAACAGATGGCTAGCCCCATTTCTGGATAAAATGATTTCTCATTGTCATAATAACTTTTTTTCGATGTGGAATATAACCTTTTCCATACTAATTCGATTGATTTCGGATAAAAAATCTAACACTAGAGAAACACCGAATTTCCTTTCTCTTTTTCAATTTAATGATACCTAAGTAATACATTACATTGTTGTATTTCAAAATTGTTATTTCCAGGATTGGGTTTTTTCATATGACAGCATTCAGAGTAGTGTTAAATATATACCTATCCAATTATTCACTTAATATTTATAGTAATAAATTTTCAATTAAATGTTGACAATGCGATTTCTATACTCGTTCAAACGTCGTGCCATGATGACGTACGAGCAAGAGCCAAAGATATTTCACAAAAAATTGTAAAATATCTTCTTTGGCAAGAGCATAAAAAGTGGAGATGACAGAGTAGCCAGTTGGCATATTTGAAACTGTGATTAAACATTCAAACAATGGAATGAATTCTAACACGTACGTTACACACAACCGCCAATTCAACTCTTTTGAATTCCCTAGCTTATTTCGGTGATTTCAATTATTTTTGTCTCGAATACCTGTCCATGAAAAGAAAAACATAATCGCTATGATTTTCTGATGTTCATTATTTCTGGAAATCACTGAAAACACCCTTTCTATGTGAGTTTCTACACTGAACTGGTTAGGAAGACGTCTGAATTTCGCAGATTGAACGGATTCAAAGCAATGTCAAATACGAAATACATGGTCAAACAAACTGATATACATATCGTTATACACGGGCGCAGCCAGGGGGGGGGCTTTGGGGCTGCTGCCCCCCCAAAGATTCTAACAGTTTCAATTTTTTCCGAGTTCTTTTTTTTGCAACTTTCGTATTTGTTGTATCATCAAGAATTGTTCAGTTCAGCCCGCCCCCAAAACAAAATCCTGGCTGCGCCACTGTCGTTATATGAGCGATTATTCTATAGTTCAACTTTGTATCGAGATATTTAGGTCATTCACCTAACCTGATCGAATTCCAACACCTCACAACCCTTTCTTTCGAAAGTTATAGTGCTCACAACACATCCAAACCTTATACGGTCACGTAAAAATTGTGGCAGCCGGACTACAAGCTTGGACCGGCCATTCAAGAAACTTTATACGGAAATCGGATCTACGTGAAGAAGACAACGCAACGTCTCCAAACAGAAAATCCACATCCGAAGTGACTTGAGAGAACAGATGGCTAGCCCCATTTCTGAATAAAATGATTTTTCATTGTCATAAATACGTTTTTTTCGAGGCGGAATATACGATTTTTCAATATAATTTGTATTTATTTCGAATAGAAAATCTAACACTAGAGAGAAACATCGAATATCTTCTCTCGCTTTCAATTTATGATACCTAAGTAATACATTACATTATTGTATTTCAAAATAGGCATCTCCAGGTTTGGGTTTGTTTCATATGACAGAATTCAGAGTAGTGTTAAATATATACCTATCCAATTATTCACTTAATATTTATGGTATAAATTTTGATTAATGTTGAAAATGCGATTTCTATACTCATTCAAACATCGTGCCATGATGACGTACGAACAAGCCTAATAGTGGGGATACAGAGTCGCCAGTTGACATATTTGTAACTGTGATTGAATATCAACCAATGATAACGTACGTCACACTCACCCGCCAATTCTGGCAGTTTGAATTCGCTAGCTTAGAGAGAGAGAATTGAGAGAAATAACTTATGGAACTAGTATCAATTGGCTATCGACGAAGTCTTCCTGCCAGTTACACTATATAAATTTGTTTATAAATAAAAGATTTTAGATAAAAGGTGTCATTCTATAGATAAGTGGTAATGCCGGCAATTTAGCCCGTGTTGCACTCCAACAGTGAAAATAGAACCCTAGCGGTACAAGAAAATTTTTGGTCGAAAAAACGAAGATTGATGGGACATATTGATTCGTTACATCATAATGAAAGTAAAACAAGCTTGAAAAAAAATCTGAAGTCAATTGACAAAAAAATAGAGGGTGGTGCAGTTTTTGAACCAGCATACTTATGTGAGTGATTTCATTCGAAAAAAAATTAAACTGAATTCTACCTTTTTTTATTTCTCAAATAATTTTTATATAAAATCCTTTTCTATGAAAAGTTTGAAAGCAGCTCTTATTTTTCCCTAGACACAGGGGAACTTGGCATACACTGCATTGCCAGTTTGTCCTCGCATCTGACTTTTTTGTGCTGCAATGCGCACATCTTTTGCGGCTTGTCCTCATTGGTTCATGTGTACTTTCTGTTCTATTATATTTTTAGACCTATTCATCTGGACCAATGTCTGTAATGGAAAATTGTCACTTGTATTCCATTCATCCTCATCTGAATGAAAGCTCAATTCTGCATTGCCATCCTCCTCTTCCAGTAATTCGACCGTTTCGTCTTCCAAGTCGCTTGTCGTTGTCCCGAAGCATTATTGGAAGGTATCGAAACACAGTCACCATTCTCAATTCGCTCAATTTCATCTACTGATATTCCGACCAAATTGAATGGAGGAGGTTTACTCCTTCTATTCATAATGCACTGCAGTACGGGTGGTACAATTTTGAACACCTAAATTGTGATTCAAAACGCACCAAATCAAGTACAGAACAAAAAAAATATTTACATACTTCAATAAGTCCTGTAAACTATATTCCACTAGTTTTCTAAAGTATCTTTCAAAGGAATAACGTTTTCACACTAAAAGAATATCGCGTAAGCCGGCCGCGGCGGCATGATACAAATCATACGCATTTCTCGAATGAACGATGGTTTCCAGTCAAAACAAAATGAGTCATAATACTCTGTATAACCCAATAAACGGTTCGCAATAGTGGTGTACGATATGAACCCGTGTTCCTTTTAGGTAGAAGACTGAATATATGGTGGTTTAAATTTTACCCCACCGTCCTGCACCGTACAAAAAAAGCGTGGTTCAAGGTTTGAACCACTGTACTTGAAAGAGTTAAGTCTCCCCAGCATCGGCTCAACTCCAGTTGTCTCATAGAGCAGTTGGTCAGGAGGGTTGTGCATGGGATTTTTGCTAGCTTATTTCGGTGATTTCAATTATTTTTGTCTCGAATATCTACTTGTCTATGAAAAGAAAAACATAATCGCTATGATTTTCTCATGTTTATTATTTCTAGAAATCACTGAAAACGCCTTTTCTATGTGAGTTTCTAAACTGAATTATTTAGGAAGACGTCTGAATTTGCGCCAAATGAACGAACTCAAATGGGGCCCACTCACTAGGAAGGAAGAATGCGCAGTTAAGTCTCTGCATGTTTGCTGTAACGCAAACGTGTGCATTCATATTGCCCACACACATACACTTTTGCGTGTTGGTTTGGATGTGCGACAAGCGTGAGATGACGTCGAAAAAGATCTGATGTTAATGCAGTGGCGGTGTTGTTATTTAGGAAAAAATTTCTAAGGTATAAATATCGAACCCGACACTGTGTTGCTAAACATATGAAACGTGCAGAGACTTGTTGCCCATACACGGTCGTTTTTGGTCATTCTTCCACGTACGGGGAAGAATGCACACGCCACACGACGGAGATGAATGCGCATTCCAAATTTACGCCATACACACACACTTTTAACTGTACCACGTACAACGCGCATTCAAGTCTTCGCGCTTCCCTCTTAGTGAGTGGGCCCTTAAAGAGATGTCAAATACTTGTTCAAACAAACTGAGATCTACCGGGATATGAGCGATTATTCTATAGGTCAAGGTCAACAAATTTATTGTCAAAATATTCAGGTCGTTTACCTAACCTGATCGAATTCCACACACAACAACCCTTTCTTTCGAAAGTTATAGTGCTCACAACACAACCAAACCTTATAACGGTCACGTAAAAATTGTGGCAGCCGGACTACAAGCTCGACCGCCATTCAAGAAACTTTATACGGAAATCGGATCTACGTGAAGAAGACAACGCAAACATCTCCAAACAGAAAATCCACATCCGATTGACTTGAGAGAACAGATGCTAGCCCCATTTCTGAATAAAATGATTTTCATTGTCATAAATACTTTTTTTCGAGGCGGAATATACGATTTTCAATACTAATTTGTATTTATTTCGAAATAGAAAATCTAACACTAGAGAAACATCGAATATCTTCTCTCTCGCTTTCAATTTAATGATACCTAAGTAATACATTACATTATTGTATTTTCAAATAGGCATCTCCAGGTTTGGGTTTGTTTCATATGACAGAATTCAGAGTAGTGTTAAATATATACCTATCCAATTATTCACTTAATATTTATGGTATTAAATTTTGAATTAAATGTTGAAAATGCGATTTCTATACTCATTCAAACATCGTGCCATGATGACGTACGAACAAGCCTAATAAGTGGGGATGACAGAGTCGCCAGTTGGCATATTTGTAAACTGTGATTGAACATTCAACCAATGATAACGCGTACGTCACACTCAACCGCCAATTCTGACAGTTTGAATTCGCTAGCTTAGAGAGAGAGAATTGAGAGAAATAACTTTATTGATACTAGTATCAATTGGCTATCGACCGAAGTCTTCCTGCCAGTTACACTATATAAATTGTTTTAAATAAAAGATTTTAGATAAAAGGTGTCATTCTATAGATAAGTGGTAATGCCGGCAATTTAGCCCGTGTTGCACTCTTGTGAATCGTAATGATGAATCAATGGTCCAGTATATCCTTGCTTATTTGTTTCCTAATAAATTTCTGTCTCAGCCTCTTAAGTCTCCCCAGCATCGGCTCAACTCCAGTTGTCTCATAGAGCAGTTGGTTAGGAGGGTTGTGATGGGATTTTTGCTAGCTTATTTCGGTGATTTCAATTATTTTTGTCTCGAATATCTACTTGTCTATGAAAAGAAAAACATAATCGCTATGATTTTCTGATGTTCATTATTTCTGGAAATCGCTGAATACGCCTTTTCTATGTGAGTTTCTAAACTGAATTATTTAGGAAGACGTCTGAATTTACGCCAAATGAATGAACTCAAAGAGATGTCAAATACTTGTTCAAACAAACTGAGATCTACCGGTATATGAGCGATTATTCTATAGGTCAAGGTCAACAAATTTATTGTCAAAATATTCAGGTCGTTTACCTAACCTGATCGAATTCCAACACATCACAACCCTTTCTTTCGAAAGTTATAGTGCTCACAACACAACCAAACCTTATACGGTCACGTAAAAATTGTGGCAGCCGGACTACAAGCTTCGACCGGCCATTCAAGAAACTTTATACGGAAATCGGATCTACGTGAAGAAGACAACGCAACATCTCCAAACAGAAAATCCACATCCGAAGTGACTTGAGAGAACAGATGGCTAGCCGTTTGAGACCATTTTGGGCGAAAATTACGGACGATATAGCACTCGTTCAAGCAGACGATCATTCAAACCGGAAATCTCAATGATTTTCTGAGGGTCCGATATTTTTGAAAAAATATTCTTGAAAATGCAGTGTATTGGGCTGATCATAGCAAAATAAAAAATATCGGATGGGTTTTATGAGCAAGCTATCAAAACGCAAACGTTTTTCCCCAAACAAATTACATTCAACACCGATCAACACCATTCATTAAATAAAAAACCTAACACTAAAGAAATTTTTCTTCTTTTCAATTCAATGATACCTATGAGTAATATATAACATTAATGCATTCCAAAATGGGCATATCCAGTATGTTACAATACAGAGATATTTTGTTTTTTCAATTGACAGCCAGTATTCGCCAGTTGTAAAACTAACACAGTTTGTAAACTGTGATTTAATTTCACTATTGATATGAATGCTAACACGTACATCACAACCAACCTCCAATTCTAATCGTTTGAATTTGCTAGCTTATTTCGATTATTTCAATTATTTTATCTCAAACTCGTACCTGTCAACGAAAAACAAACCGATAATCTCTATGATTTTCTAAGGGTTCATTATTCTTGAAATTATTTTTCCGCCGACCTCGAATAAAAGGTGATTTTGATGTGTACGATTGCGCATTAATGACCCATTTTAATGCTCATTTTTTAGCCATTTTAATGTACAATCCTCATGGCAACCGTACACAAACTATCAAAAGCACTACGAGAATTGTCAAAACTCTACTGGAACATAGAAACATAGAAATTCATATGGTCAAATGTATGTCTTGTGCAAAATTAGAATGTATTTCAATCAAGAATTTATACACAATTCATATTGAGATCGTCGGAAAAATCTTGTAATCAACTCGGTTATTAATCGAGCGAATAATGGTCTCGAACTATTAACGCGTTCGCTCCGCTCACGCATTAAAATATCTTGACCATTAGTCGCTGTCTTTAATAACCTAGTTGATTTAGTAACTATTTTTTAGAAATCACTGGAAATGATAATTCTATGTGAATTTCTTAACTGAATAGGTTAGGACGAATGCACGCACTCAAGGAGATGTCAAATACTTGGTCAAACAAACTAAGAACCACCCTCATCTGAGCGATTATTCTATAGGTCAACAAATTTATTGTATCAAGATATTCAGGTCGTTTACCTAACCTGAGCGAAATCCAACACCTCACAACCCTTTCTTTCGAAAGTTATTGTGCTCACAACACAACCAAACCTTATACGGTCACGTAAAAATTGTGGCAGCCGGACTACAAGCTTGGACCGGCCATTCAAGAAACTTTATACGGAAATCGGATCTACGTGAAGAAGACAACGCAACATATCCAAACAGAAATCCACATCCGAAGTGACTTGAGAGAACAGATGGCTAGCCCCCATTTCTGAATAAAATGATTTTTCATTGTCATATTCCAGGAACGTACGGGTGAGTTTGGTGGAAGGTCCTTTTTTTTCTTTATATCTGGCTCGGGGGATTCGGCAAGGCAAAGGAGGGATAAAGTCGCGGAATGTTGAAATCTCAGGTGTCCGGCTCTTCGACAACGTATAGTCATTGTAAAAATGCAGGTGTGCAGTAGTTTGTCGCTTCTACGGTGCTGCTAGTAGGATCGGAGCCCCAGGCCGCATAGGATGGGTGGGTGTTCATTCAGGTGTTCCTCGAGTTGTGAATGAAGTTGGATTATGTTCTGATTGGAATATTTGTAGTCAGATGAATTAGTGGATGATGAACAAATTATAAACTTAGGTATATAATATGGCTGCGGAAAAACAATAGCGCAGTTTGATTTGAATTACTATCAAAAACATTGGTAGATTGAGTAGTACACCTCTTCTTGAGCGCTCGTTCTACTTGAACGAGCGTTATATTGTTTTGTCTGTTATTTTCGAATTTTGATCCGAAAATGTTTCAAATGGCACATTAATGACGAATTCGTGGTCGATAATTCAATTCTGTCCGTGAGGCTGTCCAGCCTCCATCCGTTAGCACAATAACTTCGAAGGTATTGTCCTAGAGACTTTAAATTTTCAGGATCAGTTCGGGTCTCAATGGTTGGTTGAGTTCTTTAACCAGCAAAATCGTATGAATCCCATGAAAATGAAATATTGCGGCCATATGCTAGATGGTCATAATAAGCTTCATGCAAAATTTTGTGGACATGGTGTGAACAGAACCATAGAAAATGAATTGGAATATTGAAAGGAAGAAAACTTCATTATTTCCATAACAAGTTATCCGATTAGAGTGAAATTTATTTTTGTGTATGAAGATATATGAATTTTCATGAAAACTTTCGAGAGGATTGCAACATCAGAATCATAGAATTTTATTTTTTTAATTCTCAAGCTTTACATATTCAAGTTTTTCAATAATTTTCGGAATATTATTCCGATCGTGCTGAGATTTTGCATTTAGAAATTCAGTATCAATCTCTCTCTATACAAAATTTTAAGGTAATAGCTTCATTGCTCCACCAACGAACGAGCACTCAAAAGCACTTGCTTAGGGCTTCCTTAATTTTTTACTTAAGTTTCAAAGATCAGTTCATAAGAAGATGTTCTCCTGAAGCGAATGCACTGCTTAAGGAAACCATGTACCTACCTATATATAAATATTTGTCTGTTTCGATTCACTTATGTTTTACAGATTTAAAGACAGAAGATTGTCTTATTTTGTAGGATCCTGTACTGATATTGATCAACAACAATAACAGTATTGTGTACAACATATTCTTTACGGATAATTGTTAGTGGAAATAATTGATTTGATGGTACAGATTATGAGATGACTAATCTTAGAATTTCCATCACAATATGTCATTAGTATTGAGAATATACATATAATATTAACAGAAACATTTGTAGCAAAACATTTTTGTGTTTTTCAATGCAAAGATCGCTATGGAAATATTCCATTATTTCAATGAACTTTCTGTGAAACTAATAATGAATGATGAATTATGAAACTCAGTTAAATGTCTTTGCTCAGTTAAGTTGATGAGGAATATCAAATATTAATACAGAATCTATGTGAATTGAATGCTAGTCATGAGTAAGACAAATTCGATTACTGACGTACTCTGGTTTTCGAGAAAATATCATTGAAATCAATCTAAATAAGCCAGCAAATTGAAACAGATTGGCGGTCATTCCCACTAATAATCCTTGCTAGTACGCCATCATCATTTTGAACCGCCAATGTTTTCTACGCAAAAAAGGGACTAGGTACTGTTTAAAAATATTCTAAAGTGAATCGTTCTCGAGAAAAAACAACCTTCAAGTTTGAACATGGTTAATTCATTGACTTCTAGCAAAGAAGTTTCAAAAAAATCATTTCAAGAAATATCATCATTCATAAGTTAGTTTTTCGAAAACGATTGTATGACGGTAGTACTTTTTTCTAATGCGTAAAAGTTGGGAAGGAAAACACTTACTAACCATTCAAAACTTTTTCCAATTAAGACCTGAGAAAAAATTCCACAAAAAATAACTTAAAATGCTCACGAAATGTGAGATATTCGACAAAACGACTTTCTTTCATTTCAACTCTCGAAAACGGTGCATTTTAGAGGATAAAGTTTAATAAGTCGTTTGTTCATATATTTCTGGATGAGCTATAACATCCTTAAGGCCCCACTCACTTCGTTCTTCTCCGCCGTTTTTACCGACGAGGTTAAAAACGTCAAGAGAACGGACGAAAATCAGGCCTCGTCTGAAATTTGCAACGTCGGGTAAGTGCGCCGTTTTAGTAGCCCATACACTTCGTTTTTGCGCAGTTTTACCCGACCGTTTTTAAACCGTCGGGTAAAAACATTATCTCATTAGAATATAACTACATAAAGTGTGGAACAGCCAAATGGAATAAATTCGATAACGAATGAATGAGAGCGTGTTGGAAAAAACGTTTGGACCGTGGATTTGTATTTTTAGATGCGCATTTAAAAAAATAATGATATAGGGTGTGTCATGTGACTGGCGGATACCCACTTTCTTATTTTAAATACAACCCCCTGTAAATTATTAGTTTTTTGGATTCTTCAGAAAATTCTAGACATAATTCATGTACAATGTCCCATATCTTTCTTTAACTGTTTCGGAATTATTAAGTGTTTTCAAGTGTATTACAAATAACATTAAAAAAAGAAAATTATTTTATTTCACGAATTCGCTACATTACACTAAATACATCTCTCACATTGAAATCAATGTTTTTTTATACATTATTTGTGAAATCAAATAATTTTCTCCTTTTAATGTTAATTTTCTTAATACATCTGAAAACACTCAATATTCCCGAAACAGTTTGAGATTGGTATGGGACATTGTACATGAATTATTTCTAGAATTTTCCGAAGAATCCAAAAAACTAATAACATACAGGGGGTTGTATTTGAAATAGGAAAGTTGGTATCGGCCACTGTCACATGACACACTCCATATCATTATTTTTTTAAAAAAATGCGCATCCAAAATACAAGCGTTTTTCCCAACACGCTCTCATTTATTCGTTATCGAATTTATTCCATTTGGCTGTTCCACACTGTAATTTGTATGTACAGTCGACTCTCAATAATTTGAAACTCAAGGGACCAACGAAAAAGTTCAAATTACCGAGAGTTCAAAATGAAAAGAGTTCAAATAAACAAGATGGAGTAAGGATGAAATTCAATTAGACAAGAGTTCTCATTGAAAGACTCTTATTCTTTCTTTCGCTCATTTTTAATTCGAAAATTCGAAAGTTTTAATTCAACGCAATTCTAAGGAAGACTGCGCAAACTCAATTAAGACAAGTGCAAGATGAAACGGATCACAGAAGAGTGGGGACTTCAAATTATAGAGTGTTTGGGTGATTTGACTTCAAATTAAAGAGTGCTATTGAGAGATGTCACAGCTATACAACTTCGAATTATCGATGGGGTTGGAACACGTTGCTTTTTTTCAAATAATCAAGTGTTATTCAAGGGAACTGTAAACAACTTCAAATTATCGAGAGATTCAATTTATCGAGTGTCAAATTATCGAGAGCCTACTGTATATGTATATTTGATATCAATGCATAAACGACACAAAGAGCTCCATTCAAAAACAGCCACGACGGCCCTGCACAATTTCTACTCAAACTGGAGATTGTATTTTATGTGGTACCAGTCAACATGCACGTGTGCCATCTTCTTCGAAGTTTTCTCAAAAAGTGGATCTCCGTACGAGACCCAGTACACCACGTACCGTTTTTTATCTTCAAGTCATGACTTAATGACGTTTATGACTCTTTATTTATCATCTAGAACCGATCTCTCTATTCACGCCATTTCTTAAGGACACGCTGCTATTCGTGCTGGAAGAAAGGAAGAGTTGTCAATAGATGCAACTTCTCACCTTTTTCAAAAGGAACTGTGGGAACTTGTTGCTCGTACGGAGTGTTCTAAAGTGCACCTGAATCACGTATACCATAAAACATTGTTATTTGCAGCAGTGTGGTCGGGTCTAGAAAAGGAATATTGTGCCAAAAAATGTATTCTCAACTTTAACTGTTTTTCTAAAAAACTTTTAAAGTTTTCACTCCCAGTCTCTGAAACAGAAATAAAAAATTTGATTAAGATGAAGTGCTCCTGCGAAAAGCTTTGCACTAATTTGTCAGGAGCAAATGGGTTTTGAAAAAATTCTTGCCTTACAGTTACACTAAAAGAAGAAATAAATGAAAGGGTAATGTAACGTTTCGGTGTATATATCAGATACCTTCTTCAGACAAACTTGTAAAATCTTCGGAATTGTGTGTTTTTTTATTCGCAGTCTAATTGACATTCTTTGAAATAATTGTTGCCTAACAGTAAAACTACAAAAGGAAATAAATGACAAGGATAATGTAACTTTTCGGTGTCTATATCAGATACCTCCTTCAGACGAACTTGTAAAATTTTCGGAATTGTGTGTTCTTTCATTCGCAGTCTAATATTTCGTTTCAGGTCTGGGGGTGAAAATTTAAAAAGTTTTTTAGAAATGCAGAATCCTTCCAGATTATATTTTTCAATGGATATCTGAAAGAAAGGTATGGGCCTTTTTCTATTACTAGTTTCAGAAAATTGGGGAAAATGTAAAAGAAATTCTCACATACAAAAATTTGTATCACCTTCATGTACTTCATCTCAATCAAATGTTTTAATTATTTCTGTTCCAGAGACTGGGAGTGAAAACCTAAAAAGTTTTTCAGAAATGCAGAATCCTCCCAGATTATATTTCAATCGATATCTGAAAGAATGATATGAGCCTTTTTCTATCACTAGTTTCAGAAAATTGGAGGAATTGTATAAGAAATTTTAACTGTTTTCGTTCGCTGGTTTTTTGGACAACAGCGAACGTATGTTCGCAAATTTGAAATGCAGAAAAGGTGTCAAACGACTTGTTTCAACTCATTGATAAAGTCGGCTTTCCGTCAGTTAATGATAACTCTCCGTGAGAATTATTAAGATTTTACTGATTACCCGGTACTTCTAGGCTTTTTCGAAGCACCTCAAAATCTTTTCAGCTTGTGCGATTTTGGACAATCGATTGTGTTTTGTTTACGCCCTATTACTGTGTCCTCACGCCACTTCAGGCACTACACTACTAATGGACATTTCTGTTTCTGTATGTTAAAACATAGGGTTTTTTTCATGTGACAGCTGACAGCATTAAAAGTAGTGTGAAATATATGTCTAATTTTTCGTTTCAAAGTTCAAGTATAGACCAGGGCCGAAACCTTCAAAAATGGTAAAAAATGAAAAAAAATCGCAGTAGGATGAAACCCATTGAAAAAGGAGGGGAATATGATCAAAATGAAAGGAAAAATAAATTACGGTCGATCTGAGTTCGGGAAGAGGGAGGGGTGAGTTTTTAAGGGTGAAAAATGGTTTTCCTTGATTTCCGGCAAAACTACAAGTCCTATGGAAAAAAATTAAATGGCAAAGTTGTAGGTAATGAAAAGATCTAAAACTTTTGTATCGACAATTTTTTTACATAACCTCAAAATTTAGGTGAAAAATTCAAAAACCCAAGTTTTTGGTTTTTTATTTATATCTTTTTCTAAAAAATTTTTTTTTACGACATTTTGTGAAAAACTTACCTTATTATGTCCCAAATACACTGTAATTTATTTGATTTAAAATATTCATGTTTTCGTCTTATTTTTACTTAATATCAAAAAAGCACCCAATTTCAATCGAAAATTCTGACGTCAAAATATCAGCTTTTTCAAAAAGTTTAAAGGATTTTTCTTCATTGAAATATCTACTTTCTGATGGTGTGAAAAAAATATACATTACTATAAGGAGTGTTCTCAGAATCAACGATTTATGAAACCCACCATTAGAGTAACTCAGTCCCCACTTCTCTATGAAATAACTTACAATGGGTTGAAAACTAACCAAAAGTCACTCAGGTATATGAATTATCTCAAAACAGCAATAAATAGTCATCTAAAAATATTATTTAAACAAGATTCTACACCTTTTTCAAAATATTGTAGATGTCTTATAAATATTAACTACAAATTGAAATATACTTCTATAATTAAAAAAAAATAAGTTAATATTAATAAGACATCTACAATATTTTGAAAAAGCTGTAGAATCTTGTTTAAATAATATTTTTAGATGACTATTTATTGCTGTTTTGAGATAATTCATATACCTGAGCGACTTTTGGTTAGTTTTAACCCATTGTAAGTTATTTCATAGAGAAGTGGGGACTGAGTTACTCTAATGGTGGGTTTCATAAATCGTTGATTCTGAGAACACTCCTTATAGTAATGTATATTTTTTCACACCATCAGAAAGGAGATATTTCAATGAAGTAAAAGCCTTTAAACTTTTGAAAAAAGCTGATATTTTGACGTCAAATTTTCGATTGAAAATTGGGGTGCTTTTTTGATATTAAGTAAAAATAAGACGAAAACATTAATATTTTAAATCAAATAAATTACAGTGTATTTGGGACATAATAAGGTAAGTTTTCACAAAATTTCGTAAAAAAAAAGTTTTTTTTGAAAAGATATAAATAAAAAACAAGAAACTTGGTTTTTGATTTTTCACCTAAATTTTGAGGTTATGTGAAAAAATTGTCGATACAAAAGTTGTAGATCTTTTCATTACCTACAACTTTGCCATTTAATTTTTTTCCATAGGACTTGTAGTTTTGCCGGAAATCAAGGAAAACCATTTTTCACCCTCAAAAACACACCCCCTCCCACTTCCCGGACTCGGATCGACCGTAATTTATTTTTTCTTTCATTTTGATCATATTCCCCTCCTTTTTCAATGGGTTTCATCCTACTGCAATTTTTTTTTGTTTCAAAAATTATCGACCCTGGTCTATAAGTATGTAATAATGTTTTTCAATTCAATATTGAAAAGCGATTTAAATACTCGTAAGTTCAAACTTCGCGCCATGATGACATATGAGCAAGCATAATTATGAGGATGACTTCACATCAGAGTAGACAGTTGGAATCGTTGTAAACTGTGATTCAAAATTCAATCAATGAATTAATTCTTACGGGTACGTCACCTTTTTGAATTTGCTAGCTTTTCGGTGATTCCAATATTTTTCCTTGAGAACCCGACAACGAAACAAAAAACGGATAATCGCTATGATTTTCTGAGCGTGCATTATTTCAGAAATATTATTATGTTAGCTCTTGATTTCAAAAGAATATATATATATATATATTTCAGAAATTTTTTTTCAAATTACTGGAAATGACCAGGGTGGTCCAATTCACATATGTATTCATATTCAGAAAAACTCCTACCTATGATAAATAATCAGTACCTTTCAAAACTATTCTTTGTCGATTCATCCGAAGGAAATTGTCAAAAAACAAAAAAGGAATTCAAATAACCAGAGATCGTGAACAAATCATTGCATCAATGTTAAAAATTGGTTGCGGATTGATTAGTATTATAGTAGGTTGAGTAGAAATAAACGTTACTTTTCACTCTGAAGAAAATCCTGAATTCCTTAATTATTTCGTCATTGAAGTTCACTTGTGTGATCTATTTCACAGTCTATACAACAATGAAGTATATCGCTCTGTTAAATTAATTCTTGTAAAATCATTTTCTGATTTCTGATTATATTCACGTGAATATCTGCTATTCAAATTTCAACAAAAACCAAGTGATTCGAATTGAAATGAAGACAGCAGACGGTATAATTCCACTGAATTTAAAATTCGATTACACCATTTGCATACGCATAGGAATCATCAGAATTTCCAATTCTCATGCAGTCCTTATGTCCATCGTTCGTGAACATGATACATTCTGAATGCACCAACTCAAATTTATAATTCCAATGTAATTTCAAGTCTTAAGCATGATATGATGAGATGAATGATCAGAACAAGTTCAATATTTTTCAGGATATTCGAAATGAAGGAGCTAGTCACATCTTCTCATGAATTTTCTTTGAACAGTAACTGGTTTTTATGAATGACATATTAAATCGCATTAAATCTATAAAATATCAACCCAGATATTCAACCTATTCCATCCTTGACAATTTCTTGTTTTCCACTCATTCTGCTCGAAAGTTAGAATGTCCTCGTATTTTTCATCCTGCGAAATGGTTTAAAGATTAAATTGAAACCGTGCAGACATTCTTTCGAAATCAATGCACTCAGTTCTAAAGAACAATTAAGTTTATAAAAACATCGAAATACAGAAAGTTTGGCGAATCTTCAGCCATATGTCACAAACCACTTTATGAAGTAAACAAGGTAGCCAAAAATTGACATTTTCAGAAACCTATTACACGGAGTCTTAAAGAGGCCAAAAGTGTATTTACTTATTATGATCTCGTAGTCATAAACCACTCGAGATGGACTTTTGAAGTAAAGAAGCAAACAAAAGCGCAACTTAAGCGTGTCAAAATTATGAAAGGAGATATTTGCAGACAGGCGCCAGGATTCTATATAATTTTGAAGGATATGACGTTCGAACAACAGGTGAGATGGTTTTAAGTACCTGCAATAGAAAAATTTGAAGATAAGGAAATTTTATCTGAAAGCCGGCAATTAGGTGGGTCAAAAATGATTCTTGTGACGGTCAGCATGAGTTTATGTGAACACCTGTATGTCATTCTGAATATTAGGAACAGAGGCTGAAATATTCACATGCTTTCAAGTGTATTCAATACTGGACCTTACACTGTTTTGCTGAAGATGCGCAACTTTATTAATTTACCGTTCATTCTAGGTAATAGTGCGCGAAATGAATATGGAATTATAGTCCGTTCACGAAAGTTTGAGCGCATAGTAGGCGTTTGTTTATTTATCTAAGTTGGCAGTATTTACTATCATCATAACGTAAAATAAAGTCAACGTTGCCGACAAGCTTGCTAGTTATCAAAGAACTGTATGCAATATTGACAACATTGCGTATCAATCTGACGAGGAAATAAACAACAAAACATAAAATTTTAATATACACAGTGAAATATGCCAAATTGTCATCGCAAACCAACGGCTCAAACTTTCGTGAACGGGCTATTCATAAAATCTACGAATAAAGGCATAACTTGATACTCGATTTCTCAAAGTGTAAATTAGAGTTTATACACGACTTTTGTTAAATCACAAGGAAAAAATGAGATAATAATTCGCTGTTGTCAAATCCTTCATAGATTTAGCTTTGTAAAATATTCTTTAAATTAGTATTTCTTCAGTATTCTAAAGTACTTCAACAAACAAATATGGGTATACCTTGTCAATCGAGGGCCAAATCTACCTTTTTTATATCAATTAAAGCTTTTTTCAAAAATATACAATAACCAGTTCTCCAAAAATTTCTCATGTGTCAACTTGACTTTTTCCATGCTTGTCATAGAAGGGTATTGTCGCGGTCGCCAAATTGTAAAATCTTCAAGAAATATATTCAGTAGTCGTAGATAAAGTATAATGGCTGTTATTCACTTCTCGAATAATAGCTATCATTAAATGCTCGTTGCATAAATACTATTCTCCGTCATGTTCATAAATCTTAAGCTCTCTATGGTTCGCGGCGGCGACAAGGATCTCAATAGGGTAAATTTGAAAATTTTAGTTCACAATAAGTTGAAGTTCACCCAAAACGTAAGGAATATCTTCAGAGATCCTTTCATGCCCCAAAATCATTGTACAGCAACAGGGAAATCTTGAAGTCTGCAGAAATACTTTTCTTAGTTTTGCCATCAGTCCATCACACCAAAACTATGGCAATCTATGTTTATAGGCCAGGCTTGGTTCAACATGATAAAGGTTTTAGATTAGAATAGATAATGACACATTGGCAGCGTTACAACCTTTCTACACTGCGACCAATGGAGATTTTGTGCGTTACTATACTAGAGCTTCATTTCACCCAGGAATGTAACCTTCTTCGCAAAGTTGATTATCCTTGGAGACTTCGCTCTTATGTTGGCTGCCGTCAAGGTAAGGCCACGCAGTAGAGTAAGTTTGGTTTGCGCCAATACATTGATGCACTGGCATAATATGTGCTAAAATTTGTTACAAGGGCTTTGCTGCGAAGTTCTTCTTTTTGTTAAAATTGCAATCGATTTGTTCTGAAGAATTAGGAGTAGCGGTTACTAATCTCATCTCTAGTTTTCCTGACGATTCAGATGAAAAACTTCACGATGATTGTTTGCACTTCAAATCCTACTTAGCTCAATCAGAAGAACCTCCAAAAATTCTACACGAGATGAGTACCTTCATTAGAAATGATAAAAGCTTAATGCAAGTATTTCCCTATATGGATATTACAATAAGAATGTTTTTATATGCACTTTTGCAACGAACTGTTCAGCAGAGAGGTCTTTTTCAGCATTGAAGCGAATTTAATCGTATTTGCGATCTAGCATATTATACAGGGTGAGTCTTTGACTTGTACATATATTTTAACCGTATATTCCTGGGGTCGAAAGAAACACTTTTTTCCTCTACCATTTTTTCCGATTCGGCCTAAATAAGAAGATATAGCCCTTTTTTGTTTTCAGAATGAGCTATGCCGCCACTGGTAAACTAACCACTGAATTTTGCAAGTACGAGATATAATTCAAACCTTTGAAATAAGCTATTGTATCAAAGAAACGAGTAGATATACCATTCGAAATTTCAAATAAGCTGCTGTATTAATGAAAGAAATATGAACTCACCTTTTCAATACCAGTTGTATATTTTCTAATGCATTCATCCAAAAATTTCACTGGTGATGAAAAGCAGAATAATCTCTTCTGATGTATACTCAGTATACTTCATCGGATTAACTTTTAAACCACCTATTCTAGCTATAGCATTCATTTCCAATATCTCTTGAAATCTTCCTTGCAAGTTTCAAAATCAAAACAACAACTCAACCATAACATGCATGACATTTCACGTTCATAAACACCAGTTGGCGATTGAATTTCAAGGGGTGTCCGCATCATAGAACAAACTTTTCTCTATGGTCCGCATGGTGAAAGTCACAGACGTGCATTAGATTCTTGACATCGGTGTTCTGTGGTCAGTTGTTTTTCAAAATCATACGACTTCAGGAATAATAACTTATTAAGGTCATTTTAGTAGTAATAAATATGATGAATTGAATAATATGAGAAATGAACGTATTCTAACATAATTTAAATTTGGATCAACGTATGTCAAAGCTCAACGAAACAAAATTGCAATAGGTACTTCGAAAGTGGTGTAGAAATTTGCTTGAATAGATAAGGATTAACACTGAAGAAGTATAGAGGTGAGCTTATTAATTGTAACCCCATTGTTAAAGAAAATCCGCTAGTTCTCTTACCATTCATCATTCCAGATAACAAATCTCGAAATATTCTTGAAATTTGTCAAAGTGACCACATAGGGAAAATTGAATTCTGTGAATATTTTCGACAGAGTTGCATTCAGCCAAAGTACCCAATTTTTTCGAATTTTTAAGATTTTTTCTTTCTTTCAACATCGAATTACTCGGAATTTTGTAGTCGGGAAAGATTAATCATATTCATGAAAAACTATGTTTCAAAAATCATTCCATTTGAAGGAATCGTTTGCGAGATATTACTGAAAATTTATGCTTTCCATGGATGTTCAACAGCCTGGATCTTTGTAACCAGACCGAATCGGAAAAAATGGTAGAGGAAAAAAGTGTTTCTTTTGACCTCAGGAATCTACGGTTAAAATATATGTACAAGTCAAAGACTCACCCTGTATACTCGTACATAATACGAGTATAAATCTCAAGAGCGTTTGGATTCACTGGCTGTTTTGTGGATTGACGCTGAGTTGTTTAAAATATTAGACTTCAAAGAATTGTTGCAGCAATTAGAGGAAAAGAAGGCAAGAAGAAAACCATTACTGGTTTGATGATGAAAACTGTGGTTTTTTACTATGAAATAAACACTCTGAAACATAGATTGTTTTATTTCCAGATAGAAAATTGTCTTTACCAACTTCAGCGAAAATATCGCGTATTTAAAAAATTTCAATTTTTTAAATTCTCTTCACTCAGAGAGGCGGCAAATTGTTTTTGGCCTAGGGGAGGAAAAGAGTTTAATTCGACCCTGGTCCAGATTGCAATAGCGAAAGTTTTCGAAGCCTTTTCAAGCTGTTTACTTCTTACTCCGAGGTTTTACTCAACTTTCTTAGTTCTCTTCAACAATTTAATGCACGAATTTCTCAAAGCTCACATGCAGATTAGAACCATCGACTATCGTATTCCTAGCCTAGTCGAACATATTTATGAACTGCTTGGTATGCAGAATGTACTCTGCGACAGTCGAGTACGACTGGCGCCTGCAAGGCGGAGCTGAAAAGAACAATGCAATGCGAGCCAGACGTGACTTATATAGGAAACGGACAAAACGAACGCTTCTAATCCTGATCTTACTTGTTACTTTCATAGAATTCCGTCATTGAGAAGTGTTATTGGGAAACGGAGTGCGTGAAATTACAATACCGGAAACCAAAAACGGATGGATAACAATCATTTTACAGCGGCGATATGTTGGAGGAATTGCCAAGAGGCCAAGAAGCCTACTTATACAGGGTGTTTAGAAAATATATGAATAGTGCGATGATAGGCATCTGAAAATAAGAATGCTGCACTACGGCGGACATTCGTAGAACTATTAATATTGACATGGAAGGATTTGGTTGCATTGTTTATGTGTACCTATATCTGCTTCATTAAAATTGGATTTTTCATCAATATTTCAGAAATCTATAGTGACCAAGTGTTTTACTGTGTATATTATATTTTATTTCTGTGAAGACGGTAGGTGTGATCAGCCATAGTGAAAGATGAATCAGGTTGAAAGACTGTTGAGGAATTGAGGAAAACAATTCTGTTGTGTGAACATTTGAATTAACTTCAATTTATTATATTCAAACAGTACTTTCTCTTCACGAGAGCATTCTTCAGTAGGTTTTCCTTGTTTAGACTTCCTTGTCTCAACCGTTCAGTTCTACTACTAAAACTAGAACATTCCGGTTGTTCCCCCTTTCTGGTCGTAACAGTATTTTTCAAAAACTACCACTGTCATGAACTGGGATCTTCAAACGATTAACCCAATGAATATGATTTAACCTACAAGTTTTGTATAATCCGTACTTATCTCGTACTTAAAAATAATCGTCATCTACAAAATGCATAGAGCAAACTTTCATATTTCCTCTGACTGGTTTACCGATTTTAAGTTTCAGTTGCCAGGCTTTTCGTCGATCCATCAACACTTTGTCACTTTACTCCTCGATTTCCCTTCTACCAAACGCGAATTTTATCCCTAGCTTGAGGAAAGGCATGGAAATGTTTATTATTTGGAATCCTTTTTTTTCTCAAGAAGAACACTGAGGAACTGAACAATAGCGATTTGAATTAATTATACTTAAAAAATAATTAATAATGTTAAATATTCACAGAAATAATGACAAGACAATGCAAAATGGAATCATGTCAATATTAAAGGTTTCTCAGATCGTCACCAGAGGGCGTATCGCTTAGCTTGATTTGCCTTGTCAAAAAATAGGCTGGGTCATTCATATCTATGTACTTCTATTTTGAGGCATCCCTGCTTATACGGGTTTCCTTTGGGTGCACTAGTCTTGCACTGACACTACACTGGTTTACATAGAATGGGCATTTCATTGTTCTTTGTACCAATGGAACACAAAAATTGCACCCAGTTCTCTCAATGGATAACGCTATAAGTTGCAGTCATCTAATGAATGCGCCTGAAAAGGAGCTTCCAAATTTTTTTCGTTTAGAACCAAAAAGCTAACCAGTATGAATCCAGTAATGCAATGCGAGTCCAGGGCCTATTGCACCAAATACTTTGGGAACTTTTCACTTAGGTAGCACTATACATTCTGACAAATTTCAAAAGTGAAAATTAACTATGTTGCACAACATTTCTCCCGAAATTTAATTTCTGCGAAGTACTTTTCACTTTACACTTGAGTTTTCACATTGTACTTTCAATTATGAATGCGTCTAGTGGAACGTAATTCATTTGAAAAGTTGCAAAGTATTTGGTGCAATAGGGCCCAGACGTGACTTTTTAATAGGAAACGGAGCGAACGGACGAAACGAACGCTACCAATCCAGGTGCCGTATTCTCGACAAGTGATCTTTCAAAACGACTACGAACTTTATTGCGCGTTGTTCATTTTTGCAGATAAAAGAGGGACTCGTGCAATGAAGTTCGTATATGCATTGAAAGATCACTTGTCGAGAATACGGGGCCTAAGCTTATGATCTGAATGTTACTTTCATAGAATTCCGTCATTGAGAAGTGTTATTGGCAAAAGGAGTGCGCGAAATGTAACAAAACGGATGGATAACAATCATCTTACAACAGCGATATGTTAGAGGAATTGCCAAGAGACCTGCTTATACAGGGTGTATAGGAAATTCGCTAGTTGCGAATTTAATAGATGATTACTTGTAAAAAATTTAATGGGTCTTTTATATCAACTTTATTTTGAAGACACCCCTGCTTATAGCTTTCCCTTGAGGTGGACTAGTGTTGCACTGACACTACAAAGGTTTCATTGAATTGAACGGGCATTTCATTGTTTTTTTGTATCAATTAAACACAAAAAAGAGCACCCAGTTCTCCCAATGGAAAATCCTATTAGTAACAGCCGCTAATTAACGAGCCTGAAAAATAATTTTTATTTTTTTTTTGCTTCAAAACCGAATACCAGTATGGAAATCCATCAATGCAATGCGAGCCAGTCTTGACTTTTTACTAGGAAATGGACCAAATGAACGCTTTGAATCCTGAGCTCATGATCTGACTTGTTACTTTCATAGAATTCCTTCATTGACGATTGTTTGTCGGACGATAGTAACCTATATATACTGATGGACAAAATTAGCGCACCACCTAAAATTTCGTTGAATTTTAACAATTGATATCTTCCCAATATTTAGTCGGATTTCAGAGTTTTTTCCTTTCAATAGTAGCTCTGTTATTGTCGAATTCCCTCCATTAAGCAGATGTCCGAAAAATAAAATCTTCATGTTGTACAGGGCGTTTAAATAATGTCATGTTTTATAGTCAAATTTTAACGTCTTCTGTGGGCAATGCCAGGTTGCTGAGGTATATGAAAATAATAAAGCGTTGTAGCCTAGTATCTCTGGAGTATTATACCAATTTATCTTGAAGTCGTCCAGAGATATTCAACTTTTTATCAACTATTGTATTTTATGCATTAGCCATGAATATCTTCGCAACCATTTGTCCGATTTGAATGTTTTTTTTTTAGTTGTAGCTCTTTTATTGGCGAATATCATACTACAATGAGATGTTGAAAAAAAGAAATACATCATGCTGTACAGAGCGTTTAAATTTTCCGGTTTTTTTCATTACAGTTTAACGCCTTGGGCAATACCAGATATCTGAGGCTTCTAAAAACTATAGAGTGATGTAGCCTGATGTTTCCTGAGTATTTTGCTTTTTCAAAAAGCATATTGTTCCATTCCAGAGATATTCACATTTTTATAACATCATGCATTTCATACAATATATTGACAATGAATATTTCAGTCAAGTGATACTGTAGTTTACAGTTGTCATAATTTTTTCTAATAATAAATTCATTTGAAATTAATAATTTTGTTAATTCTAAAGTTTTCTTCGCTTAATATTCTTTTCATTCGACGTTGAATACGTAGTTTAAGCTGATCCCAAACGTTTTCGATTACGTTCAGGTCAGGACTAAAAGCCGGCCACTGTAGATGTTGAATCCCAACCTCTTTATGGTATTCACGATATGGAATTATCGTCTATCAGCAAAAAATTTTCGCCTATGTATCTCGCAGAATTTATTGCCCCTTCCCGGATCGCTACAAGATCCATACGAGTAATCAAGGAAATGCTTTGTCTTCTCCAGATAAATACCCATCCATGGGATGATTTTAAGCTCACTCTGAAGTCTTCAGTGAAGTGAAAAAAGCCTTTTGCGGGGTGTCTTGCATTCAATCCATATTCATCGAGTCTTCTTCTTGCAGTTTTTGATGAAATTGTAACATTTCGGACAACTCGAAGGCGGTTTTTTTTACTTTGATCAGGTCTTTTAACGTGAGAGCCCGTTTCCATAAGTCTACGGAGACAACGACCAAAGAAAAATAAATAAGAGCTAACTTTCAACACAAAAACAAACGAAAACAAATTAAGAAAAACAGAAAAATGCAAGATGTTATAAAAATGTGAATATCTCTGAAATGGTACAAGTTAAATTGCTTTTTAAAAAGCAAAATACTCAGGAAACATCAGGCTACATCACTGTATAGTTTTTTGAAGCCTCATATATCTGGTATTGCCCACAGAATGCGTTAAACTGTAATGAAAAAAACCCGAAAATTTGAACGCCCTGTACAGCATGATGCATTTCTTTTTTGAACATCTCATTGTAGTATGATTTTCGCCGATAAAAGAGCTACAACTAAAAAAAAAAATTCAAATCGGACAAATGGTTCGAAGATATTCATGGCTAATGCATATAAAATACAAGAGTTGATAAAAAGTTGAATATCTCTGGACGACTTCAAGATAAATTGTTTTTGAAAAAAAACAAAATACTCAAGAGATACTAGGCTACAACGCTTATTGTTTTCATATACCTCAGCAACCTGGCATTGCCCACAGAAGACGTAATTTGACTATAAAACATGACAATTTAAACGCCCTGTACAACATGAAGATTTAATTTTTGGACTTTGCCTAATGGAGAGAATTCGACAATAACAGAGCTACTATTGAAAGAAAAAACGTTGAAATCCGACTCTAAAGATTTGGAAGATATCAATTTTTTAAAGGGTATAGCCGGGTTTCAATTGTAAATCTGCCCCCGCGGCCTTTTCGATTCATATTGAGGGGATCGATTAGGCATTGAATGAAAATAATTCAGCCAACTTTTCAGCTTTTTATCTCTAGCCATTTTTGAGATTTCTGTGAAAAACGCTTTTTGCGTTTTTATTTTTTCTCTTGTGATATCCAAATTTCGAATGGTGATTTTTTCTATTGATTCTTTGCTATTGAAGGAATAGACGTATTAATTTTTTCACGAATTTCAGCTAAAAATCTATTTTTGAAAAAAAAATAAAGTTATTGTCATTGTTTTCGGTGTTCTTAAAAGTGTCCACCGCCATTTTTTGACATGAATGTCTTCTTTGGCCCTTTATAATACCCTGGAATTTTTTCACATTTTTAAATTGGTGGAACATTTTGAAAAAAAATTAAAACTGTTTTAATTTTAGGATTCAACAGATATCCATCAAATTTGGTGCCGTTGTATTCATATTGGCTCCCTGAACAATATCAGTGAAAAAAACAATTGCGATCTGTTTTAGTTTGGGAGTTATGGGCCCCCAAAGTCTGAAAAATATTTCACCCTCAAAGTCACTTTTCTCACTACAGAAACACTGAATTATCGCTTTATTAAGTTTAAAACCGCTCTGAACATTTTAACATTAAGATTTGATTAATTTTGTTTCAGATATATTCAATATTTGTTGCAAAAACATCGAAAAAATTCGAGGAAAAGCCCGCCGTTTCTTATGGTAAGTTTGGCACTACCGCGAATTATTCCGCGCGAATATGACACGATACATACCGATAATTCCCGCTATCATTTCCTAATGACACTCGCTGAAAGACGCGGTAGTGCCAAACTTACCATAATAAACGGCGGGCTTTTCCTCGAATTTTTTCGATGTTTTTGCAACAATTATTGAATATCTATGAAACAAAATTAATCAAATCTTAATGTTAAAATGTTCAGAGAGGTTTTAAACTTAATAAAGCGATAATTCAGTGTTTCTGTAGTGAGAAAAGTGACTTTGAGGTGAAATATTTTTCAGACTTGGGGGCGCATAACTCCCAAACTAAAACAGATCGCCAATTGTTTTTTTCACTAATACTGTTCAGGGAGCCAATATGAATACAACGGCACCAAAAGTTGATGAATATCTGTTGAATCTTAAAATTAAAACAGTTTTAATTTTTTTTCAAAATGTTCCACCAATTTTAAAAATGTGAAAAAATTCCAGGGAATAAAGGGCCAAAGAAGACATTTCATGTCAAAAAATGGCGGTGGACACTTTTTTAAGAACACCGAAAAACAATGACAATAACTTTATTTTTTTTTCTAAAAATAGATTTTTTAGCTGAAATTCGTGAAAAAATTATACATCTATTCCTTCAATAGCAAAGAATCAATAGAAAAAATCACCATTCAAAATTTTGGATATCACAAGAGAAAAAAAATAAAAACGAAAAAAGCGTTTTTCACAGAAATCTCAAAAATGGCTAGAGATAAAAAGCTGAAAAGTTGGCTGAATTATTTTCATTCAATGCATAATCGATCCCCTCAATATGAATCGAAAAGGCCGCGGGGGCGATTTACCATTGAAACCCGGCTATACCCTTTCGTTATACAGAATATAGAAAATTTGTTTTCTATAGTGGGCAATGTCGCGTCAGCTTTTCTGTAAATTTAAGTCTATCATTCAAACTTAAACACATTGCTTTTAGACATTTGCGCACACACTTTTCACACTAGCGTAATATTTAGATTGAAACCAACAGCCAGGGATGTATTCAAAACTGTTTCAGTGTTTTTAACATGAAATTTGGATTCTAGGTGCAATGTCTTGTACGAAATTCGTTATACAGAGAAATTCGTTATAGGAAATTTCCACTGTATGTGATGGTGTACAGGGTGGCCAGGATTGGTGATCCCTGAACAACAAAATTAACAACCCTTGAAGGTAGGAAAAAATGAATGGCGGGCACATTGCGTTCATCTTTTTCGAGAAACTCATTATTCCGTCAACAGCATTTCTTCTTCTTCTTTTGTTTTTGAGTTATAAGCTAAATTGACATTTGGGAAATTTCAACTTGGTTATTATCTCCGTTCTATTTGTCCTATGAACAGACAATATACAGACCTTTTTCTCCAGGAATCCAGTGGCGTAATTTAGTTTTTGCTAAGGGAATACCCTTCCTGATTTATTTAGATCATTTCTCTTTTTTTTCTAATGGAAACACTAATTTATTTTTACTTAAGAACCACCGATTCTTTTTTCGTTTAAAAAATGTATCACCTGTCATTAGATCAGTGGCGACACGAAACATTATTCAAATTTCCAAACGATTATGCAAAATGAGAGATATAATATGTACTTAGTGGTTTTTTTTTATCTGAGACAGACCACGAAGGCTCAGGCCTAAGTACTAGTGTACCGTGGGTGTCGGAGGATGGAAGGATAGATTCAGTCTATTAACACGTGATGTAAAAGACTGGAGGTTCAAATTCTGGTTTCTTCAAAGCAGAAAATTCCCATTATCAATAATTAAATTATGAATAACTGAATAGATCTTTTTGAGCGCTCGTTCGAATTAAACGAGTGCTATATCGCTTTGCCCAAATGTGTGTAATTTTCGAATTTTGAAGTGAAAATGGTCTCTAATGATAGAGTTCGATTCTCTGATGACGAATCCGTGGTCAAATGAAATTCTGTCCGTGCGGCCGTCCGTTAGCACAATAAATTTCGAAGGAATTGTCCAAGACACTAGACATTTAAAGGGTGAGTTCGTTTCGCAAATGCCGAAGTTGAGTTCGTTAACCAGTCAAAGCGTACAGGTGTTCCATAAAATATGGGCATTGAAATTTTTTGTTATACAATATCTCAGACAAAACGAAAGCAATCAGAATGAAATGTTGCAGCCAAATGCAAGATGCTCATAATAAGCCTCATACAAAATTTTATGAACTATAGAAAATTTAATTGAAATATTGAGAAGAAAATACTTCAGTTTTCCATAACAAAAAATCCGAGTGAAATTAATTTTGTGAATAGAGATTGATATACTGAAAACTGAATGTTCATACAAATTTTCAAGGGGATGGCATCAGAACCATAGAATTTAATTTTTTTAATTGTCAAGTTATTACATATTTCAGTTTTTGAATAATTCTCATTATATTGATAGTGCTGAGATTTTACATTTATATATTTAGTACCAATCTCTAGTTTTAACAAAACTTTGAGGTAATAGCCTCATTGCTCCAACAATGAAAGAGCGCTCAAATGCACCCACTCAGGGCTTTCTTACATTTTTGTTCTTCTTAACTGGCAAGTTTTTAAATTGCCAACCTGTATAATTACCAATGTATGAGTTCAGCTTCAAAATAATAAGAACTCGAAACATTAATTAGTAGGTATATTCGTTTCGTCTAAAGGTTTCACTTGTTGATTCACACAGTTCATATAGTTGGCTTATTAAATTATCTGGTCACGTTTAGTAGCTGTTAATATATGCATGAATTTTCATTGAAGAAGCGTCTTAATTTGGATAGTCACATTTAGTTCTACTTCTTGAGGGTATTTTTAAGCATTCGAATGGACGATTTAGTAAATCTGGTTTGCAGCGCACGTTTTCAGAAGCATTTTGTAAGGTTTCTCGTTTCGCATAGCGCAAACTTGAAGATATTATACAGGATGCTTCGTAATTAGGGGCGAAATTACTTGGAAAGCACGTATTGATGTATTTTTCTAAAAAAATTGGGGAAAAGCCTGAGCGCTTTTTTATTGCTGAGCAATAATGCTATTACCTCAAAATTACGTATAGGACTTGAGATTCATGCTAAGAATATGGATGCAAAACTCAGTATGATCGGAATTATTTCTGGAAATAATGCAAAAATTAAATATGTAAAAACATGTCTACAGGAAACCAACCAACACAGACAATATCTCCATTAGGAATCCAACCATAATCTGAGCAACAAATTAGGAGTAGCCAGATGCTACTACGACAAAGCAGGCCAAGATATGCTCTAATCTAGAAGATCGTTATGAGGAATTCAACATAATCACAAAAACCCTCAAGAAAAATGGCTACCCCAAGAAGATTCTCGATGTAGCCAGAGAACCGAGAGAAACAATAACAGAGCAACAACGAATAGACAATGATCCTACAGAAGTATTGGTAACAAATACAATGTGAGAACAGCATTCAAGACCAAAGACACAATCAGGGAAAAACTCACGAAAGTGAAACATCTCAAAGAGAATCAAATTACCAAAGAAGGTATCGAGTTCACTCGAGGTTCTAACCTTTGGCAAATAATTCAGACTAAAATAAACAAATCATAAAACATCTAGATTCGAACGCTCACCATCCAGCAGGAGTTATTATACTGTTTCGGAATATTTGAATGATAATACTTTGAATTCATGTGGAGGAGTGAATTCCGATATTGATTAGTTTCCTTTGTGAGTGATTTTGTATACTGACGTGTCCTATACTTTGTACAGTCTAAAAGGATCAATAAAATTTATCGACTTGAGCCTATTAGCGTAAAAAGGGTGTGATTTTTCACACCCCCTAGCGATCGGCTATCACACTCCCTACTAAGGGGAACATTAACTCATCCCGGATAGCAAGTATCAGGGGGATTGAGCTCTGAGGTCTTCGGTGTTCTTCTTCTCCTGGGTCCTGGGTTGTTCGTCCTTCGTTGCTTGGTCCTGGATCTCTCGGTTGACGTCGTGGTAGTTGGTTTTCCAATGTTTCCCTCCATGGTTGTTCTTGGTGTCCATTGTGACCTACAAACTTCCTTACCGTTCTAGCAGTACCAAGAAGTACTGCTTTTTGCATTACTTTAAAAAGGTTTTCATCCAAATCTAGCTCCTTGAGGTTGGACTTGAGGCTCTTAGGAATAATTCCTGTGGTTGATATGAGAATCGGAATGGTTCTGGTACTGGACATTCCCCACTGCCTTTTGATCTGAAGTTCAAGCTCTCGATATTTCGATATTTTTTCAGCATATTTTTGACGTAGATTGTTGTTATTTGGGATGACTACGTCTATGAGTATTGCTTTCTTCTCTTTTTTCTTCACTAGAATTATGTCTGGCCTGTTATTAGCAACTGTCGAATTTGTAAGTACTGTGCGATCCCAGTATAGCCTGTAATGGTAGTTCTTCAGTATTACTTCAGGCTGATACTTATAATATGGAATTGGTTCGGATTGCAGCATCTTCAGTTGGATGGCGAGTTCCTGATGGAGTATCTTACAAACTGCATCATGTCGACTCTTATATTCATTTCCAGCAAACATTTGGCAGCCTCCTGTAATATGTTGGATTGTTTCTGATGTTTGGCATCCGTCGCGACATTTATCGTCTGTGAGGCTTCTATCCTTCATGATATATTTCTGATAGTTTTTGGTTTGCACTACTTGGTCTTGAATGGCAAGGAGGAAACCTTCTGTTTTAGGAAACAATCTTCCAGAAGTCCGCCAGTAGTTATTATTATTATAATTCATGAAATATCCTGTGAATGCAGCAGATCCTACATTGGGGAAACTAAACGGCTCCTCAAGATCAAAATCAAAGAACACCAGAGATTGGCCCAACTTGGAGAAACCGAAAAATCCAAACTAGTCCAACATGCTATAAACGAAGACCACAATATCTAATGGAACGAGGCTTTCATAAAATCAAAGGAAGAAAAATGGAATAAAAGAAAATTGAAGGTAGCAGCCTCCATGACTATAACTGCCAACCTGATCAGTGCGCCCTCCATTGAAATAAAGGATGTTTGGAGACCAATAATACGTTATGAATTGAGGAGGACGAACTCGAATCAAGTAGAAACCTTATTTCAGTGGGTTGCCAAATTATTAGGGACACTACTAGTTTTCTGTAATTTTCAAGTTTATATTAATTTTATGAGCAAATAATTGATGTTGGGTATTGTAACTTCTTCTTTAGTTATTGGAGGTTTTTACTAAGACAGAAAAACACATATTTCATAGTCACAAGTAATTATTTTTTCATAATATATGATAAACCAAAAAAATCTAATATTTGGTAATGCCGCCTTTGGCTGCCATTAAGGCTTCCAGACGTTCGGGCATGCTCTCAATGCAAATTTTTGCATTGTGCTGTATATTGGGGCTCTGATGCCAATCAATCAGCTGCCGCTTGGTGGTGATATCTTCTTTGGTAACCTCACGTTTCGTGAGTTTTCAATGGGCCAGGGCAAAACCTTCACATTCTTGGCGACCAGAAATGCTGTTACACTCCTGGCCTTATGGCACGGTGCCAATTCGTGCATAAACACGCATTCCTTATCATCAGGAAACCATTCTTCCACCTGTAGTAAGAGCCGACTTTCAAGCACTCGCCTGTTCTGGTCTTGCTTCATGGTCCCTTCGAAGATGTAGAGAAGTCCCATACCCTTGGCTGAGATCACAGACTACACCATGATGCTAACAGGGTGTTTAACCCCCTCTACTAGGCAGTCCGGGTGAAACTGCTCCCGGCGTCGGCGGACGAATGAGCTCTTATCAACCAAAATTGAATGTTGATTGCAATGGGCCAGACAACACCGAAATATGACAGTTGGAGTCGAGTAATTATGATTTCAATTGATTTGTGGTATTCCTCAATAGTTTTTTAGTAGTAATAATGATATTTTACAGGTATGCTTCTCTTATGAGTCGACTTTTCAAATTTTGGTTGATAAGAGCTCATTCGTCCGCCGACGCCCAGGGGAGCAGTTTCACCCGGACTGCCTAGTAGAGGGGGTTAAACACCCTGTTAGCATCATGGTGTAGTCTGTGATCTCAGCCAAGGGTATGGGACTTCTCTACATCTTCGAAAGGACCATGAAGCAAGACCAGAACAGGCGAGTGCTTGAAAGTCGGCTCTTACCACAGGTGGGAGAATGGTTTCCTGATGATAAGGAATGCGTGTTTATGCACGAATTGGCACCGTGCCATAAGGCCAGGAGTGTAACAGCATTTCTGGCCGCCAAGAATGTGAAGGTTTTGCCCTGGCCCATTGAAAACTCACGAAACGTGAGGTTACCAAAGAAGATATCACCACCAAGCGGCAGCTGATTGAAACGCCTATTAGAGTGTGGCATCAGACCCCCAATATACAGCACAATGCAAAAATTTGCATTGAGAGCATGCCCGAACGTCTGGAAGCCTTAATGGCAGCCAAAGGCGGCATTACCAAATATTAGATTTTTTTGGTTTATCATATATTATGAAAAAATAATTACTTGTGACTATGAAATATGTGTTTTTCTGTCTTAGTAAAAACCTCCAATAACTAAAGAAGAAGTTACAATACCCAACATCAATTATTTGCTCATAAAATTAATATAAACTTGAAAATTACAGAAAACTAGTAGTGTCCCTAATAATTTGGCAACCCACTAAATACTACACATGTCATCTTAGCTGAGAAATCATGTCTCTGATACAGAATTTGAAAAAACTCAATTTTCTAACAGCTAATGTCAGAAGCTAGTAGCATTAATTTTGCTGAATTTTAAGTTTAATTTTGCGATTTCTCTGAAGACGGCTGGCGAATGCTTGCCGAAACGTTGGATAGAACAATCCAAGATAATGGAAACAGCCCAAGTAATCTTTTAACTAATGAGCCATTATCAAGAATTTCCCGTTCACAAAATAGAAAAACAATAATTAAGAGAAAATTAATTCTATGGTTCACATGATGCTATCCTCTTGAAAGTTTGCATGGACATTCAGTTTATCAATCTTCATTCACAAAATAAATTTCGCTCGAATTGGATATCTTGTTATGGAGATATGAAGATTCTTCTTTCCAATATTCCAATTGAATTGTCTATGGTTCTGTTAACAATAAGGCTACAAAATTGCGTGTGGCTTATTATGAACAGCTTGCAACTGGCCGCAAAATGTCATTTCTATTGGTTTCGTTTCGTCTGAGATATTGAGGAACAAAAATTTTAAATGGCCATATTGTTATGGAAACCCCTGTACGATTTGGCTGGTTAACAAACTTAACCGCGCCATTTGGGAACCTAATTCACCCTGAAAACTGAAAATCTCAAGCCTCTAGAACAATCCCTTCGAAGTTATCGTGCTTACGGCCGGACGGCCCCACGGATAGAATTGAATTTGACCAGGAATTCGTCATCAGGAAGTCGAACCTTATAGTTTGAGATCATTTTCGACTCTAAATTCGAAAATTACAAAAATTTGGGTAAAACGATATAGATATCGATTGAATCATATTCTGGGAGGATTCTGCATTTCTAAAAAACTTTATAGGTTTTCATTCCCAGTCTCTGAAACAGAAATAATTAATTTACTCCTGACAAATAAGTGCAAAGATTCTCGCAGGAGCACTTCATCTTAATTGAAAATCTGTTTCAGAGACTGGGAGTGAAAACCTATAAAGTTTTTAGAAAAACGATATAGCACTCGTTTCAGTAGAACGAGCCTTCAAATATTCACCTTTTCTTTTAGACAGACCTCGTAGAGAACATTTAAGTACCTATTCCTATTTCATGTTCACGGAGTCACTAAATTATTCTTTCGAAATTTCTATTTCTGTTTTCTTTCACGATTTATCAATCACACTGTTCTACATCCTAGACATTGAACGTAGATCTTCAAGATCGACTGATTTAGAACAATAGTGAATAAAATTCGAAGCAAAATTGTTTTTTTATTATGCCTATAAAACTAGAACGCGTACGAGATAAAATTAGGAAGGAAATCTACGTCAAGTACAAGATTTATGTCACTGAACGCCTTAAAAGTTTTTTACAACATATCATAGAATGTCGTCATTAGTGGATAAAATGGAACAACTTTCCGCGAATGGATAAAAATATTGCATTTGGATTAATTGTAAAAATAAATATTGCTCGCTATCATACATGCCCAAACAGAATCTTATGTTGGTGTTGCGAAATACAATTTTCCTTATTAACAACTTTTCGCCCGCACACAAATTTTTTAAATTATAATTCCTCGAAAATGAAATAAATACAGGGTGTTCCATCATAAACTGGACAAACATATTTATTCGTGTAAAGGACACCGGGAGAATCATTTTTACCTGATACAATACATCCCGATTTCGAAGCATAAGCGATAGGGTGTTAAACGTCATTTTTGAGCAAGATTCTTACGAGTGTGGTCAGTTATGTATTACATTAAAAGTAACGGTTTTTGGTCAAATCTCAGTATTTTTGGGTCCCCTATTCAGAAAAGTTGACGAACTCCAAAAAAAATTACAAAATGGGGGAAAACCTGCAGTGTTCCTAATTTTTTTCCGGTTGTCAAATTGAATTTTATTAACTGAATGAACAGAAATTTCCAAGAATTTCTGTGAAAATTTTTTCAAAAATTTTTTTTACATATCTACAGCGATAAGAAAATTTTACCCGAAATGGAGGAAATTCTGTACAATTCTACTTCTTTAAATATCAATCGCGAATATGAAAACAGAATTGTAAAATATCAAACAGTTTCGTTACTACAGTTATTCAAATGTTTCGTTCATACCTCTGAAATAATAAAAAAAATTGTTTGGGTTCTTAGAGTCAAAATTATTAAATATTGGTACGTCCAAAACATTTAGATGAATTTATAAAAAAAATTTAGTGAAACTTAGTTGGGACTCGAAGCGACGTAAGTATTAAATAGGGAAACGAGACTGTTCTAAGGATATCAATATTCGTACTGGCTAAATTATTTCAGTTAAATTCAGATACCAAACTCTATGAACTACGATCTACCGTTGCCTGGCAACGAATATTAATATCCTTAGAACAGCCTCGGTTCCCTATTTAATACCTACGTCGGTTCGAGTCCCAACTAAGTTTCACAGAACATTTTTTTTAAATTCATCTAGAATGTCAATTATTTAATTATTCTTACTATAGAACTCAAAACAATTTTTTTTTATTATTTCAGAGGTTTGATATTTTAAAATTCTGTTTTCATATTCGTAATCGAATAATTCAAGAAGTACAATTGTACAAAATTCCATCCAATTCGGGTAAAAATTTGTTCATCGCTGTAGACATGTGGAAAAAATTTTGGTTCGATTTTGAAAAGAATTTTTCACAGAATTCGTAGAAAATTGTGTCAATTCAGAAATAAAATTCTATTTGACAACCGAAAAAAAAATAGGAACATGCAGGTTTTCCGCCATTTTGTAATTTTTTTTTGGAGTTCGCTAACTTTTCTGAATAAAGGACCCTCAAATACTGAGATTTGACAAAAACCGTTACTTTAAGTGTTATACATAACTGACCACATTCATAAGAATCTTGCTCAAAATGACGTTTAAGACCCTGTATCTCGCTTTGTTTCGAAAACGGGATATTTTGCATAAGGCAAAAATGATTCTCCGATGTCCTTTACAATATATATGTTTGTCCAGTTCACAGAAAATCGATGTCGATGTTTGATTATTATAAATATTTTATTCCACGTTCGATTGATTGAATTTTTTTTCTTGTAGGTAAGTTCATTCGAAATCAATCAACAGTTTCGAATTTCAAGAAAACTTGGCTTACTTCATTTTATACAGGGCGAAACAAAATCTGTTTTTTTGCGTCAATTTTAAAACCACTTGTGGTGTGCTCCAAATGTTCCAACATCTGATTTCTCATTTTATCATCAAGACACATCTTCCCTTAACGACTTCATACTTCATTTTTAACAATAGCTAAATTTTTGTTAATGATACAGGGTTTTCAGTAAAACATTAAATGTCGCTAAGGCTATATAAATATCTTTTTCAGGGATAAGTTTTTCAGTTCGTTTTGAGCTACGATATAAAATATACTTTTTTAATGTTTTAGGTGATGATAGCGTGAGCGAAGACTTCGGGTCTGATGCGTTCTATTCTAAGACAGTTGTTTTATGCTTCCTTAACCATCAAAATAGTAGCACACTTCCTCCACTATTGTGAAAACAACTGGAGCTTGAGAAGTAACGACAAAATGTTCTTGGCTTAAGAAGCATTAAGGCCGTATTTTGAAATGAATTAATGACATATTAATTGTGTCGTGTGCTACGGATAATTAGATTTTCATTATATCTGACGAAATGTAAACTTTGGTAGAAGCTTTGTTAGGATATCCCGGTCTCAGGAAATGTAAACACTTTTATTATTTCATGCTTCAATGGATGCCTTCAGAATCAAAATCAAATTTTTCAGGTACCTACCTACCTATATGAATATTATATTTTTCAGCAACCGGATTTACCCACTTTCTGGGCTCTCGTTCTACTTAAACGAGTGCTATATCGTTTAACCCAAATGAGTGTCAATCAGATTACAAATGAGAAAATACACAATTCTGAAGAATTTTAGAGTTTGTCTGAAGAAGGTGTCTGATATAGCCACCGAAAGACAATATCCTTTGAATTTGTTTCATTTTTCATTTTTACTGTTAGGCAACAATTTTTTTCAAGACCAATTTGCTCCTGACAAATAAGTGCGAAGATTTTCGCAGGAGCACTTCACCTTAATCAAACATTTTTAATTATTTATGTTTCAGAGACTGGGAGTGAAACCTATAAAGTTTCTAAGATATTATTTGAAAACAAGGCGGAAGGTGTTCTCAAAAATTTCCAGATAAATGAAATTCTCTTGCTATGAAATTATCCCAAATAAAACTAAAGTAATATTTCCTCATATTTAGTAACAAAGATCCCACCTATCTTGTTCTCTGAATCTAATAAAAAACCAATATACCTACAATCAGTGAATTAACATCAATTACAGAGCTCAATTCCATTAAAACATCAAAGATCTCATATCCAGATGTCAGTTTTTTTTCAGATCGACGATGGTCGATAACCACTGTGTGCAGTAACCAGATGATCGAATAACTGCTATTGACGTTGGAATTTTTCTCAAGAACCTATTATTAGTTCAAATAAATGAAACACCCAACGTTTTGAGGCTGTGAGAGAATCTGTTGCGAGAAAAATAAACTAGGTATACTCCGTTCACGAAAGGTTGAGCACATAGTAGGCGTTTCTTTATTTATCTGAAGTTGGCAGTATTTGCTGTCATAACGTAAAATAAAGTCACGTTGCCGAATGAACCCGGCCTCATCCGACGAGCTTGCGAGTTATCAGACAACTCTATGCAATATTGACAACATTGCTCATCAATCTGACAGAAAATAAACATCATAACCTAAATTTTAATATACACAGTGGAATACGTCAAATTATCATGGCCAACCGACGGCTCAACTTTCGTGAACGGACTATAGTGTGTATCTATCGATGAGTGACATTCACGTGGCACAAAGTTCTGTGAATTGCAGCTGTACAGGGTGTCCCAATTCGATGATTACTGAGAGCATCTCGAGAACTATAAAGGTCAGATAAAAATTTCAAGGACTCCCGATTTTTTTTTAAATAACCAATTGCCCAACAAAAAGCAATGATGTAAAATAAATTGTGTCAAAAAACACAAACTTTTCTCTCTAGCACATGAACGGCGAATATTTTTTTTGGATCAAATGAAAGCAGCCTATAGCCCTATAGGCAATAGAAATTAGAAATTACAAAAGAAAACGTTTTGGAATTTTCTTGGATATCTCCAACAGAAAACGTGATATAACGAAATAATTGAAACAGCAATTTTGCAGAAACGCCCTGTGACTCTAGAACCAATTCAGATATCTGGAATTTGTTGGCTGGCAATTGATAACTTATTTCGAGAAAAGAGATCGGGAGCCCTCAAACTTTTTTTCTCTAACCCTTATGGTTCTCGAGATGCTCTCAGTGAACATCATATTTGGGACACCCCGTACGTGATTGCCCTAACGTGGAGTAAAAAGTTTTTTTGCGTGATTGATCAAATTTGGAAAACGATCTTGAAAATCATACAAGGTGATTTCATTGGTAATGAATTTTTCATTACCAAATACCACTGAACCAATTCACCAAAAACTTCTCATGTGTCAACTTGACTTTAACCACGGTTGTCATAGAAGGCTCTTGCCGCGGTCGCCAAATGTTAAAATCTTCAGAAATACATTCAGTAGTCATGGGTAAGGTATAGTATGCTACTCGCGTATAATGGCTGTTATTCACTCGGTGATTTGGCCATTCGCCTACGGCTCGTGGCCCTAACTTCACCTCGTGAATAATAGCTATATTATACGTTCGTTGATTTTCAGCCATTTTGTAAAAATTTTTTTGGAGTTCGTCAACTTATCCAATTGAATTTTCTATGGCTCTGTTAAAACCATGGCCACAAGATGTGCAAGAAAATTCAGTATATCAGTCTTCATTCACAAAAAAATTCACTTGAATGCGATATCCTATTATGAAAATATAAAGATTCTTCTTTTCATTATTCCAATTGAATTTTCCATGGTTAACCATTTTGTGTACACTTTGGCTACGAAGTTTTGCATGAGGCTTATTATGAGCATCTTGCATGTGGCCGCCGCACATTTCGATTGGTTTCGTTCTGTCTGAGATATTGAGGAACAACAAAAATTTTGAATGGCCATATTTTATGGAACACCTGTACGATTTATCAGGTTAACGAACTTAACCGAGGCATTCAGGACCTGAACTCACCCCTGAAAATGTCAAGTCTCTAGGACAATCCCTTCGAAAATTATCGTGCTAACGGTCGGACGGGCAGAATTGAGTTTGAGCAGAAGAGCGCTCAAAAAAACGGCATTTACTTCGGTTCTTAGTATTTCTCCGAGTTAATTGAATGTTCAGCTTTTCATCAACTCATACAGGCGAAGTTACTATACAATTCATGAGGTTTGATATTTTTTTCTGCTCGAATTCTATTTATCAATTTCTCCTAGGTCGGATCTGTGATCTGTGTCGAGAGTCATTGCACAGCAACAATTATCTATGAAAAACAAAGATCAATTTCAATACAATCCATCTGTTACCTTTTTATCTAACAATGTACACACAACGATGATGACTTTGATACGGATAAAATAAAAATACCATGTCTCTTTTCCCTCCCATGAGTTAATAAGCGTTAAATCAACTTCAGAAATATCACCTGTAACGTTTAAATACTTAATTCTTACTGCCGCATAGTGAACGTGTAGTAGGTACATCGTTTTCGTAACACAAATCTAATTGTAAATTATGCACCAAGTAACAAATAATAACAGTTTCGTGTTCAATTGCCTGTGAAAGAACAAGTGGAACGGCGTTATAGCAAAATCGCACATATTGAGTTTTAAATTGTAGTGCAATGAAATCGAACGTTTTAGGTTTTGACACCTTTTGTGAAATATCCGTTAGTACCGGGTTTTTCACTATAATTTGACCCGCCCCTTTAACTTTGTTACTAAAGGAGATACAAAAAATGTTTCGTATAAAAGTTTCACGAAATCAACTGAGGTTTTCCCCTGATTTCGAATATGTAACGTATGTGGTCTATCTTTCATATTCTGAGCAGCACAGAGTTTCGAATTCAAGAACCATCTGGCATAGTGTTTTGGAAGTTCGTGAATATTTAAGTGACCAATTTGATCTTTGGATTGTAATGGCGCTCCCATTTTATGGCCACCAAATAGTCCCGTCTTTCAACACCGTTTTCTCTGAAGGAAAAAAAATACTTCTGCAATAATAATAATCAATGAAAGCGATAATAATATTAATGATCTAAAATCAACCAATATTAAACCCATAATTCGGAACTAATCCGTCAACGCACAAAGAATAATGATAATAGTGTAATGTTTGAAACAAATTTTTTAGCTTTAATTTCTGACTTGAATCAGAGCCATAATAATGCTATCAAAAATAGTCTAAACAACTTGAGACAACGATATGAACTATAGTCCGTTCACGAAAGTTTGAGCGCATAGTAGGCTTTTGTTTATTTATCTTGAAGTTGGCAGTATTTGCTGTCATAACTTGAAATAAAGTCAACATTGCCGAATGTACCCAGCCTCGTCTGACGACATTACTAGTTGTCAGGGACAACTTATGCATATATTGACAACATTGCGTATCAATCTGACAAGAAATAAACACATAACTAAAATTTTAATATACACAGTGGAATATGCCAAATGTCATGGCCAACCGACGGCTCAACCTTTCGTGAACGGACAATATTTCATTCTGAAATTTAAGGTGGTGCCATGGAGGCAGGGACAAGTACCTAAAATATGATGAATAACAAGAATTAGTGCATAACTTGATAACAGTGCGTGGCATAGAAATTTTCACTTTTTACTTCAAATGGAACTACCTATATTTTCATTTATGTATCGATTCAACACCAAATTCGCAGAATAACCAAAAAAAATTTCTCTGTCCTGCGCTGTTGCCAAGTTATGCACCAATTCTTGAAATTTTTTACATATGCTTTGCCAGTTTGGAAATGAAATATCTCGATTATTTTCTATGCGAACGGAATCAAACTAAGCAAGTCTCATGGTAGAGAATCCATGTATTCAGTATTTTGATACATCGTAAGGTTCTTCGGATATTTTGATCCGGAATGTGGAACTCAAAATTAAATATTTCGAGATTTTCAATGGGCAACCCCATATTTATTTTACAGCATTCGATTCTAAATAAAAATGAATGACAGTATCCTTTTACACAAATTACAGTGGAACATCCCTATAAAACGTTCTATATAACGAATTTCCCTGTGTAACGAATTTGGTACAAGACATTGCACCTTGAATCCAAATTCATGTTGAAGACATCTAAAACGATGTAAATTCTCTCTCTCTATAACGAATATTCAAGGAACATCACTCTTCGAAGGGTTATTGGTAAGAAGGTATAAGGGTGGGTTTTTTCCGACATTTTCCGGACGTAAGTGATAATCCCGACCTTAAACTAAATCATTACGGCGGGCAAAGAGATCCTTCTGTACAGTTTTTTAAATACACCCTGGTTGTTTGGTTTCATGGTAACCATTACGCAGGTGCGAAAGTTGTGCGAAATTTTTAAAAGTAAGTGCTTTAAGTTTGGATGATAAACTTAAATTTATCAGTGAAGTCGATCGCGACATTGCGACTATAAAACAAATTTTCTGTAAAACGAAATTTCTTTATAACGAATATTTTCAGCGGATTTAGCGCTTTCGTTATAGGGAAGTTCCACTGTTTTTATTTTGGATAGTTTCGAATGAGATGAAAAAACCGAAATTCTTCTGTATTCATAGTCATGACCTATGTACATATGCTGTGTGATTAAAAGGCGAATTATCCAGACCTGTATGTTGAATCATCATTACAGAATATAATATGACCCAATATACTCTTTTCCCTCAATGAAAATATAAGTATTCAACGTCCAGTTCTAACACATAGAGATTGGGAAAATAGCCCAGCAGGCTGCCATAAAAAGGAACCAAAAAAAGGATTAGTAACTGATCGAAATGATCAGATAACAATTATTATCTTCGAAATTTTTGTTGAATAGAGTAATGAAATCAATGAAAAAAATGCTTCGAATGAGGAAAAGATTGATTTTTCGGTTTTGAAACCGGCAAATCGGAAATTGAAATTAGAATTAATCGGGAATGAAATCGAGAACAATGAGTTATAAAACCGTTGCCATTGTTGCGAAACGCCTATAGTTCCTGCGATAAATCGGTTATTCATAACTATTGAAGATAAGAAATTATAAAAAGGTGATGTTTTCTTTCACATGAAAATAATACATACATAATTCACAAATAGCCTCAACGGAAAAATAATCGATCTACTCAGAAAATCAATAAAGTTTCTCGATTCAAAAATTTGTTATTCTGAGCCAGATTTTTTATTTGATCTTTAACAGCTGCTGAGATCAATATATCTTCGCCGAAAAAACTATATCCATTTGAGAGCACTGAAATTTAAAAGCAATGAGAAACAGAGATACATGATACGAGTTTCAACATCTACATTTCCATTTTCTCAGGTTCAGGATTGGTCTTTTTATTATTTTGCAGTTCACCACCATACAATATGCTTCGTGAACCATTTTAAATTTCAAACAATGCACACACAAAATAGACGAACACAAACACAATACGGAACGCAACTGAAATGAAGCTACTTTCACGAATGCACGTGGACGTGCCATCACGGCAATGTTTTCAAATGTCCTTGTTTTGCTCAAATGACCTCTACAATCTTGATTTATTCCATTCTCCTAAATTTTAGTACTTAATCTGGGCACATAAATGTGCTAACATCGTCGTAGTCGCTCCGTTTCCTATGTTTCTCTCCATAATCTTTGCCAAGACGGATTGCAGGTGATATCGGTGTCTCTCTGTCATGCATTGAATATCGTATGTTTCCGATGTGAATTTCCAAATCTGCATGTGTAATGACTTGAAATGGAATGAAATAAATGTCTTTGTCTAGTGAAATATAATAACACAATTTAGTGCGGATTTTTTTTCGCCTCATGAATAATTTCAGAATTATTATATCTTTAAAAAATTGATTTCCGGTGATAATTCGACCTCTATTATATGAGTTGTGATATTGTTCTGTTGTGAATAATACGTGTTGTGATAATAGAACTAATATAAGTTTAAATATAATTATAATAAATAATGTAAAATATTCATAATCACATACGAAAAAAAGATAGGATCTCTCATATAAAGAAACTTCATTGAGCATCCCTTGTTAAGATACAGGCCCTCAAAGGGCGTACATAAATTTGTATAACAATTTTTTTCACAAGCACCAAAAGAGTTACAATATTGAAATTAACCTGATGTTCCTACTAGCAAAAATACACTTATCCAGTTATTTATTTGGTTTACCCCATGGTTGTAAGGGTGGGAAACGCAACCCCTAAAGTTTATTTCCAATGTAACTTTTTGTCTTATTACTTTGTTTACCATTTAAAACTTTATTTCCGATAGCTTGTTTGATTCTAAACAAAAAATGTCTCTTGAGTGTTTTGCCCAAAATAAACCCGTTCGCAGCAAAAAATTATTTTACGAACAACTATAGAGATAGATTAGTCGTTTAATGCAGATACTACCTTCAGAATAATAATAAATTCAGTTCGCATTTATGACGATGTACCTGTCTCTGAAGTTGTTCGTGAAAAAAATTTTTGCTGCTACTGGTTTATTTTGGGCAAAAAACTCAAGAGACATTTTTTGTTTGTAATGAAACAAGCTATCGGAAATACATTTTTAAATGGTAAACAAATAATAAGACAAAAAGTTACATTGGAAATAAACTTTAGGGGTTGCGTTTCCCAGCCTTACAACCATGGGGTAAACCAAATAAATAACTGGATAAGTGTATTTTTGCTAGTAGGAAACATCAGGTTAATTTCAATATTGTAACTCTTTTGGTGCTTGTGAAAAAAAATTGTTATACAAATTCTATGTACTCCCTTTGAGGGGCTGTATCTTACAAGGGATGCTCCAATGAAGTTTCTTTATATGAAAGATCCTATATTTTTTTCGATGAGGAATCACCTCCTTAAATATTTTACACTTATTTAGTTACACCCTGTATTGGATTATCGCTTGATTCAGAGCGTTATGCTCCGAAATACCGATCCATTAACCTAGTTGGGTGCCATTTAAACGCATTAACCAGGGGAATCCGTTACGTAACGCTCTTGTTGATGAAATGACTCATTATTATGAATTGAGAAGGTAGGAGCTATGTCCAGGAGGTGAAAGTTGGATTCAAATTTCAAGGCAAATCCGCCGCAAAATCTTTCGCTTATATTATAGGTATGAAACAATATCCGTGTACACTCGTATCGGGTTTCTATTATCTAGATGACTGCAAACACTAATAATGAATGTGTGAGTAATATACTTGAAGGTTAGAGAGAGACCAGATAGTAATTGGAAAAAATTCCCGAAATACGTCGATTGTTTTTGTTTAGGAGATATCTTTTGACCTATATTTGAGGCTTTGATTGAGCTTGGTGGGGCATTATTTTTTTATACCTCAAATTTTGTGAAGGACTTGGAATTCATGTTGAGTATATGAATGCAAAATCTCCAAAGGACCGGAATTACATTCTGGAAATTATTCAAAAACTGAAATACATATGTAAAAACTCGTCAATTAAAAAAATTCAAGAAAAGCCCTAAGCAGGAACTTTTGAGGGCTAGTTCTTTGGTGGAGCAATAAGACTTTTATCTCAGAATTTTATATGGGATTTGAGATTGATACCATATATATAAATGCAGAAATTCAGCACGATCAGAATTTATATCTGGAAATTATTCAAAAAATGAAATATATAAAATAATACATTACGAAAATTAGTTTCTATGGTTCTGATAATGCGATCCTCATGAAATTCTGCATGGACATTCAGTATATCAGTTTTGATTCACAAAATAATTTCACTTGAATCGGATATCCTGTTATGGAAGTATAGGGATTCTTCTTTTCAATATTCCAATTGATTTTTTTGTGGTTTTGTTAACTCTATGGCCACAAATGAATAATAATAATAATGAATATTTAGTATAACAGTCTTCATTCACAAAAAAATCACTTAATCGGATATCCAATTATGGAAATATAAAGATTATGCTTTTCAATATTCCGATTGAAAAGGTTCTATGGTTCTGTTAACACTATGGCCACAAAATTGTGCATGAACATTCAGTGTATTTATCAATGTGTATTTATGAATCAATTTTTTCGAATCGGATATTTTTTGGAAATATAAGTTTCTTCTTTTCGATATTCCATCGAGTTTTCTATGGTTCTGTTTACACTATGGTCACAAAAATTTTGCATGAGGCTGATTATGAGCATATCTTGCATTTGGCCGCAACATTTCATTTCGATTTTTGTCTGAGATATTGAGGAACAAAATTTTGAATGGTCATTTTTGTGGAAGACCCGTACGATTTGGCAAGTTAACGAACTAAACAGAGGCATTTGGGAACCAAACTCACCCTGAAAACTTTAAGTCTTTAGGACAATCCCCCGAAAGTTATCGTGCAAACGGACGGACGGCCCACGGACAGAATTGTATTTGACCACGGTCGTCATTTGCCAATCAAACCCTATCGTTTGAGACCATTTTCGGCTTAATCAAACGTTTTTTAATTATTTATGTTTCAGAGACTGGGAGTGAAAACCTATAAAGTTTCTAAGAAATGCAGAGTCTCCCAGAACATATTTCAATCGATATTTCAAATTATAGTGGACTTTCCTATTGGCAAACGTCTGTATAACGAATTTCGTTCAAGACATTGCACCTTGAGTCCAAATTCCATGTTAAAAACAGGATCTAAACGAGTAAATTCTCTCTATAACGAAATATTCGAAGAACAAGAACATCACTCTTTGAATGAGAATTGGTAAAAATGTATGAGAATGGGTTTTTTCCGACAAATATTTCCGGACGTAGGTATAAATCCCGACCATAAACTAAACCATTACGCCGGGCGGATAGATGCTTCCGAAACGTTACTTTAAATGATTATTCGTTAATTTTGTTGTTAATATTGTAACAATGAACTCGCAACTGAAAAGGACATGTTGAACAGTGGTCAAATGCGGTGTTCTAGATCACTACGATAGCAGTGATAATACCGACAGCGTTGATTTGGATTGATAACCGACCGAAAAACCAAATCGTGAAGAGTTACTCAAGCCTTTAAAACGTGTCGTCTCGCTTCCAATCCACTGAAGGGATTCCGAAAATTTTTTGAAATCTTTAAGAAAATACGAAGTTTTTATGAGAATAAAGGGTTTTTAAATGTACCACTCAGACAAAATAACGATTATTTGCCCAAATATCGTGAATAGCTATTATATGTATACGTTTTTAGAATGCACTTACACCCCTTTGGAGTATGTATATATTATGAATTCACAATAAAAAATGCAATTGCTTGTTTCCGATAATTGACACTATAAAATTTTTTTGTATAACGAAATTTCTGTAAAACGAATATTTTTGCGGATTTCGCGATTTCGTAATAGGGAAGTTCCATTTATATTCTTTCGCACAATTCAGACAGTGCCATTTTTGTCCATAGCAGAGAAGACGATTTAAATAACAAGTGTTTGTTTCATTTACGTACCTACCTATACACTTATACAGGGTCTTTCACGAGGACCTCACCCATATTTATACGGGAAACTACTGAACGTATTTTCATGAAATTCAGCACTTAAGTATTTCACGATGCTGATGAAATCTCAATATTTTCAAGGCATGAGCACCTCGTTGTTTTCCGGAAATGACGTCAACTTCCGTTTTTCAAATTAGAACACCATTTTTTTATTGCCAGAAATAGATTTCTTAGAAAATTTCAGTTATTTTGATGTAACATTTTTCAGTTTTGGTTGGAAAATTCTCTCTGAGCGGGAAATACGAAAAAAAAATCGAAAATAGAGCTCCGCTGAAAAAGAATAACTTCGAGGTTTTGGATCGAAAATTTTCATTTTGGGATTTTTCAAGATGTAAGATTGATGTATCCTTTAAAAATCGAAATCGCGATTCATGATACAGGGGGTGAAAAAATCGCCCCCCAATGCCAATGATAGATATCATTAATTTGGCAGCTGTAATTAATGATACCTATCATTAAAAAAGAGAATGTAAAACATGGTAAGTTTTTGCTATGGTTCATAAGGAATTATTTATTTATCACTGGGAGAAAAACCGATGGCCGATAGTTGAAATAAAGAGGTTTCCGATACAAATCGAATCAAAATTCGCCATCTATTTAGGAAAAACCTGTATTTTTTCTCTTGCATATTAGGGTAGTAAAATCGAAAACATGGTTTAAGTAACAGTTCCTCAAAATTTCATCTTTTTGGCGTGAAGGGAAAAGAAAATAGCTGAAAATTCAAGACGAAAGACAGTTTTTTGTGAATTACTCAGAAAATAACCACTTTAGGGCAGGGTGTGATGCATACACTCACATCATTTTTTACGTAGATCAATATCTGCCATAAAAAAATGGGGGTTCTAATTTGAAAAAATTGATATTTTTCACGATTTTTCATCCCTAACTTTGAAAGCGATTTTTCACTACCTGTATCATGAATAGCGGTTTCGATTTTTTAAGTGGATACATCAATCTACATCTTGAAAAATTCCAAAAATGAAAATTTTCCATTCAAAAATCTCGAAGTTATTCTTGTTTCAGCGGAGCTCTATTTTCGATTTTTGTTTCGTATTTTTCGCTCCGAGAGAATTTTCCACCAAACCTGAAAAATGTTACATCAAATAACTTGAAATTTTCTAAGGAATCTATTTCTTTCTGCAATAAAAAAATGGTGTTTCTAATTTGAAAAACGAAGTTGACGTCATTTCCGGAAAAACCGGAGTGCGCATGCCTTGAAAATATTTTAGATTCATCAGCATCGTGAAATACTTATAAGAGCTGAATTTCATGAAAATAGGTTCAGTAGTTTCCCGTATAAATATGGTGAGGTTCCTCGTGAAAGACCCTGTATTAAGTAGTTTTGTTTTACCTCGAACTGAAAATGTGTATTTTTTTCTTATTTAATAGCAATGTTATACCTCTTGAACAGCTGACGAAAAGAAGAAGTTTTTGAAGTATTTGCAGAATAACTTCCATACATTTTTTTCAAGGGAGCGCTTCAGAGTTGAAAACATTCAGTGCAAATTCTTCGAACTTTGTGAAGCAGTCTTCTTGAGTAGTTAGAGGAGCGGTTCAGTTCATGTTGATTATGTTTTATAAACTTACACCCCCCTTAACTAGATCATAAAAACGGACAAACCAGAAAAATAAAGAAAAGTATTTTCTACTAATAATGTAGATCTCAGAGTAAGAAATGAATACTTTTTACTCTGAGATGAAGATAATGGCAAAACAATGTTAGCCGGGCCAAGTAGTCATTAAGTCATTTCTATTTGAAGTTGTATCACTTCCAAACTGATGCAAATGTTGTGATTTTGAAGTGATGCGCATCACTTCCAACTGATGTCGCTTTTTGACAAAATCAGTTTAATTTCCGTAATCAATTCAGTTTCATCACAACAACATAACCTATCATTTCTGTAAAAGTTCACAATTTACTTCTGAACATAACAAAAAAAATTATTCTCCTCGGATTTCATTGCTTGTAATGATATTACAACATATTACTTTAGGAATTTCCTTCAGAACTATAGTCGATATTTTGATTTGGTACTATACCTTATCGTCTTGAAAAAGTCATAATTCTATTTTTTCAAAATCACTTCACCTCCAATTGATTTTGGAAATTATTCAGGCAAATAGAAAGCTAGGAATGATAAGATTATAAGATTTGCTGACAAAAGCGAAGGAGAAGTTCGCAAACAATATTTCTTCTCACTACCATATTCATGTACAATGGTGTATCATCACATGATAGAATATTAGTCACCTTAATATATCGAAAGAGAAATTCCATTTAAATTCAAATTCATTATGACGTATTCAGACTTGGTCTTCAATTATACCGCATTGTTCAGAACTTGATAAAAATATTAATTTTTTTGTACTTTGTTATTCGGCAGTTTGAATATCTTCATTCGATTGAATGCTGCTCGAAAAAAGTTTTCGAAACTCTTATTAAAAAACTCAAGACAAGCCTTGAGCAGGTGCTTTGAGCGCCCGTTCATTGGTGGAGCAATAATGCTATTACCTCAAAATTTTGTATGTAATTTGAGATTGATACCAAATATACAGGGTGTTTCATCATAAACTGGACAAACATATATTTTCGTGTAGATGACATCGGGAGAATCATTTTTGCCTTATACAATATATCCCGTTTTCGAAGCATAAGCGAGATACAGGGTGTCAAACGTCATTTTTGAGCAAAATTCTTATGAGTGTGGTCAGTTATGTATAACACTTGGTGTAACGGTTTTTGGTCAAATCTCAGTATTTTTGGGTCCTCTATCCAGAAAAGTTGAGGAACTCCGAAAAAAAATTACAAAATGGCGGAAAACCTGCAATGTTCCAAATTTTTTTGCGGTTGTCAAATTGACTTTTGTTTCCTGAATGAACACAATTTTCTAAGACTTTCTGTGAAAAATTTTTTCAAAAATCGAACACAATTTTTTTTTACATGTCTACAGCGATGAAAAATTTCACTCTAAATGGATGAAATTTTGTACAATTGTACTTCTTGAATTATCAATCACGAATATGAAAACAGAATCGTAAAATATCGAACGGTTTCGTTACTACAGTCATTCAAATGTTTCGTTCGGACCTCTGAAATATTGAAAATAAAAATTGTTTTGGGTTCTAGAATCAAAATGATTAAATTATTGGCATGTCTAAACATTTCAGATGAATTTAAACGAAAAAAATCAGTGAAACTTAGTTGGGACTCGAAACGACGTAGGTATTAAATAGGGAAATGGCACTGTTCTAAGAATATTAATATTCATTGCCAGGCAACAGTAGTTCGTAGTTCATAGAGTATTTTAATTTCAGTGAATATAATTTAGCCAGTAGTCAAACTCTATGAATTACAGACTTAGAACAGTGCCATTTCCCTATTTAATACCTACGTCGGTTCGAGTCCCAACTAAGTTTAACTGATTTTTTTCGTTTAAATTCATCTAAAATGTTTAGACATGCCGATAATTTAATCATTTTGATTCTAGAACCCAAAACAATTTTATTTTCAATATTTCAGAGGTCCGAACGAAACATTTGAATGACTGTAATAACGAAACCGTTCGATATTTTACGATTCTGTTGTCATATTCGTGATTGATAATTCAAGAAGTACAATTGTACAAAATTCCATCCATTTCGAGTGAAATTTTTTCATCGCTGTAGACATGTAAAAAAAAATTTGTATTCGATTTTTGAAAAAATTTTTTCACAGGAAGTCTTAGAAAATTGTGTTCATTCAGAAAACAAAAGTCAATTTGACAACCGCAAGAAAAAATTTGGAAAATTGCAGATTTTCCGCCATTTTGTAATTTTTTTTCGGAGTTCGTCAACTTTTCTGGATAGAGGACCCAAAAATACTGAGATTTGACCAAAAACCGTTACACCAAGTGTTATACATAACTGACCACACTCATAAGAATCTTGCTCAAAAATGACGTTTGACACCCTGTATCTCGCTTATGCTTCGAAAACGGGATATATTGTATAAGGCAAAAATGATTCTCCCGATGTCATCTACACGAAAATATATGTTTGTCCAATTTTATGATGAAACACCCTGTATAATTGCAGAATCTCAGCACAATCGAACTCACGAGTATATTCTGGAAATTATTCAAAAATGAAATATGTTAAATCAATAACTAACAAAATTCTATGGTTTTGGTGATGCAATCCTGTTGACCTCTTTCATGAACATTCAGTATATCAATCTTCATTCACAAAATGAATTTCACTCGAAAATCGGATATCTTGTTATGAAAATATAAAGATTGTTAACTGGAGATTCGCGTAAAAGCCGGATATGAAATATAAAACGCCAGGCTTCGCGTCTTTTTTTTCAAAAACAAACCTTTTTTGAGTCCTTCGAAAGATAATGTTGTTCTAAATTTTTCTTCAGAATACCATTTTTTCTATGTCTTACCGTCAGTGACCTGCAGCGTGTTTTATGTTAATTATATATTTTTTTCTATGCCAGTATGCCTTCCTACAGTGACATATTTATCGGGAGTCCCAAGGTGAGTGGCTTATTAGATTATTATGGAAACTATTGATGGTAAAGATTTCAAATTTTGTGGATCGACATTTGGCCATGTAAAGTACATTTTTTGAATAATTTCATTCTTCCAGTGTTGCCGGACGTATGACAATTGGACAACAACTTTGTTATTTTAAATGGGATATCCGGTATATCCATTTTTTTATGATACCCCATAAAATATAAAATTTATTCACTCCTATATTTTCATAACTATCTTTAATGGTTTTTGAGTTATTAATTATTTTTAGAAATTTTAGATCAAATTGGATGGTTACGAAAATGAATCCTAGTTCGCTAAAAATTGTAGATTTAAGTCAGAAATTCAGCCAGTCATTAGATATTGATCTAATCTATGCCACTGCTTTTAAATTATAGTTGTCAGTTGTACAAGATGGCCCAAAAAAATCATCATTTGCCAAGTTACGAAATCGTAAAAAAAGTCCGTTTTTTCAAATTAGACACCTAGTATATTTTTCAATGTTTGGAATTAGTACAACACAATCTTCAATTTTTTATTCACGTCCTTATACCTTTCTCAACGATTTTGTAACTTGGCAAATGATGATTTTTTGTAAATCCTGTATAACTGACAACTATAATTCAAAAGCAGTGACATAGATTAGATCAATATCTAATTACTGGTTGAATTTCTTACTTACATCTCAAATATTGAGTGAACTAGAGTCATTTTCGTAACACGCCAATTTGATCTAGAAGTTCGCAAAATAATGAATAACTCAAAAATCGTTAAAAATAGATATAAAAAGTGGGAGGAATAGATTTAATATTTCATGGATTTCATTTAAAATAACAAAGTTGATGCCGAATTGTTGTACATCCGGCAACACTGAAAAAGTAAAATTCTTTTTAAAATGTACCTTAGTTGGCCAAATATCGATCCACAAAATTTTAAATCCTCACGATCAATAGTTTCCATAATAATTTAATAGGCCAATCACCTTGGGACACCCGATATATGATATGACTTTTACGCGCATCTCAAGTCAACATTGACTTGTACCGAATACCGTCAACACAATAAAAAAAATATTGATCCTTCGAAAAAAAATAGGTTACCAAGGATGAGTGAGTCACCCTGTACGGTGCCGAAAATATTTTCGAAAAAACATTATTTGAACATGATCTAACCTAAATTATCCCAGAAGATTTGTTATTTCGAACAAATAATCGATTCCCATGAAGGTTAAACAACTAAATTTCATAAAGATTCAATTGCTCGAACATTCCATCAATTTCCGATACAGTTCTGGCTTTGTAGAAAACGTTTTCTTCAGATTTATTTTTTTAATTAGTTTTCATCATTGTGCAAACGCATACTTAGTATACAATGCACATGTGAAAATTCCACGGTTGTGAAAACTTCAGATTCCATTTAATTCGAAGAAAACTGTGAATTGATGGTTTGATAAAATCTACGGCAGGATATCCTGTATCTAAAAACATACCAATCAATTCATCAACTCGAATCTTAATTATGCTTTTATATTTTTGATATGCTAATTATACTTAAGATTTGAAAACTTGAGACTTATATGGTACCAGAATATCATTAGGGACAAAACAACTATTATAATTGGTTTTGTAATTTGTCTATCAATGATTTGAAATTCAGATATTAATATTTTGCCTAATGAGATTAGTTCATCAGCCAGATAATATTGATAATAAATCGACAACGAACAAGTTTTTTCTTAGAATTGGTCTTAGAGTTACGCAATGGGTGTCCCTAAACACTTATTTAAATTTTGGGATTATATTGATTCATAAAATACAGTCGACTCTCGATAATTTGAAACTCAAGGGACCAACGAAAAAGTTCAAATTACCGAGAGTTCAAAATAAAAAGAGTTCAAATAAACAAGAGGGAGTAAGGATGAAATTCAATCAAACAAGAGTTTGATCAGAAGTACATGGGTACTAATGGTATTGTATATGCGATTATGTATTATATTCTACAATGTACATGATCTTTATGTGTATATGATAACATGAGTATTTCATTTCGAAAAGAAGTACGCAATTTTCATTTGAGTTAGTGACTTCCATCTAGCCTAGCATTGTTCAGGGTGTTTTCTATAAGTTGAGAGCTGAGAAGAATTCATCGTTTGTTTCTGCCCTGAGGACAGAAACCGAGAGCCTGAGCGAAAGACTTTTTCCTCCAGGCGAGGAAATTCAGCTTGACGAAGCCTTTTCTTCCTATACTGGAGACACTTCCAGTGATTCGTTTCTTATTCTTTAAAATCATGGACAATGTAGATGGTAGAATATAGTACTATGTATTTCGCAACATCTTTTTCCAATGTGCGATTTTCCACCGCTTCGATAACACGTCTTTTCTCATTAAAAGACCCTTATTCTTTCTTTCACTCATTTTTAATTCGAAAAGCAATTCTAAGGAAGACTGCGCAAACTCAATTAAGACAAGTGCAAGTGAAAGGATCACAGAAGAGTGGGCACTTCAAATTATAGTGTTTGGGTGATTTGACTTCAAATTAAAGAGTGTTATTGAGCAAGATGTCACAGCTACAACTTCAAATTATCGAGGGGGTCAGAACACGTTGATTTTTTTCAAATTATCAAGTGTTATTCATGGGAACTGAAAAGAACTTTCAATTATCGAGAGATTCAATTTATCGAGTGTCAAATTATCGAGAGTCTACTGTACCATATACGGTGGAACTACCCTATGGCGAACGTCTGTATAACGAATTTATCTGTAAAACGGATTTCGTTTAAGACATTGCACCTTGAATCCGAAATTCATGATGAAAAAACCCTCTAAAACGAAGGAAATGGAAAATGATGAAAAATCTCATTTTTCAGTTCTCCGCTTATTATTCGAGAACTATCAACTTTTCGTGAAAGACATTTCCATACAAAATGAAAGAACATGAAATTTCTTACAAATTGCAATATTAAGATTTCCTTTGTGATAAACTGTTCTGGTTCAAACTGTAGTTGAAGAAAATAGGCCTATCTTCAAATACAGTTTGAGCCAGAACGGTTTATCGCATAGGAAACTTTAATATTGCAATTTGTAGGAAATTTCATGTAGGTACTTTCATTTTGTATAAAAATATCTTTAACGAAAAGTTGATAGTTTTCGATTAATAAGCAAAAAACTGACCAAAAATGAGATTTTTTGCGTTTTTTTCTATGTTCCATTATGAAACTTTGTTAGAAAACCTCAGATTCGGATTCAGCAGCCCAACAAACATAAAAAATGAAAGAAATCAGAACTACCCCAAAACTTTCCTGCTAGGGGTTTTTTTCAGCACAAATTTACTGTACCACTATGCACCTCGAAAATAAGTAAATAATGCATAGATTAATAATAATTCCAATCATTCAAAATTTTCAATGATCTGTCACGATAATCTTCAAAATGTCAGTGATATTTAATCGCTCCAGTATAATAACCCATTTACAGATAAAAAGAAACTTTCTTACCTTCAGATGGGGCAAGAAAAAAAATATAGATAAATGCAAACACAAAACTTGCAATAAGAAATTCAAGCCTTTATTTTACCAGATGTTTGGAGAAGAAACTGAGATGCCTCCGGAACTCAAGAAATTGTGCGATCTCAAGAAAGGTAAGAATGGTTTCTACAGTGGGCATCAAAAATTATGGAACAAATTCTTTATCTGAGAAGAATAATATTTGGCAACACAATGTTGAAAAAGATCAATTTTGTTTCACTTTCACCAAATTTTTATGCATTTTGAAGGATTTCTGTTGCACCCTGTGGCATCCCCATCATTGATATTGAATTTTTTGAATAGGGAAAGCGTTGTCCTGTGGTACTTTTTTGGCAAGGTCTTTGTATCTTCTTCACAGGCGTACAGGTAGAAGAAGAAGAAGAAAAATTAAAAAAAAGCCCTGAGGAGGAGCTTTTGAGTGCTCGTTCTTTGGTGGAGCAATGAGACTATTACATCAAAATTTTATATGGTATTTGAGATTGATACATAATATATAAATGCAAAATCTCAGCACCATCGGAATTAAGTTCTGGAAATTATCCGAAAAATTAAATATGTAAAACATAAATAATTACAAAAATTAAATTCAGTGGTTCTGATGCTGCCATCCTCTTGAAATTTTGCGTGAATATTCAATATATCAGTCTTAATTCACAAAATAAATTTCACTTGAATCGGATATCCTGTTATGAAAATATATAAGTTCTTCTTTTCAATATTTCAATTAAATTTTCTATAGTTCTGTCGACACTATGGCCACAGAATTCTGCATGAACATTCAGTGTATCACTCTTTATTTGTGAAATGAATTTCATTCGAATCGGATATTTTTTAAGGAAATATGAAGTTTCTTCTTTTCAATATTCCAATTGAATTTTCTATGGTTTTGTTTACACTATGGCCACAAAATTTTGCATGAAGCTTATTATGAGCATCTTTCATATGACCGCAACATTTCATTTCGATGGGATTCGTTTTGTTTGAGATATTGAGGAAAAAAAAATGTTGAATAGCCATATTTTATGAAACACCCTGTACGATTTGGCTGGTAAACGAACTTAACCGAGCCATTTGGGAACTGAACTCATCCTGAAAATTTGGTATCTAGGACAATCCCTTCGAAAGTTATTGTGTTAACGGACGGCCGGACGAACGGCCCCACGAACAGAATTGAATTTTACCACGTATTCGTCATCAGGGAGTCGAATCCTATCGTTTGAGACCATTTTCGGCTCAAAGTTCGAAAATTACAGACAATTGGGCAAAACGATATAGCACTCGTTTGAGGAGAACGAACGCTCAAAAACCTGATGAAATCTGTCACCGAATGAAAGTCGACCATTACAGTTTTGTTCATGCACAACTTTCAACCCCTTCGAACCCCTGGACTGAAAAAAAAATGAAGTGACATCGTAAATATATTTCGGCATCGAACACGATGATGAACATTTAATTTCTGGTAATGCACAATGATTCTGCTAGTAGTATGAATAAATTTCCAATGTCTCTTTCTCCATTAAAGGTTTTGGAGGGGTTGAAAGTTATGCATGAACAAAACTGTAAACTTTCATTCGGTGACAAATTTCATCTGGTACCTTCGTCTGAAAGTAAATAAGACTTGACAAAGTGCACATACTGAAAACTACTGAACTACCTAATTTTTCAATAAAAAATTTCTTTCTGAAAATTTCTTCACGCCTGTAAGTAAGTAGAAAGGCCTTGCCAAAAAAAGTATCACATGACCCACTTTCCTTTTGAAAAAAATACAAAAAAAATCCTTCAAGAATGCATAAAAATTTGGTAAAAGTGAAATAAAAGTTGACCTGTTTCAAGATGTTGTTGGCAAATATTTCTTTCTGAGAAAATGAATTTGTTTCATAATTTTGCCCCGCGCTATACAAGGTGTCCCAGAAAATGTGGGAAATATCTCGGATTCAGATAGAACATAAAAAATGAAGATGACAAGTTCCCATAATTTTTTTCCTAGCGGCCTTCCCTACACTGTGAATCCATTTTAGTGGAAAAAGTTTCACACTACTCGATATAATTTGATGAAAGTTTGATATGATTAATAGTATTAAGGACCTCTTAAATCACCGCACTCAAATTTCAATTAGCTTGTTCAGTTTACCAGGGGCGGACTGGGTTGTACATTTTAATGCTTACATTTTTAACACCCTGTATGATATGGTGCTAAAAAACAAAAGATACCTTGAACATTAAGCTAAAGAAAAGGTACTTTTGTTCAGTGTCGATAAAATGAACCGTTTTCGAAAAAAAATAATGAAAGAAGAAAATAATTGAAATTTATTCCACTAAAATGGATTTTCAGTGGCGTCATTTAGAAGGTCGTATCTTCGTAGGGAGGGCCGATAGGAAAAAAATTATGGGAAGTTGTCATCTCCTTTTTTTATGTTCTATCTGAATCCGAGAGATTTCCCACATTTTCCGGGACACCCTGTATAAAAAGTTATTTGGAGATATGGACTTGAGAGTTTATACAGCCAGCAAGCGCCCAAAAGCTTCCGACTTCACGTTAGGGCTTTGTTTAATTTTTGTAATAAATTATAGAGGGCAGGGAGCAAGAATTTTACCCAGAAGTGGACGATATTCCTGGTATAAAATACAGAACATGTGGCTCGGCGATCTTACTTCAAGAAGACACCAAATTGCCTGATTCTGAAAGACCGTACCTCAACAAGGAAGTGAAGAGGCTCCAGCGGATGGAAGCACATCCAACCCTGAAGAAAGAAATTGACAAACCTCTACCACACTTCACTTCGGTTGAACAGAGGATGGTCGATTTGAGCGATAGAAAACTGCATCCCTTATATCTGAAGATAAGAACCATTCCGAAGAGAAAAGTTGTAATGAATGAGGAAACGAAACCATATACCAGCAAGGATATGCTAGTCGCACCAAAACAGGTACCACGAGTATTTTTAATGCGGATTGCAAGTGTAATTTTGAACTTTACTCATTAGTACAGTATCTAAATATAGCACGGAAAAATACGAATTTTTCGAGAAATGACCAACAGAAATTTGATTTCATAAATCGATAGGGAGACATAAAAAAATTTCAATGTCAGATTTCCGAAGTGGTTCCCCCCCTGGTTTTGAGAAAATCCTAAAACATTTTGAAATGCGTTTTTTTCGGAATCAATGGGTGTTAAAGAAAAGTTTATTCAACAAAAAGTGTAAAGGAAATTTTTATCTACAATTTATCTCTGTGAAGCGAAATCGTCTGACTTGAAATACAAAAAGTAGATGGTGCCAAAGTATCAAAAAAATGGTTTTTTGGCATAAATAATTTTTTTTGCAGTAATGTAAATGGAAAAGTTTTTTGTCACAAAATACTCTACATGTTTTGTCTAAACAGTTTTTCTGTAGAACTCACCGTTACCGAGCTGTAGGCGAAAAGACCCAGCGCAGCATAGTTAACGTTCTCGTAACAGTTATTTTCACTTTCCACTTTTTTGATATTTAAGCGCCACCTACTTTTTGTATTTCAAGTCAGACAGCTTCGCTCCAATGAGATAAAATGTAGATAACAATGTCCTCTACAATTTTTGTTAAATAAGCTTTTCTCTAAAACCCATGGATTCCGAGAAAAACGCATTTCAAAATGTTTTTGGATTTTCACAAAACCGGGGGGGGGGAGATCACTTCGGAAATCTGACATTAACATTTTTTTATGTCCCCCTATCGATTTATAGAGTAAAATTTCTGTAGGTCATTTTTCGAAAAATATATGCTATATTTACTGTACTACATCGGCAAAATAATCAATCCACGCAATACATCGATGAAGTTGGTTAATTCATAATACGGCGTTCCCACGAGGCGTTATTCACGACAGTGAACCACGCTTTCGTGAAATACACTTCTGTGAGAACGCATAGTCGTTAAACTTGCTTTCGTGAGGAATGCGTTCACACAGAAGTGTATTTCACGAAAGCGTGGTTCACTGTCGTGAGTAACGCCTTGTGAGAACGCCGCATAATACGGAGTTCCCACGAGGCGTTATTCACGACAGTGAACCACGCTTTCGTGAAATACACTTCTGTGTGAACGCATAGTTTTTAAACTTGCTTTCGTGAGGAATGCGTTCACACAGAAGTGTATTTCACGAAAGCGTGGTTCACTGTCGTGAATAACGCCTTGTGGGAACGCCGCATAAATGTGTTATATAGAGTCCGATTTGATTAATTTTTTTCATTGTAGGTAAGTTCATACGTAATCAATAACCAGTTTCGAAATTCAAGAAAACTCATTTTATACTGGGTAAAACGAAATCTTTGTTTTACTCTTAATATAAAACCACCTGTAGTGTGTTCGAGATGTTGTACTATGTGATTTCTTATTACATCAAAAAGACCCATTTCATCTTCTCTTGACAATTTCGTTCTTCATTTTAAAGACTAACGAACAGCATTTGATTCCTAAATACAGTGTGTTCGGTCCTGACTTAGCGCTCAAATGTGCCATAAAACACGAATTTTATACGCACGAAATACAAACAACTGTGAATGTTAATTTACTTCGTCTGAAATATAATTATTAAAGATAATACTTCAAATACAATATTTCTATGCATCCAGTGATCTTCACGTGTCGTTACTATAGAAACTTACTTGTTTTAAAGGTGAAAAAAAACTTTTTTTAACGGTGAAAAAAAGTGGTCATTTACGCATCCATAGTGATGAAAAAAGAGAGAAGTCAAGTTTTCTTGACAGTTGTACAAAAAAAAAATTTTTTTCAAATTATACTACCACCTTTTATTGAATTGGAATGATATGAAATCATTTAACTTAGAATCATAGGAAAATTCTTTAAAAATGTTTTAGTAAAAGAATATACTTCTTTTCTTAGTAAATCCGCAATAGTACAAGAACTAGCACATTGTAGTATAATTTTTTTCAATGAGCTAACACGCAAGGATAGTAGCTACAAAACGATATCAACATAATTTCTGTAAGTTACATAATCAGAAAGTAATTAGTGTTCGAACATGACCCTTATCAAAATTGATAAAATAAAATTAAATTCAGTACTGTACTTTCGATAATTTTTAATGATCAAACAAACAAATTAATCATAAATATTGCTCAAAATGGCTGTTTCTGCTTTGTAGACAGGCAGTGGCCCTCATGACGACCTGTAGCAAAAAAAAAGTTTGGGGCGCTCGCGTAGTGGTCATGTTCGAACGGCAATAACTCTCAAATTATGTAACTTACAGTAATGATGTAGGTGTTTTTTTGTAGCTAATATCCTGGCGTGTTAAATCATTGAAGAAAAATAATACTTCAATGTGCTAATTTTTGTACTATTGCGGATTTACCAAGAAAATCAGTACATCTTTTACTAACATTTTTTCAAAGGTTTTTTCTATGGCATTTTCAAGTTGAATGTCTTCAAATTGTTCTACTTCAATGAAAGGTTGTAGTATCATCTTTCAAAAAACATTTTTTTTACATCTGTAGGACCTTTATGTCCAAAGAAATCGATATTATATGAAAGGGTCAACGAAAATAAAAAAGTAAATTTAAAATGGGGGCTACTCAAAAACTAAGGAGGTAAACTTCCCAATGTGGGTGTTTTTGTCGATAATATTAGGTATATGTGATGCCCTTAAATTATCGCAAAACACACTGATAGGTATATTCTGCGATTCAAGTTTTTCTTTGAAATAAATGTAAAATTTAACCTATAATCATTTATTGCCTTATCCTATAATTGAAGTGAAAAATATCAATATTCGGAAATTGTCAGTGGGTAGATTTATCATTTGTCCTACTCCATCATCTCGCTTGACATTTCAGATACACATAGATAGGAATCTTCTAGAGAAGAAGAACATTCTGGTGGACTTAAAAAGGATAGAGCCTCCTAAAGAGTTAATTCAGCGAGGTTTGGAACAGAAATTAAGACATCTGGCACAACTCAAGCAGATTTCTGCGAAGAAATTCAACTCAATTCCATCTAAACCTATTAAGGAAGACGCCACTCACAGGCACACTCCTATGGTTTCATGAATATTTGCAGAGCAGAGAGAGAATTACGAAAAGAATTGTAATTTATAGCCCAATAAATCAATGTTATCTCTTTGTATTTCTGGATGTTAATCAGGTATTTAGGTCAACTTGATTGTTCAACGGTTTGTTGCACTTATGAGTTCAGCAAGAAAGATTGATCGATGTGTCTTTTTGTGATTCATCCTAACACATAAAATAAAAATTTAAGAAAGCCATGAGCAGGAGGTTTTGAGCGCTCGTTCATTGGTGGAGCAATGAGGCTATTATCTCAAAATTTCGTGAAGGACTTGATATTAATACTAAATATGTAAGTAAACAGAAAAACTCAGCACTATCGAAATAATATTCTGGAAATTATTCAAAAACTGAAATATGCAAAAACTTGAAAATCAAAAAATTTAATGGTCATATTTTATGGAGCACCTTTACGATTTGACTGGTTAACGAATTTAATCGAGCCATTTGGGAACCAAACTCACCCTGAGAACAATAAGACTCTAGGATAATCGCTTCGAAAGCTATCGTGCTAACGGCTGACCGGACGGTCCCACGGACATAATTGAAGTTGACCACGGATTCGTCATCAGGAAGTCGAACCCTATCGTTTGAGACCATTTTCGGCTCAAAATTAGAAAATTTAGCACTCGTTAGAGTAGAATGCATTAATACTGTAAGTTCCTTCAATTCACCATTTAGAAATTGTGATATTAATAATACAGGATACAGGGTCTCTATAAATTATTGTAACAGCATAGTTGGCTTTGTATTATCTATTTATTTATACAGGGTGTTCCTAAATTGAACATACGAACGAAAAGGGAAGATTCCTTAAGTGAGTTTAAGAAAAAAATGCTCAGTTGCAGGAACGTCCATTAAAATTTAAAGGTCCATTAAACCCTTAATCCTCCATTAGTTCCTTGTAATAATGGAGGATTAAGAGTTTAATGGACCTTTAAATTTTAATGGACGTTCCTGCAACTGACACTAAGTCCCATAAACATGGGGTCGCAAACGTTTCGTTTTCGAGATACAGAGTGTTGAAGTTTGAATTTTTTTCAAATTTTTTTCTCATAGTATCTACACGAGTTTATCGAATCTTTATGAATCATCGCTACAGATCAGGAAAATTTCCATAAAAACTGACACTGAATTCATTCACCACAGCTTACATAGTGGCCTTCCCATCATAATTTGGATTAACACGAGGATTTCGAGAGAATCGTTCAATTTTTTTTTCTCGAAAACTACAAGAGACCGAAAAGTTTAGTATAAGAACAAAGCTTCTTTTTACATTTTTTCAAATTAACAGTTGCTCACCAAAAAAAAGTTCTGCAGAAGAACAGGTGGCATGTTGCCATGTCACGTGGTGAGAACTCTCAAATGTAATATCTATGCCAAATTCCAGTTGAATATCTTGTGAAGTGTAGATACTAGGAGAAAAAAAAACTTGAAAAAAATTCAAACTTCAACACTCTGTATCTCAAAAACGAAACGTTTGCGACCCCATGTTTATGGGACTTTTTTTTCTTAAACTCACTTAAGGAATCTCCCCTTTTCGTTTGTACGTTCAATTTAGGAACAGCCTGTATTACTCTGTTACGCAGGTTTGGGTGTCGAATTATATGTGGCTGGAATTATCAATGTCAAAGATAGATAGAAATAAAAATAGAGAGAGATTCGATAAATGTGTTTAGTTTACATAAGAAGCAGCAAAATGAAAATAATTCAAAGCCAAGCTTTATGAACAGGAAGGGAATGAAGTATGGAACCTAGTATCTTCTGAACGAAAAGGACAATATTTATGAAAATTACAGGTTAAGGGTATTGGCGAACTATTAATCGCTTTCATTACAAAACCTAGTTCATTAATTACCTATTCAACATAATCTTTGTGCCAGTTCACCGAATAGAACTGGGCGTTTCCTTTTCGTAGTTGCTACAATAGTCCGTATTTATAAAAATAAAGCTACTTTCAAGTAAAAGGTAGAAGCAAAACCTTTTCATTCACTTGTGTTTATGCATATACCTTGAAGGAATTCAATTGGAATATTGAAAAGAAGAATCTTCATACATATTTCCATATCCGATTTGAGTGAAATTCCTTTGGTGAATGAAGACTGATACCTATACTGAATTTTCATGAAAATTTTGTGGCCATGGTGAAAATTTAATTGGAACATTGAAAAAAAAATCTTTATATCTCCAAAACAGGATATCAGATTCGAGTGTAATTTATTTTGTGAATCAAGACTGATATACTGAATGTTCATGTAAAATTTCAAGATGAGCCATCATCAGAACCATGGAATTTGATTATTTTTAATTACGTATTCAATTTTTTCATATTTCATTTTTTGACTTATTTCCAGGATATAATTCCGTGATTGTGCTGAGATTCTGCATTTATATTATATTTCCCTTGATCTCAAAATAAAAAGTGATTTTAGTGTGTACGAAATTGATCATTAATGACCCATTTTAATGCTCAATTTTCTTTATTTTAATGTGCAATCCTCATGTTCACAAAGTATTCAGAAGCACAACGAGAAATGTCAAAACTCTACTGAAACATAGATACATAGAAATTTTTTTCTGTGACGGGAAAAAAATTAGACCTTTTATATCTCCATAGATTTATAATACTAACTAGATGGCGAACCTGTCAAAAAATTTGAGGCAAACGTCGGCCATTTGCAGTTTGGAGTGAACCACAAATATTTTGAGAGATGTCACTTTTTCTATGAATTTAAATATTAGAATAACCAATATTCTTTTATTTATTTTATTTCTACGAATTAAAATGATAGGATTACCAATATTGTTTAATAACTAATCACAAGAATCGAAAATATTTATAATTTTAATCGACCGAAATGTCAGAGTTCACAGAACACTAATATAAAGAGTTCGTTTTTCATCACTTCTTTCAAAGGAACGTCTATGTTTCAATTAAAATTCGAGCACAGATGGCATAAAACATCAAAATATTTGTGGTTCACTCCAAACTGCAAATGGCGGCCATTTGCCTCACTTTTTTCTACGTGACAGTAAGGAAGTTCGACGTCCAGTTAGTATTATAGGTCCATGTATATCTCTTGACAGGTCACAAAATATAACTTTTTCCCCAACCATCAAAAAATGTTGACATTTTTGTACTATTTTCAGGTGAAAAAGTCATAAATTCCCTTACCGTACAAAAATTCACTCGTTACTTAGCAACACTTTTAATCCTAGGATTAAAAACGCTACTTTTAATCCTTGGATTAAAAGTAATTGCATTTGACGTCTACTTGACAATCACTGTCATTAGTATGTGTTCAAATTTATAACCAAATTATTAACGATTTTTGACTGAAACCAATTTCATTGTAATTTTGACTTGGTTGGAGAACAAATAGTATATATTATTCGGACTAAAAGTGCATATTTTAACTCGCAATTTCGCATTCGCTCGACTGCGCCTCGCAACTGCAAATATTGCTCGTAAAAAAAAGATGCATTTTTAATCCTTATAATATAATATACTATTTTACGACATTACTTTTTTCCCTGTCAAAAAATGAGTCTCTAATGCTCAGTTGCAGGAACGTCCATTAAAATTTAAAGGTCCATTAAACCCTTAATCCTCCATTCGTTCCTTGTAATAATGGAGGATTAAGAGTTTAATGGACCTTTAAATTTTAATGGACGTTCCTGCAACTGACACTATGTATCCTGGAAAAAAGAACTCACTTTTTCCCGGGAAAAAAAGTGATTTAGTGGAAAATTATATTTCTTTCACTATTAAATCGTTGTTTTTCTTGTCACAGAAAAAGAAATTTTATTATGTCGAATATAAGTCTTGTTGAAAATGAGAAGGTATTTCAATCAATAATTCATACAAATTCATATTGAGATCGTCCGAAAAATCTTGTAATGAACTCGGTCATTAATCGAGTGACTAATGGTCTGGAATTATTAACGCGTGAGCGGAGCGAATATCTTGACCATTAGTCGATGTCTTCAAAAACCTAGTTGATTAAATAACTATTTGGTATCAATCTCAAGTCCCATATAAAATTTCGAAGTAATAGTCTTATTGCTCCACCAAAGAACGAGCGCTCGAAAGCTTCTGCTCAGGGCTTCTCTTATATTTTTATAAATACGGCCTAATATCAATAGAAGAGACGCATTTCAAAATGCCATCAGCATTACGATTCGATAGCCTATTTTCGAACAGAGTTAAGGTATGAGACGGAATGACATAATCAAATTATAAACTCCTGAAAAATTAACTATCATTTCCCATGGTCTTACGATCAACCCCCTATTATAGCGATCTTCAGCACGCGTCATAGCTCGGTGTATATCATTTTCTTCTTGCATAATTCCAGAATCACTGAGATGTAACGATAAATTATAAACCGTGCTCACGAACTTGCGCTCACCTGATTCAACGTACAGATTAAAAATGGAGCAGAGACCCTAGTTCGCTAACTTCTTGCGTAATATTGCACGCTTTTGTCCTGTTTCTTTATTTACTGCAACAGCCGGAGACGATCTGAATGCATCCTGTTTTGATCGAGAAAGAACTCTTGCGAACTCCTCTTTCGTTATTATCTACGTTATTTTCTCAACGGCGTATTGGCAGTGGCGGCTGCTCAGAGGAGGCCGGGCCTGCCCTAATTTCACAGCATTTTATTCAATTTTAAATTCAGTTCAAATAGAAATAATCACATTTCTATATCTGTATTATTTCCATCATTCATCTACTATCCAAATCTCGAAGTAATTTATACAGGGTGTCCCGTAATTAGACCGACAAACTTCTAGTGGACATTATAGATCGTATTTTAGACAAATTCGACCCAAATCATATATGTAATGCAAAATTGCTTCGTTAAGGAGCTAGTGCCCTTTGAAGATGACGTCCTGTCCACACTTTTTGCCACATATTCGCAAAACGGAGTTACATAAAGTGCTGAAAGTTTACACATTGGCTAATATGAAGAATACGCATCGATTAGTTTGAGTGCATTTTTTCATATCAAGCACAATCGTATCATTTGGGGGGGAGGGGGGCGAAGGGTATTTTTAATTGAAACTTTTTAACTTTCATTATTTCGCTAGATTTACATCATATTCATAAACGCTGATGTTTTTTCTTGAAAAAAGATGCTCTTGTATAATAACGCCCAGATGCACCATTTCTGAAAAAAATAGATTTGAAATTTTCTCTCTTTTCACTAAGTACTCAATGTTCACTTTTGTTTTGAATTTATTTTCACTTGATAATAGTGAGGCATCTTTTTTCAAGAAAAAACATCAGAGTTAATGAATATGATGTAAATCTTGCGAAATAATGAAAGTTAAAAAAGTTTCAACTAAAAATACCCTTCGCCCTCCCCCCCCCCAAAAGATACGATTTTGCTTGACATGAAAGAAATGTACTCAATCTAATCGATGCGTATTTTCCATATTAGCCAATGTGTAAACTTTCAGCACTTTATGTGGCAAAAAGTGTGGACAGGACGTCATCTTCAAAGGACACTAGCTCCTTAACGAAGCAATTTTGCATTATATGATTTGGGTCGAATCTGTCTAAAATATGATCTTTAATATACTTTAATATAGTACTACCACACTGCTGTTGAATATAGCAGATGACATTTTGAGATCATTGGATAGGGGTCATGCTACAATTTTAACTTTACTAGATTTCGCCAAGGCTTTTGATACCTTAGACCATGATCTGCTTTGTGCCAAATTATATTATTTTGGTTTTGATAACGCCGCTTTAAGGTTTTTCAAGTCTTATCTTTCTGGTAGATATCAGAGGGTTCGACTGCATGGAATTTTTTCTGAATATTGCCAAATAACTTCGGGTGTTCCTCAGGGTTCTATTCTCGGCCCTCTCCTGTTTTTGATATATATAGCGGATATGTATCGAATAGTCAGATTTGTATGTATTTATTTTTATTGCGATGACGCTCAGGCTCGCCTTTCCTTTCACCCCTCTCTTATTGACCAGGCTGTTGAGCAAATAAATCATGATTTGTCGGAGATTGTGAAATATTGTAAGAAAAATAATTTGAAAATTAATGTCGGCAAATGTTCCTATCTGCCATTCTTTCCCAGAAATGCAATCATGACGGCCGATGTCCGGATGGGAGGTGAATCGGTTCCCTCCTCCAGTTCCTGCAAAAATCTTGGAATTGTATTTGATTGCCAGCTGAGATTCAGGGAACATATATCACTGATACTGAAGAGATCATTCCTTGCTTTGAGATATTTGTATAGACAAAGACATTTCCTTGACATATCCTCGTGTAAATACCTTTGTGAAGCCCTGGTGTTGTCCATATTGAAATATGGTCTGATTCTTTTTTATCCTTGTCTTGATGCCGTGGCAAGATCCAGATTGCAACGGGTTCAAAATTCATGCTGCAGATTCATTTTCGGTTTGAGGAAGTATGACAGGGGGGTGAGTCAGGCGATAAATAAACTTAAGTGGCTCAGGGTCGAGAATATCTTCAAGTTGCAGATGGCTATCGCGGTACATCGCATATTACAGACATCCATTCCACCATATTTGCGAGAGAAACTTATTTTCAGAAGGGATGTTCATGGGGTCGCGATCAGGCATGGTCAGAGGCTTATGTTGCCTAGTTTTCGTTCAGCCACGTTTCAGCGCTCTTTTACGTTCAACGCTGTGAAGCTCTACAATGAGCATGCTCATATGTATGAGATGACCTCCTTGAGTTCGCTGAGGTCGGCATTGAGGGGACGGTTGTTGACCGAACAAAGCTGTTAAAAATGTTTCATTTCATGTACTTTATTAGAAAATTTAATTGTTTTTTTGTGTGTATTTGGAAGGGTTAAGTTGAGTAGCTTATGCTAGACTTCGCCCTTGTTCTGTGAAAGGATGTATTTTTTTTTAACATTCAAATAAAGGCACTATTATTATTATTATTATTATTATTAATGTCCACTAGAAGTTTGTCGGTCTAATTACGGGACACCCTGTATATTTATTACTCAGCGATCTAATAATATTCATACATTATCCGCAACACACAATACAGCGTAACGGATAGCAGGCAAACCGCTAAGCGAAGGAGGCTCGCCTTCGCGAGTCGAGATTCGTTAAAATGTAAGATTTCAAACTTCTTTAAATGAACGGTGCGGGAACCACTCAAAATTCAAGCTGTAGATCACGTGTCGAAGGCCCGGCTCCGCGGCAATATTTTCGCTTCTAGGCGAACGAGCTTAACCGAAACTGAACGTCCGATCTGACCGAATCAACCCCGGCGTTTGTGGATGGAGATCAGCTGTTGTTTTGATTCCCTCCCTTTTAATTGACGAAGTATTAATCCTCTCAGCGTGTGGTTTGTAGTTTTGTGGCATTTTTCGGAAAAATTTGTAGGTAAGATTTTAATATTTCAACAAGAAAGATCAAAACGGAAACAAGCAGTGGGTATTATAATGCAAGTAGTGAACTCAAAGAAACGCAAAAATCTGTAGATTTTATTTTGAATAATTAATTCATTAAAATGCCTTACGATAACATTTTTATATCTCAAGTAATTAAGACACCTCGACCAGCAATGCCAAATTTAATTATTAATTCTGCTTCTAATCGTTCGTTCTGCGTAGAATGGTATAATAAAGGCCAGTGGCTGATAGGAAGCCCAGTTCGAAATAAATTATTTTGTTGGTAGCTTGTTCTCAGGCCTCTTTTGGTTCAAATCTCACGAGCCGCCACTGCGTATTAGTACGATAAAATGAAAATCCGTTCAATGACAGATTTAATCTGTCAATTGACAAATTTAATCTGTCAATTTACGTTTTGAGCGCTAGTTCTACTTAAACCAGTGCTGTATCGATTTGAACAAACGTCTGTAATTTTCGAATTTTTAGCCGAAAATAGTCTCAAACGATAGGGTTCGACCTCCTTATGAAGAATCCGAGGCCTAAATCAATTCTGTCCGTGGGGCCGTCCATCTGTTAGCACTTCAACTTCCGAAGGGATTATCCTAGGGTGAGCTTTTTTCCAAAATGCCTCGGTTAAGTTCGTTAACTAAGCCAAATCATAACAGGTGATATATAAAATATGGTCATCCGAAATTATTTTTCTTCAATATTTCAGACAAAGCGAAATAAAATATTGTGGCCACATGCAAGATCGTCATAATGAGCCGCATGCAAAATTTTGTTGTCATTACCATAGTGTGAACAGAACCATAGAAAATTCAATTGGAATATTGTAGAGAAGAATCTTCATATTTCTATTACAAGGTATCCGATTCGAGTGAAATGTATTTCGTGAATAAAGATTGATATAGTGAATGTTCATGCAAAATTTCAAGAGAACCACCGAATTTAATTTTTAATTGTCAAGTTTTTACATATTTCTGTTTATGCTAATATTTTGCATTTATATAATTAGTATCTCAAGTGCTATACAAAATTTTGAGGTAGGGGAAAAGGGGGCAATGAGAGTCAGAGGGCAATGGTGGTCAGCGTTCTACGTCCTAGACGAAAGTAGCTAAACAAACGAATATCGTCCATAACGACACGTTAGATGATACCTCGCGGCTCTTCGCTCGCCCGTTCAGTACACGTCCACCGTTTGCACAGGAAGGGCGCACCAATCTTTCGCGCGCATTTGATGTAATTTCACGTGTTCACGAAATAAGCGGTAAGTACACCAATACATGAAATTCAAATATTTAAAGTAGGTTATTGTGTATCTGTAAGCTTCAATTTTCGATTCAAAAAATATTTCCGGTATTTCAATAGCTCATAAAAGTTTTATTCAAATTTGTTTCAAGTTTAGTACGATCGGGTTATGAGAGTCACTGCAGTGCGGGCAATGGGAGTTGACCCCCATTGCCCGCAATCAGTGTAAGGTATTTCAAAAAATTTATTTTCATTAATCTCTATTTCAGAAATGCCAAAAATACGTCAAAGGTCAACGAGTAAGGCTCAGTGGTCATCTGAAACACTGTCAAAGGCTGAGGTTCTCATAACTCAAGGCCACTCTATGAGAAGTGCTGCTAAAACCTTGGATATCCCTTTTTCAAGCCTCCAAAAACGTTTAAAGATGAACAATTCATCGGATCCACGTCTAGGACGACTTCCTGTATTCACAGCAGATGTGGAAAAAGTCTTTTCAGACCGGATAAAATACTTATCTTCTATTTTTTATGGAGTCACAGCGATTCAAATAAGGAAAGCCGCCTACCAGTATGCAGAAGAGCTTAAAATTAAACACAATTTTGACAGGAACGCTAAAATGGCTGGACGAGACTGGCTAGATGGCTTTTTGAAAAGAAATGGGATCTCTGTACGAAAACCTGAAGCTACAAGTGTCAACAGAATAACGGCTTTCAATAAAAAAGAAGTCCAGCTGTTCTACAAACTATTAGGAGATCTAATGGACAAATATAAATTTACTCCTAATAATATTTATAACTGCGACGAGACAGGCATCTCCACAGTGCAAGATCCTGGAAAAATATTGGCTCCCAAAGGAATGAAAAGAGTTGGTTCCATAACAAGTTGGGAAAGAGGAAAAAATATTACACTATTGTGTGCCATGAGCGCTGCTGGTAGTTTTGTCCCACCAATGTTCATCTTTCCGAGAAAGAGAATGACTCCTCAGCTTGAGAAAGACGGTCCTGCTGGAGCTATATACAAGTGTTCGGATAATGGCTGGATCAATGAACACCTATTCTTTGAGTGGCTACAACACTTTGCCATGTATACCAAGCCATCATCACAGGCGCCTATTTTATTAATACTGGACAATCATGCGAGTCATTCTTCTTCGATGAGTTATGATTTTTGTAGGCAAAATAATATACATATGCTGTCACTGCCTCCACATACATCCCACAGGATGCAGCCGTTAGATCTAACATTTTTTGGTCCTCTTAAAGCGATTTACAAAAAGGAGTGCGATTTATTTTTAAAGAATCATCTTGCAGAGAAAATTACTCCTTACGACGTGGCGGCTATTTTGAATAGAGCATATTCTACCGTGGCATCTATCAATAAAGGTGAATCAGGATTCCGAGCATCAGGAATTGTCCCATATAATCCGAATATTTTTTCTGAAGAAGATTTTACAGCAGCTGAAGTGTTAACCCAATCTGATGTAGTTATTCACGATTCCTCAATCGTCCTTCCATCTACGTCTGCTCCAACAGATCCAATATCATCTACATCATCTGGCACAATACATCCAATGCCATGTCATGCAACACCACCTACATCGCCTGCAGAAATACATCATATGCCATCAATACCACCCATAGTAGTCGATTCAATACCATCGACATCATCTGGAATGTTAGCTCCTGGATCATTGCAATACAATATTGACGATCTACTTCCGTTACCAGCCAAAACGATTCCTGAAAAGCCCATAAGAAAAGGACGATCGAAGCAACACGCAAAAATTATGACATCAACGCCCGTCAAAGATAGTCTCATGGCAAAAGAAAATAAGAAAGCATCTAGAGCAGCAAAAGGAAAAAACCTTATGCCGAAAGGTAGCAAGAAGCAAAATAGAAGGAATACTGCAAATAAGGCCAAAAGGCGAGTACTTCAAGATCTAAATAACTCTTCTTCAGAATCAGATATTAGTCTTAATCAGATATGTGACGATGACGAAGACGACGATTTGAATAAATGCCTTGTCTGTGATGAATTTGGTCGCAACAATGAACTTTGGTACAGATGCACTTCTTGTGGCTTATGGGCACATGCCAGCTGCTCAGGATGGGACTCGCCCAAAGGTTACCTTTGCGACAATTGTTTGGTAGGCTAGGCTGACTCTCATTGTCCCCATAGTGACTCTGATTACCCTCAGATGTGGACAATAGTGGTCAAAGCTGTTTTTTTTCTTAGGTTTGATAGCAATTAATATGTAGCTCTTAAGGAAATAAAGCTGTCTGAAACTGAAAGGGTAATGATTAAAGTACCTTAAAAATTGATTCAAATAAAGATGAAATAAAAATTGTGTATTTTATTTTACATCTTGCTTAAGTGACTCCCATTACCCCCTTTTCCATAGCCTCATTGCTTAAATTTTTTGTTAGGTTTTATTTGATATTTGGGTGGTCCTCAAGAAACTTCTCGGGATTTTGATCACTTACCTTACTACTGTTTTTTATTTTATTTCAGCAGCAGAAGAATTTTTTCAAACTATGACGTTTCAACGTACAGAGAGAAAAATAACTTGATTGAAACACTCGAGGAACAGATTATTTCGAAAAAGCTGCGAGGCCTAGTTACCTAGTTTGTCGTGGATAAGTATTTTTTCAGATCGCTAAAACTCCGTTATTTCGTAATATATATATTCTTTTGAATTGAGAGCTAACAAAATACAATACATGAAACAAAAAAGTCCCTAGCTGATGTTGGTGCAAAACGGGGTACCATACTATTCTGTGGTATGATACCAGAGCACGGGGAAAAACCTCAGTAGAAAAAACCCTGCCTCGCCGTTTTTACAAAATTGAATCTTAAAACTATCCGAATAAATACCTTCAATATTCAGATACAAAATACGTAATTCTTCCTCTTGGGCCAGGAGGGTGTTTTAAGCCAGGTCTGGCGTTCCAAGTGATGATTTTCGAATCTTCTGTTCTTCTAAGACCGCTACAGGACACTACTGAAGGGTAATCATCTCCCATAGATTTAAATGGTGGTATTTCATCCTAAATATCGAATTTTATTTCGGAATAATGATAAAAAACGTGTGTAATAATAAAAGTCAATGCTTTTCTAGAATTGTTTCATGAAATATTTTTCCAATGTCATCACACTCTAACCATAATTTCCCACAATGTTTGAGCACATATTCTCGCTATTTAGATAACATCAGTTCGCGCATATCTACACCTGTTCACGTTCAAGACCGTGCGACTCATTTTTCCTCTTATTAAAAAAATCTCACGATATTTCACAGCAACTTTATGCGTTTCTATGTAGTTCTTATTCTTTGTTTTCAGTCTTGGCATTCCTGACAGAAATACCTATAATTCCATGTTTTGGTCGACTTTCTCCCCTGTATACTCATTTCCTGTCTCTCGGGATCGTAGTCTTCTTAAAATTCGCAGATTCTACAATCTTTATTACGGTTTCTATGTTTTTATCTGTAATGGTCCAATTAGACGATGTAGGCGAGGTGGAATGAGAAGAGAAACTCTTCGCTAAGCTCCGTGATCTTTACGGACGGAAATAAATGGCGCTTCACGATGACTGAGACAGGAAGTGACTTAATTAGCTGGGAGATGAATGAACACAGAACAATGACACTTACGTGTGATACAGTACGTTAAATGAAAATTTCAAGCCCTGAGCAGGTGCTTTTGAATTCTCGTTCATAAGGATAGCAATGAGGCTGTTACCTCAAAATTTTATATGGGATAAATATGATTTAAAATAATTGAATTCTATGGTTCTGATGATGCGATGCTCTTGAAATTCTGCATGAACATTAAGTATATCAATCTATCTTATTAGGAAATTCTTCTTTCCAATATTCAAATTGGATTTTCTGTTTCTGTTTACACTATGGTCACAAAATTTAGCATGAAGCTTATTATGAGCATTTTGCATTGGTTTCGTTTTGTCTAAGATATTTGTGGAATAAACTTTTTGAATGGTCATATTTTATAGAACACCCTATAAGATTTGGCTGGTCAACGAACCGCGGCATTTGGTATGGAGGATCTATGCTATTGTTGTTTTCTTCCCAAAATATGGCAAATTCTTTCACACAAATTATTTATACCAACAAAATGTATAAATCAGGCACAAAACAACTCCTCCGGGAATTATAGGTGCAATAAATTAAAATATTGATGAAAATTTGTATTAACTCTGTAAATGTTGAAAACGTTCAATAAAATGTATTCTATTCTATTTGGGAACCGAACTCACCCTGAAAATCTCAAGTCTCTAGGACATCCTTTTCGGAAATTGTAGTGTTTACGGCTAGACGGCCCCACGAACGGATTCGAATTTAACCACGAATTTCTCAGCAGGAAGTCGAACCCTACCGTTTCCGGCTCAAAATCCGAAAATTACAGACATTTGGTCAAAACGATATAGCACTCGTTCAAGTAGAACTAGCGTTCAAAAATGTGTTGGTTCATGCTATTGGGAGTTTTTAAGTTCTTTTCTACCGAAATCAGTGATTATAGAGTTAGAAAAATAGAAAACGGCCTTGCATACGTAATGCTGAAAAACGACTACATTTCTTAGTTTACATTTGATCCACAGATGGCACTCACGATGAATTTGTACCTATATAAAGTCATCAATTTTGATTGAAACTGTAGAATGAATTTACCCGAAATTCGTATAACTTTCAGGATGTTTCATTTTTGAGCGCTCGTTCTACTCAAACGAGTGCCGTATCGTTTTGCCCAAATGTCTGTAATTTTCGAATTTTGACCCGAAAATGGTCTCAAACGATAGGGTTAGAATCCCTGATGACGAATTCGTGGTCAAATTCAATTATGTCTGTGGGGCGGGCGGACCGTGAGCACGATTACTTTCGAAGGGATTGTTCTTAAATACCACGAAGTTCGTTAACCAGTCAAATCGTACAGGGTGTTCCATAAAATATGGCCATTCATGATTTTTGATCCTCAATATCTCAGACAAAACGAAACAAATCGAAATTAAATTATGCGACCACATAGTGTCAACAGAACCATACAAAATTCAATTGGAATATTGAAAAAAAGAATCTCTAGATTTCCATAACAAAAAATCCGATTCGAGTGAAATCCCTTCGAAAGTGATCGGTCAGAATTGAATTTGACCACGGATTCGTCATCAGAGTCGAACCCTACGTTTGAGGCCATTTTCGGCTCAAAATTCGAAAATAACAGACATTTGGGCAAAACTATATAGGTTTAGCATAAGGAGGATTGGAGATAATGACCAAAGATGAAATTGTCCAATTTTGGCTTGTAACTCGAAAAAAATACTATAGAGCAATGCGGTTGTCGGCATAATGAGTTTCTAGAAAAAGTATGACCGCAATGCGCCATCCTTTTTTCTCTATCTCAAGGGGCCCACTAAGAAGGAAGCGCGAAGGCTTCAATGCGCATGGTACGGTGTACAGTGAAAATAGTGTGCGTATGGCGTTCCGCCGTTAGAAATTTGGAATGCGCAATTCCCTTGGTCGAAATCAGGATAATTTTGATTTTTAGCGTGTGCATTGCTCATCGTACGTGGAAGAATGACCAAGAACGACCGTGTATGGGCAAAATGTCTGTCAGTGTCGGGTTCACTATTTATACATTCGACATTTTTTTCTTAATAACAACACACGCCACTGCCATTAACATCAGATCTTTTTTCGACGTAATCTCACACTTGTCACACATACTCACTCAACAACCAAAAGTGTCTGTGTGTGGGAAATATGAAAGTACACGTTTACTTTACAGACAACGTGCAGATATTTAACTGCGCATTCTTCATTCCTAGTGAGTGGGCCCCTTTATAGGGTTTAAAACGTGTAGTCCAGGGATCACCAATCCTGGCCACCCTGTGCAAAGATTCAAGCAGCGTGAAAGTTAACAAAATTGTTTCGATGTTTTATGGTGGTCAATGCAGATCCATCAAACTCTTCCGATATCCTATCCACTAATCTATTGACCAACATCTAGGCCAGAATTTACCAAGACAAGAAATCATTTCCATAGTTTCCACTGCAATACAATCGCACTTCGGGAAACAAGCTGTTTAAATATCGCCATCAGATTTCATTATATCTCTAGATTTATAAACTAATTGTAAATTGTAATCGCGTAAACACTGGCATGAGTATAACAACACATCCTTGGCGTTGCGAAAGTTCTTGCATCATTGCGAAAGTCGCGTTTGGCTCTTGTTTACGAGCAACCTTCGGGGTACAGCGATTTTCCACGTTTCCCTGGACAAAGGATGTCTGATTTCGTAGTTCTTGAGTTTATGGTTTTCGTCTGATTGGCTACGACCTTTCGCAGCTGCGAAGCGATTCGGTGATTAGTTATATTGAAGTCTTGCTCATTAATACTGTGAGTAGGGTTGCCAAACCGAAAAGCCGGACAGACCATCCACTTTGGCCGGACATTCGGACGAAAAAGCTTGACACCCTACATTATTAAGAATTTTATCCACGACTATTGTAAAATACGTCCATTGTACCGGGTTTTTCACTATAATTTGACCTTTAACTTTGTTACTAAACGAGATACGAAAAATGTTTCGTATAAAAGTTTCACGAAATCAACTGAGGTTTTTTGATATGAATCCAGAAACTGAAACATATACAGGGTGGCCAAAATATCGATGGCAACTTCATTTTTTCAAATGGAACACCCAGTATATTTTTCCATGTTTGGCTAGCTCTTTTTTCCCTGATTTCGAATATGTAACATATGTTGGTCTATCTTTTTAATTCTGAGAACCACAGAGTTTTAAATTTTAAGAACCACCTCCCAAGATCTGTAATCATTTTACAAGTGGCAGAGTGCGTTTACTGAAAATGCCCATTTATGGAGTTATAATAACGTCAATGGGAAGATATACAGGGTGAACAACATTGAATGCAACTATATTTTTTCAAATGGGACACCCTGTCTTGTATATTCTTCCTTTTTTTTTGATAGGCTATTTCCTCCTGATGTCGAATATAAATGCGTATGTGGATGTGTCTCTTCAATTTTCAGAGTTTCAAAGTTTTGAAATGATGACACCGAATAAAAAAATATGTGAAATACCTTCGACATTTCTTTATATCCAAACAATCTACTTAAAAGTATTATTTTAGAAAGAATACTTAACAATTACTTAACCAATGAAAAATGATAAACTATGGTAGTATGGTAAGAATAACATCAACTAAAGTAATTGCTCAAAATGACCACCTTCATTCAAAACACATAGTTCATATAGTTGTCTCAAGTTGTTTAGACTATTTTTGATAGCATTATTATGGCTCTGATTCTAGTCAGAAATTAAAGCTTCAAAATTTATTTTTAATCATTACAATATTATCATTATTCTTTGTGCGAATTAGTTTTATCAATTTTATATCATTACTCTCCGCTTTTATCGATTGTCATTGTTGCTGAAGTGAATTTTTTCCTTCAGGAACGGCTATAAAAACGTGTCCAACGGTGTTAAATCGGGACTATTTGGTGGTCATAAGATGGGTGCGCCATTACCAATCCAAAGATCAAATTGGCCACTTAAAAATTCACGAACTTCCAAAACGCTATGCCAGATGGTTATTGAAATTCGAAACTCTGTGGTGCTCAGAATAAAAAAGATAGACCAACATATGTTACATATTCGAAATCAGGGGAGAAAGAGCTAACCAAATATGGAAAAATATACAGGACGTTCCATTTGAAAAAATGAAGTTGCCATCAGTATGTTGGTCACTCTGTATATATTTCAGTTTCTGGACTCATATCAAAAAACCTAAGTTGATTTCGTGAAACTTTTATACGAAACATTTTTTTGTATCTCCTTCAGTAACAAAGTTAAAGGGGGGGTCAAATTATAGTGAAAACCCGGTATGTCTCTGTGCTCGGCCGTAATAATACCCATTAATCACAAGAGAATAATGAGATATTAATCACTGCTGACAGATGCTTTATAGAAACAGCTCTGATAAAATATTCTTCAAATTGGTATTTCTTCAATATTCTGAAATACTGCAACTTACAGATATGGGTATACCTTGTCAGTTGATGGCCAAATCTACTATTATAATATCAATTAAAGCATCTTTTATTACAAAATATATAATGACCAGGTCCCAAAAATTTTCTCATGTGTCAACTTGATTTTTTTCACGCTTGTCATAGAAGGGGTCACGGTCACCAAATGTCAAAATCTTCAAGAAATATATTCAGTAGTCGTGGATAAAGTATAGTATTCTATTCGCGTATAATGGCTGTTATTCATCTCGTGAATAATTGCTATCATTATTTATACGCTCATTGCATAATATATTATTGTATCTCAGTACTAATTGGTCGAATGAAAAAATGTATGTTAAATCCAATTTTTTCGATTATCGCGATAAACTTTGTTGAATTCTAATCTACATGAATAAAAAGTGAACCTACAGCTATTATTTTAGTGCATTGCATTCAAACGATTGTACTCAAATCGATTATTTCTTTGTTGTATTATTTTTTGTCCAAACGTTTTTTCAAGAAAATATTATCGTACAATTGAATGACAAAATATACCGAGAGAGTATTTATAGAGTACAGTGGAACTTCCCTATAACGAACGTCTGTATAACGAATTTCGTACAAGACCTTGAATCCAAATTACATATTTAAAATACCTTTTAAAACGAAGTAAATTTTTTCTATAACGAAATATTCAAAGAATATTACTCTCTGAATGGGTATTGGTAAGAAGGTATAAGGGTGGGCATAATAAATCCCGACCTTAAACTAAATCATTATGGTGAGCTGAGAGATCCTTCTGAAACAGTTTTAAATACAACCCCGTCTGTTTGGTTTCAATCTAACCATTACGCTAGTGTGAACGTTGTGCGAAAATGTCTGAAAGGAAGTTCGTAAGTTTGAATGATAAACTTAAATTTATCTGTGATGTCGACCGCGACATTGCTGACTATAGAAACAGATTTTCTGTATAACGAAATAGGAAAGTAGAAAAGTATTTTCTACAAATAATGTAGGTTAGTGGCAAAACAAGGTTTGCCGGGCCAGCTAGTATTAATCTATTATAAGTATTTCTATCATTCACACTCGTTTTCTGACACAAAAAAAGAATTTATTCTAAATATTTTCAAAAATCACTAAATACACTCATCATCAAAAGTGTCTTCACCTCCCCTATCTATAAAAATATATCTTGTTCGGGAAAATATAGGTGTATCTGTCCGAATTCGATTGGCTACGACCTTTCACCGCTACGAAGCGATTCGGTGATTAGTTATACAGGGACTTTATAAATGATTGTAACAGCGCAGTTGGCTTTGGATTGCAGAATACCAATCTCTAACCAATCAGAACATAGCATGATCACAGAATTATGTGGTTTGCATAATCCAAAGCCAACTGCGCTGTTACAATCATTTGTAGCATTGAGTTTAAAAATATTTTTAAACTCAATGGTTATAGTGAAGTCTTGCTCCCTTTGGTAAATGTCGCTACGGGTTGTTCCAAATATACTGTGAGGAGGAGGATGATTCGTTTTCCGTCAAAAACTTCATTTTATCGCTGCTACATTTTGTATGTCGCTCATGTCGTTGTTATCTTTAATTATGATGATTTCTGCTTGAATCAGAGGCAAAAATCCTCAGAGTAAATGGTACAGTAAATATAGCATTCATTTTTCAAAAAATGACCTACAGAAATTTGACTTGATAAATCGATAAGGGGAAATAAAAAAATGTTAATGACCCCTGGTTTTGAGAAAATCCAAAAACATTTTGAAATGCGTTTTTTCTCGGAATCCATGGTTTTAGTTTATTCAACAAAAAATGTAGAGGACATTGTTTTCAACAGCTTCACAAAAAACTGTTTAGACAAAAAATGTAAATAAATTTGTGACAAACAACCTTCCCTTTTACATATCTGCAAAAAAATATTTATTTGTAACGAAAATGTAAAAAACCACTTTTATGAGATAAAACGTAGATAACAATGTCCTCTACATTTTTTGTTGAATAAACTTTTCTCTCAAACTCATAGATTCCGAGAAAAACGCATTTCAAAAAGTTTCTGGATTTTCCTAAAACCAGGGGGGATCACTTCGGAAATTTTTTATGTCCCCCTATCGATTTATGAAATCAAATTTCTGTAGGTAATTTTTCGAAAAAAATCTTATTTTTTCGTGCTATATTTACTGTACGAAAACTTTAAATCAGAGATGGCTTCACGCATTTGTTGGCTTTTGGCGTTGCGAACTTGTGCCATTTCTGTATTTCTTATTGGGATAATTGGTCTACGGCTCCCTTACTAACAGCTAGAGTCTGCTATGGACAATTCTGTCAGTTTGGCAATATCGTTCTGTTACTGTTTAGTTCTTCGATGCGTTGTGTTTACATTTGCGTTCCGATTTGACGTTCATAAACTGATTCATTTTACTGATTTGGTGGCAATTTATCGTTATTTAAAGGTATTCCGATTATTATAGCTAAGAAGAAATTACAATAAGATTGTATTATAGTCAAAAAATGTGAAAATGAAAATATAACCTATTATGTTAACTTCATCCCAGTTCGGTAGTAAAATGCTCTCCATCCCACTCTAGAGCTTGTTTGATTACAATGCAGTGCTATTCACGTGTTGGTGCATCTCTATGTTTATTTTCAACTCATTTTATCAACATCATGTCTATGTCTGAAATAAAAACAAAACGGATTGGTGAAGCAACTATTATATTTTTAGACATTCCGATAAGTTTCATCATAGTTGGATTTTTGTTCAGAAATAATCGAAAATTGATTTTGAAAACGTTACTCGAAAATCAGGTTTCTGTGGATTGTTTGAGGTTAAGCATTGAGTCATGAATGTCAAACACGAGCTTGTGCCCGAGGTCAGCTGATTCATACATGGGCAAATCTTGTTTCCAACAAACCAGACAGCACTGAAGACCTATAAGGTGCGAGCCTGTAGGTTCTTAATAGTTTCATGTTCCATGGAGAACAACAAATGTGTGCCTCAAATAAAATATCTTATGCTCATGCCGTAAACAGTCAAGATTTTCAATACACAATCAGAGACATCGATGGTTCCTATCGTTAAAAATTGAGCAGGAGAAATTTATAGTCTATCCAAGAATTATTCACTTTCTGGGCGGCTGTGAAAAAACTTGTTTTAGTAATTCTTAAGTTCAATATGCTTTTTAGTGATATTATTGCAACACATATGAAACACATGATTAAATACAAACAGCAACATTCCAGAGCTAGGTACAGTAACGTGGGTCGATTTTGGGTAATAGGTATTGATTTGAAAATGTTTATTTTTTCTGTAAACCCATAATCGGTTAGATAATGTACCGTCGCTAGTAACCTTAAGATGGATGCGACCTATTTCTCATAATAATTCCTATTGATCTCAGTTTATAAACAAGTTATATTTATTTCGTTCATATCGAACTGTCAAATTTAAAAACGAAACAGACATTTGCTCTATATATCCTGTCTTCAGATTCATTCCATTGAAATCGACTAGGGGCCTATCTAGGTTATTCATTGATCTGAGGAAAATTAGAATTCAGTTGGTACAAGTAGTACAGTAAATGTAGCACAAAAATATACGAATACTGCGAAAAATGACCTACAGAAATTTTATTTCATAAATAGATAGGGAGACATAAAAAAAATGTTACTGCCAGATTTTCGAAGTGATCCCCCCTTCACCTTAATCAAACATTTTTTAATTATTTATGTTTCAGAGACTGGGAGTGAAAACCTATAAAGTTTCTAAGAAATGCAGAATCCTCCCAGAATATATTTCAATCGATATCTGATCCCTCCTGGTTTTGAAATGCGTTTTTCTCGGAATCTATGGGTTTTAGAGAAAAGTTCATTTAACAAAAAATGTAGAGGACATTGTTGTCTACATTTTATCTCATTGGAGTGAAGTTGTCTGACTTGAAATACAAGAAGTAAGTCGCACTAGAGTATCAAAAAGTGGTTTTTCGGCATTTTCGTTAAAAATAAATAACTTTTGGCAGTAATGTGATCGGGAAAGTGTTTGTCACAAAATTATCTACATTTTTTGTCTAAACAGTTTTTTTGTAGAACTTACCGTTACCGAGCTGTAGGCGAAAAGATGCAGCACAGCATACAGCATAGTTCTTTGTCCAAACTATGCCGATCGGCCCGGCTAAAGTGAAAAGAACCGTTACGAGAACGTTAACTATGCTGCGCTGCATCTTTTCGCCTACAGCTCGGTAACGGTAAGTATTACAAAAAAAAATGTTCAGACAAAAAATGTAGATAATTTTGTGACAAACAACTTACCCATTTACATTACTGCAACAAAATATTTATTTCAAACGAAAATGCTACAAAACCACTTTTTTGATAATTTAGCGCCATTTACTTTTTGTATTTCAAGTCAGACAACTTCGCTCCAAAGAGATAAAATGTAGATAACAATGTCCTCTACAGTTTTTGTTAATATTTCAAAAATTACTGATAACATCGGACTCGTTTGAATAAAAGAAATTGGAACTAAAAGGATACTAATTATTGGTGCTAAAAAAGATTAAAGGAAAACGAAACTTTTCACTAATTTTCACTTCAACGAACGCCTGTGTGAAACACTAAATTGTTAATATTTCAAAAATTACTGATGATATCGGATTCATTCTAACGGAACAAAATGGGTACTTATGATTGGCATTGCAGTTTTTTCGAAATTTGAAATATCGATGCTGAGTGTGAAGTTGGCGCAGAAGAAATGAATGCGAATAACTCAAAAACTAACAATGATATTAAGATTTTTCGACAGAACAAATTTGGTATTGATTATTGGCACAAGAATTTTTTCGGAATTTGAAAATGTTGGTGCTGCGTGTGAAGTCAGCACCAAATAATAGAAATGTTATTTACTGAAAAACTATAGAGGTGCTTGAAAAGTTTTTAGTAGAACAAATTGGAAGAAACTGGTACTACTCGGCCTTATTCTCGGAATTAGTTCCATCATTTTTCGCTAACCTTACGCGGGCAAGCTTTAGAGTGAGATGGAAAGCCTTTCACTGCCGCACTGGGGTGAAGTGAACAATAAGTAAGATTTTCATGTCTACAATTTCTGAATATAATACAACATTTTCGTAATTTTGTCATAGCTGTATTTACCGAAATACCCTTAAGCAACAATATGTTTTATGAACGTCAAATAGAAAAGAAATCATAAACACGACGCATCAAGTAACTAAACAGTAAGAGAACTGACAGAATTGTCTATAGCAGACTCTAGCTGTAGACAAATTATCCTAATACGGAATAAAGAAACAGCACTAGTTTGCAACGCCGAATGTTGTTCGCGTTCATAAACAAATTCTAATTGGCTGAGTCAACAAATGCGTGAAGGCATCTCTAGGTTTACTTTTTTCTCTGGGTTGAAACCAATAGAGTCTAAGAGGCGTACGAAAACTAAACATCTCCAAAACAGTCGAACCGGAATTGGCCCAACCGACGAAAGAAATTTCTCCAAAACGCCTCTGCTAGAAAAACAACTAAATTAAAGCAACGGTCACCAAATGACTTCATACCTGTCCCGCATCCGGATATACAGCATCGACACAAAAACGTTATTATGATGTTACCATCATTATATGACTCCCCGATCACGGTCAAGAACGACACAAATGTCACGTATGGATCATCTCTCGAATGGAGAATCTCCGAATGACTCATGGTTATTCATTGCCGCCAGCGCCGTGTTTACCGCATGATTTAATACCACCTGATCGTTTTGTGTCGCCCGGAGATCAATTGTTTTCACCTGTACGTGATTGTTTGCCCAGGATAAGGAGGATTTCAATTATAAACAGAAGACTGAGTTGTATATCTTGTGGGAGGTTTATCGAGTTGTTGAATAACTTTTGTGGAAATGGAATTTTTCGAGTCTGCCCCATATTTTTTTTATTGAAAAGCTTCATTTGTTTCAACTTTTTCGGAAGTAGGGTCATCTTCAGGCATCTGCAGTCAAAGATAAATATACCAGAATAATCATAAAACAACCAGAGATAACAGAAGAAAATACACGGACAGAGCAAACAATAGTATGAAAAATAAACAACGAACTTATGTATTATAACAGTCAAATTGTAAAAAAAACTTTAAAATAACTAACGTGTTACAATTTAATAAAAATTATTGGTCACGAAAATGTCGACATATCATGTTGAGAACAAATCTGTCTATTCCTGACCAATAATTTTCGGTAAATTTCAACATGTTATTTTTTCGTCGACCTCAAAATAAAAGGTGGGTTTAATGTGTAGGAAATCGATCACTGCTGGCCCATTTTAATGCTCAATTTATGCTGTTTTAATGTGCAATTGTCATGGGCAACTGAACACAAAGCGTTCAGAAGCAATACGAGTCATGTCAAAACTCTACTAGAACACGAAAATATAGAAACTTTATTAATTATATCACATGTATATTTTGTGCAGAATAAGAATGTATTTCAATCACAAATTCATTCTCGATTTATAATGAGTTTAAAGGCAAAATCTTGTAGTCAACATTAGCGACTAATGGCCTCGAACTATTAACGTGTTCGATCCTCTTAATAGTTCGAATATCTTGACCTATCGCTGTCATTAATACCCTAGTTGATAAAATAGGTAACTATCAAAGTTCTTTAACAATTTCACTGTTATTGTTAATTACTTCTGTTTGTTTTCTAACCTATTGTTTGCTCTGTCCTTGAATTTTCGTCTGTTATTTTTGGTTTTTTATGACTATTCTGCAGATGTCGGAAGGTGGCCCTACTTTCGAAAGGGGTTGAAACATACAGGGTTTTCCTTTTAAGTTTGCCTATTAGACGTTTTTAGACTACTAGTGAATATTTCGTTTAGGTGGAGCCTTGAGGATGATGAAACTCTTAGCCTAAAATATTTTCAAGTCGACAGTGTTGCCACATCTATATCAAACGCATATCTACTTTCTTATTTCAAATGGAACTACCTATGTTTCTGTTTTTATGTATTGATTCAATACCAAATTTGCATTATAACCTACTACTAAATTTCTTTGCCTTACACTGTTGCCATGTTATGCACACATTCTCGAAATTTTTGACAGCTGGATTGCAATATCTCGATTATTTTCTATGTGAACGGAACTAAACTCAGCAGTATCATGGAGAATCTATGCATTCATGTGGTATATTCAGTATTTTGATACATCGTAAGGTTCTTCGAAAATATTGATCATAAAATGTGAATTTTTTCAAGATTTTCAAATGGCAACCATATGTTTATTTGGCAGCATTCGATGCGATTTACACTAATTAGTTATTCTGGATAGTTTTCGAATGAAATGAAATATACTGAAACTCTTCAGTATTTAGAGCCACTTTGCCATTTTGAATGGAAAAAAATGTGTTTCGATGCGTATTCATAACCTACCAAAAATTAAACAAAAGTCGTGTGGAATGTCGGAAATGTTTTAATTTTTTTGAATTTCAACGCCCTGTATCTCAGAAACAATGCGTCCGGGAGCAATAGTGTATACTAACTTCATGACATAGAATCATCTAAGGTTCAAGATCCCGAAATGTAAAATGTCTGTTAGGGCCACCTTACACGGTCAATATTATTGATTCAATATTATTGACGCAATATATGGTAAAAAACAGCCCTCATACGATTCAATAATATTGTCCAATAAAGTGTCAGTTTCAATTGTGAAGTCAGGGAGGATGGATCTATCGTTTTTAATAGGATCTGCTTTGGTTCTGAATAAGAGGAAAAAAGGAGGCAGAGAAAAGTGTGATTGAAAAAAATGGTTAAAAAAACGATCGAGTCATGGACATGGGGAATTGCTTCGAGAACTCAACGGTGAGTCAGATGACTACAAAAATTTTTTAAGAATGGATGAACAACTTTTTTAACAACTTGTTGCACTCGTTTCACCATTTATAATAAAACAAGATACGATTATGAGGAAGGCTTTTTTTTTCACCGGCGGATCGACTTGCAGTCACATTAAGATTTCTAGCAACTGGAAATTGCTTTGAAGATTGCTGCAACAACCATAAGCGAGAATAGACCTGTGATGCACTGTGTTTGAGTCTCAAAGATTATATTAAGGAAACAATGACCTTTCGCTGAAACAAAATTCATTTGAATTAAAAAACTTTTTTTATACTTATTATGCAACTTAGTATTACCATATCATGCACTAACTGAATGAATTTAAAATTTACTTATCTCAAAGTTGTTGTAAAACAAGTAACATTATCCAAAAGAAGTGGAATAATTAGATAACCGTTCTGAGTTTTGAGTATTATACTGAACACTTTCGCTTCTTTTCACTATCATATATCATAATCAGTTTCTATCTCGAGAGGGGGGAAACACAATTCAAGTAAACACCCTCTACGGAGTCTCCAGAATTACTGAAATTTTATTGCACAATATTCTGTTTACCCCTCACACGGTGTCAATAATATTGACGGCACCTCAATATATTGGCGGAACTGCAATAAATATCAAATCGATTTGATTCTTCTCAATATTATTGCCATCAATATTATTGTTTCAATACACTTCTTATACGTTCAATATATTGATCAATAACGATATTGCTTCAATAATATTGACCGTGTAAGGTTCACTTAAAAATTGGTTCGTAAGTGATTTACACTGATGAATACAGCAGTTGCCGGTTCGCCAAATAGTATTGTGCATTTGGATAGACTGTGCGATAGAAGATAAGCATTATTACGATTCGATAGCATTTCAATCAGAGTTAAGCCCACCTTACACGGTCAATATTATTGATTAAATATTATTGACGCAATATATGGTAAAAAACGGCAGCCCTCACACGATTCAATAATATTGTCCAATAAAGTGTCAGTTTCAATTGTGAAGTCAGGGAGGACGGATCTATCGTTTTCAATAGGATCTACTTTGGTTCTGAATAACAGGAAAAAAATGGAAGCAAGCCCTGAGCAGGAGCTTCTGAGCGCTCGTTCTCTGGTGGAGCAATAGGACTATCATCTCAAAATTCTGTATATGACTTGAAATTGATACTTTATATATAAACAATTAAAAAAATTCAATTCTATGGTCACACTTGAAAATTAAAATAATTTAATTTTATGGTTCTGATGATGCGATGCTCTTGAAATTTGGCATGAACATTCAGTATATCAATCTTTATACCAGGAATAAATTTCACTCAATTCAGATATCTTGTTATGAAAATATAATTTTTTTTTTCTTTATTCAAATTGAATTTTCTATAGTTCGGATGATGCGATGATCTTCAAATTTTGCACAAACATTCAATATATAAATCTCAATTCCAAAAATAAATTTCATTTGATTCGGATATCTTCTTATGGAAATATAAAGAGTCTTTCCTTTAATATTCCAATTGGAATTTCTATGGTTCTGATGATGCTATCCTCTTGAAATTCTGCATGAACATTCAGTATATCAGTCTCAACTTACAAAATGAATTTCATTTGAATCGGAAAGTTGGTTATGGAAATAAAAAAATTCTTCTTTTCAATATTCCAATTGAATTTTCTATGGTTCTGTTAATACTATGGCCACAAAATTTTGCGAGAGGCTCACTATGAGCATCTGGCAAGTTGCTGCAAAATTTCATTCCGAAATATTGAGAAGCAAAAATTTTGAATGGCCACTTTTTATGGAACACCCTGTACGATTTTTCTGGTTAACGAACTTAACCGAGCTATTTGGGAGCTGAACACACCCTGAAAATTTCAAGTCTCTAGGACAATCCGTTCGAGAGTTATTGTGCTCACGGACGGACGGCCGGCCCTACAGAATTTGATTTGACCTCATATTTTCCATCAGGGAGTCGAACCCTATCGTTTGAGACCATTTTCGGCTCAAAATTCGAAATTACAGACATTTGGGCAAAACGATATAGCACTCGTCTAAGTAGAACGAGCGCTCAAAAAAGGAGGCAGAGAAAAGTGTGGTTCACTGTAGCGCTTCTCCCAAATAAGGCGATATAGTGAGGGCACTTTTTGAGAAAATCGCGAAAAGGGGTTCCGTCTAGCGCACCTTTCGTAGGAATAAAAACGCGATCTCGAAATTTACGGGTAGCTCGATTCCCGCGCTCGAATTTGACACCCCGCGCGTTCCCAGATCGCGCCGGCGGCCCCGCCAGCTCGATGTAAACACACCACTTACCTCTAAACACATAATAATAAATTTTCTTTCTTCATCTTTTTTATCTTGAGAATACTTTCGCTTCTTTTCACTATCAGTTCCATCTCGAAAGGGGGTAAAAAGTAAAAACACAATTTAGCAAACACCCTCTGCGGCGTCTCCAGAATTACTGAAATTTTATTGCACAATATTCTGTTACCCCTCACACGGTGTCAATAATATTGACGGCGCCTCAATATATTGGCGGAACTGCAATAAATATCAAATCGATTTGATTCTTCTCAATATTATTGCCATCAATATTATTGTTTCAATGCACTCCTTCATATACGTTCATATTGATCAATAACGATATTATTGATTCAATATTATTTACGCAATATATGGTAAAAAACGGCAGCCCTCACACGATTCAATAATATTGTCCAATAAAGTGTCAGTTTCAATTGTGAAGTCAGGGAGGATGGATCTATCGTTTTAAATAGGTTTGTTCCAACTCAAGAATTGACCGTACAATGATCGTCAGGATTCTGCGCAATAGATAAAAATGTGTTCCAACTGAAAATGTATCGTTTGAGAACGGTTTCGTTTTTGTTCCATCCTGCTTCGGGACCGTGAGTGGAACGGTTTTGTGATCGTCATTTCGATCCCTGGTCTGGAGCAAGTTTGGACGGTTCTTGTACGGTCAAAGTTTAGACATGCGCATAACATCGATTACTAACAGTTTCGTGACCGTCAAATTACCATACAAAAGTCAGCTGTTGGAACAAACCTAAAGTGTCAGTTTCAATCATAGAGATAGAATAGAGAAGAGACGCTATGACATACAATTGTGTAAGGAAAAAATGGAACCACTGGGCGGCGCTTAGTTGGCCTACCAATATGGCCGAAAGTTCAGGGTTGAATTAAGTTGCCAGTTTTCTCTGTTACGAATTTCACCCAGAAAATACGACGTGTGGGGTCTTTAGCAATACTGTTCAAATAAGGTCAATTGAATATTAAATAAACAATTTTTCTTCAGGCGATAATATACACATATAGAAAGATATCAGATTACCAAGACATACTAGCAAAAATTTCGAATGCGGATCTGTTCAGTACTCATCCCTACCTGTGATATGTTTTCCTCTAATTTTCTTCATCTGTTCCCTCTCTGCTTGAGAAGAAAGCCATACAGCACACGATACCATTTTATTATTGTTTATTAAGCTCAAGAAATCTCAATTTAACTTGAAAAAGGTACAAAAATCACTATTTTTAGAAAAGATTTCAATGATTGTCAAAATTCGACGTATAGCAGTAATATGGCGGATCTGATACCAATATCATTTCATCGATAGCAACTCTATACTATTCTATCTCTATGGTTTCAATTGTGAAGTCAGGGAGGACGGATCTATCGTTTTTAATAGGATCTGCTTTGGTTCTGAATAACAGGAAAAAAAGGAGGCAGAGAAAAGTGTGGTTCACTGTAGCGCTTCTCCCAAATAAGGCGACATAGTGAGGGCACTTTTTGAGAAAATCGCGAAAAGGGATTCCGTCTAGCGCAACTTTGGAGCACCTTCCGTAGGAATAGAAACGCGATTTCGAAATGTACGGGTAGCTCGATTCCCGCGCTCGAATTTGACACCCCGCGCGTTCCCAGATCGCGCCGGCGGCCCCCGCCAGCTCGATGTAAACACACCACTTACCTCTATACACATTATAATAAATTTTCTTTCTTCATCTTTTTTATCTTGAGAACACTTTCGCTTTTTTTCACTATCAGTTTCCATCTCGAAAGGGGGTAAAAACACAATTTAAGCAAACACCCTCTACGGCGTCTCCATTTTATTGCACAATATTCTGTCAATAATATTGACGGCGCCTCAATATATTGGCGGAACTGCAATAAATATCAAATCGATTTGATTCTTCTCAATATTATTGCCATCAATATTATTGTTTCAATGCACTCCTTATACGTTCAATATATTGATCAAAACGATATTGCTTCAATAATATTGACCGTGTAAGGTGGGCTTTACAGAATAAAGCCGAATGAAAGTCACGGTTGTCAATTGATGAAAGATACTTCAAACAACAAATTCGATGAAAAGTAGCTAAATATTCCAAAATAAATATGATCTTTCCTGATTGCATATATCAGACATGATAAGGCAGGAATCAAATTAAATGATGAGAGATAAGAATTGTTTTCCAGTCCCCAGATCTACCAGATTACAAACACTGTAATGACATCACAAACCGAAGCTTCGTGAAGTTTATTGAATACCTTGTATAATGACAGCAATCAGAGAACGCTTCTTTTGCTCTACTTAGCGACCACAACTCGATTTCATATTGGGTAAATGCCTTTGACTCATTTTCTGTCGTGATGAAGTAAACTTGACCAAAAAATGAAACAAGATTACCTTCAAAGAAACTATCGAAGTCAATCGACCTATAGATTGTGGGTAGTGAACAGTGAAACCAATAAAAGGCTCTAAATTTAATGGCATCATAACAATTCGATATAATATGAATAAAGCTTTCTGTGTTAGCATTATGCAGGGTGTCTGTAAACGAAAGGGAGGGACTTTGGGAGATGATTCCTCGATGAAAATAAGCAGGGGTAGTTCATATAAATTTTTTTCGAAATCGACAGCCTTAGGAAGGCAATGACGATTTGACAGTTTTTGATTTTTTTACTGCTTCTTAAGAAGACTAAGTCATAAAACTATACATAATATGAAGCACTAAGTAGATGTTACTCACACGAATTTTTTAGATAACTTTATTATTAGGGGTTGAAAATAACAACCGCCTATGATTTTCGTTCAGAAATTGTTTTCGTGGGGTAAATTTTCGAAAACTGAAATTCTGTTATGGTTTCTCATTCAATTCTGGAGAAAAAAAGTCTCCTGCAAAATTTCGATTCAGTCGATACTTTTCTCAGAAAAAAATAAAAACTCACAAGCAGTTATGATCACTGTTCATTTCATTTCATCGTATAAATGTTCCATAGAATGAATATTCTAAGATATTGTATGTCTATGACAGGAGATAAAGATGTTCTATAAATCTTTCTGATGGTTTAATTACTAATTTGTGGAAGAAAATTATATGCGTAATATTTTCAATTCACAAATAGAACTTTCTTTCGATTAATAAGCCTAATTGACAAAACCAGTTTTGAGCATAAACAATATCTTAGATTAGAATATTCATTTTATGGAACATACGATGAAATGGAATGAACAGTGATCATAACTCCTTGTGAGTTTTTATTTGTTCCGAGAAAAGTATCGACTGTATCGAAATTTCGCAAGGTACTTTTTTCTTCAGAATTGAATGGGAATCCATAAGAGAATTCTATTTTTCGAAAATCTATTCCACGGAAACACTTTCTGAAGGAAAATCATAAGAGGTTGGTTATTTTCAACCCCTAATAATAATGCTATGCTATCAAAAAATCGTCTGATTAACATCTCCTTAATGGATCATATTATGTAAAGTTTTATGTCTCACTGTTTTTTAGAACTCCTAAAAAAATTAAGAACTGTCAACTCGTCATCGCCTTCCAAAGGCCATAGCTTGGAAGGGAGGTCAATTTCGAAAAATAATAATATGAACTACCCCTGTTTATTTTCATCTAGGAATCCTCCCCCTTAGTCCTTCACATTTGTCAACAGAAACCCTATTTACATTTTTTCTTCAAAAATTTTCATTCGAATTCATAGGATTCTTTACAGCAGAGATCCGAGTATCAACATACAAGTAAAATTATGAAGTATGATCATGAAACGTATTTATGATCAACAATGTGGAATTCGGAAAATGATATCATATCATAGTTATCTTTTCGATTTTGTTGTAAAGATCGGGGCCTATTGCACCGAATACTTTGCAACTTTCAACTATGCAACTTTCAACTTTGCACTTTTCGAATGAATTAAGTAGGTACATTGCACGAAACGCATTCATAATTGAAAGGTGCAATGTGAAAAGTCAAGTGCAAAGTGAGAATCACTCAACTTAATTAAATATTGGAAGAAATGTTGTGCAATATATTAATTTTCACTTTTGAAATTTGTCAAAATGCAAAGTGTAAGATACAAATTATTTTGGTGCAATAGAACCCAGGTCGATTTTGTCCACTCCTTTCGATAAAAAAATTATAATTTATAATGACGCTTGTTCATGGGAAAACAGTCAAAGTTGAACCCTTATGCTTGTTAATTCAGTTGCCTTGGACGGCTCACTAACAGAGAATCCGAGGTCGAAGCAATATTGATTTACCGAATAAATAATTTTAGAGATAGTGAGCCCTCAGAAATTCATAGCTATTATCCGTTGGTTTTTGTAGTCAGGTTTTCGACAAAAAATAATTTAGTGTTAAGTTTGCGTAAGCTTTCATTTAATTGGTTGAATGTTGAATGATATTTTAATGCGAACTAGCCACCTTGTTATGGATAATCATACCCACTTATTAATGCTTGCTCGTACGTCATCATGGCACGACGATCAAACTCACAAGTACAAAATCTTGGTTCTAATACAGTTTAGTCCGTTAACGATTTTAACCGTGGAAAATTATTTGATAACACTGCCAGCTGCAAAATTCGAAAATTATAGGTATATGGACGATATAACACTGTTTTCCTAGGAAAAAATTCAAGAGAAGCCCTGGGCAGGAGCTTTGAGCGCGCTTCTTTTTTGGTGGAGCAATAAGACTATTACCTCCAAATTTTATATGGTATTTGAGATTGATACCAAAGACATAAATACATAATCTCATCAGTATAGTAGTTTTCATTCTCAAAATAAATCTAAATGGAACCGGATATCCTGTTATGGAAATATAGAGATTCTTCTTTCAATCTTCCAATTGAATTTTTTATGGTTCTGTAAACACTATGGCCTCAAAATGCATGTAGATTCAGTACATAAATCCTTATTCACAAAAAAAAATTCACTCGATTCGGATATCGTGTTATGCAAATATAAAGATTTTCCTTTTCAATATTCCACCTGAATTTGCTATGGTTCTGTTGAAACTATGGACATGAAATTTTGAATGAACATTCAGAATATCGATCTCCATTCACACAAAAAAAATCATTCGAATCGGATATCTTTTTATGGAAATATGATGTTTCTTTTTTGCAATATTCCAAGTGAATTTTCTATGGTTCTGTTCATATATGACCACAAAATTTTGCATGAGCTTGTTATCAGCATTTTGCAGTTGGCCGTTACATTTCGTTTCGATCGGTTTCGTATTTTCTGAGATATCTAGGAAAAATTCATTTTGAATGGCCATATTTTATTGATTACCTGTACAATTTGGCTGGTTAACGAACTTAACCGAGCCATGTGGGACCCGAACTCATCCTGAAAATTTCAAGTCTCTAGGACATTCCCTTCGAAAGTACTGTGCTAACGGACGGCCGGACGGCCCCACGGACAGAATTGAATTTGAC
>CM024243.1:40068648-40264615 GCA_013421045.1 Propylea japonica
CCGGTATAATGCTTTATAGAGTCGTTCGCTTTTCGGTTGCCGACACTGTACATTTCATTATAGATTATGTTGGTACACATAAGCATTATCAGCCAATTTTGAGTAGTTGTTTGTTGTTGACAACTGAAAAGGTTGGTCACGTTATTATAAATTCTTCGATTTTTTACACAATGTATAGGGTGGCCAGAATTGGTGATCCTACAACTTTTGATTCAACGAGATAGAGAAAAATGAATGCACCCCCAAGCGTCGCCAGTGTTTTAAGAGCGATATATGACATGTTATATATTTTTGAAAGAGAAAAAAAAGGTAATTATTTCTAAGTGAAAATAATTTATTGTTTCCATGGAAAAACAAGATTTTGTGTTATATATCAGGAAGGGAACCCCTCATCAAAAATTATATTGAGCCACTGGATTCCTATCAAATAAGTTTTTGTATCTTAGAATAAGAAATAAACATAGAAATGCCCCCCCTACGAGTGAATAGTACAGCATTGTAATCAACCAAGCATTAGTATGAGATGGAAAGCATTTTTCACTGCCTCACTGGGGCGAAGGGAACAATCGGTAAGATTTTCATTCTTCCAATTCCTGAATATAAAACAATTTTGCCTTAGCTACAATTACTGGAATAGCTTTAGGTAACAATAAATAACCACCAAATCAGTAAAATAAATCAGTTTATGAACGTCAAATCGAAATGAAATATAAACACATCGCATCCAGAAACTGACAGAATTATCTGTAACAGAATCAAGCCGTTAGTATCAGAATAGGGGAGCGGTAGACCAATTATCCCCACACGAAATAAACATACGGCACGAGTTCGCAAGACCGGAATATTGTTCGCGTGCATAAAGAGACTCTACTTGGCTGCATAACAAAGGCGTGAACGCATCTCTAAGGTTACTTTTTACTCTGAGGTCTGTATCATGTTTGTGTTTCATGTTTATAGCACACACAGGAACGGAGATAATGATCTAAGTTGAAAATGCCCAACCGTCAATTTTGGCTTACAACTCGAAAACAAAAGACAATAAGTAATGCGGTTGACGGCATAATGTATTCCTCGAAGTAAGATTACCGCAAAGTTCCATTCATTTCTCTCTATTTCATTGGGGTCAAATAGTTGTAGCTCATGAATCACCAATTCTGCCCACCATGTACCTACAAAGATTCAAGCAGCGTGAAAGTTAACAAAATTGTTTCGATTTTTTATGGTGGTCATGCAGATCCGTCAAACTATACCGATATCCTATCCACCAATCTATTGACCATAATCTAGGCCAGAATTTAACCAAGAAAAGAAATCATGTTCATAATTTCCACTGCAATCAATCGCACTTCGGGAAACATGCTGTTTTAATACCGCCATCAGATTTCATTATATCTCTAGATTTATAAACTAATTGTGAATTGTAATCGCGCAAACTGGCATGAGTATAACAACACATCCACCATTAAAATTCAATTGGAATATTGAGAAGAAGAATCTCAAGATTTCCATTACAAGAAATCCTATTCGAGTGAAATCCCTTCGAAAGTGATCGGTCAGAATAGAATTTGACCACGAATTCGTCATCAGAGTCCATTTTGAGGCCGTTTTCGGGTCAAAATTTGAAAATTACAGACATTTGGGCAAAGCGATATCGGTATAGCTTAAAGAGATTGAATATAATAACCAAAGTTGAAATTGCACAATTTTGGCTTATAACTCGAGAAAAAGACGATAAACAATGCGGTTGTCGGCATAATAAGTTTCTAGAAAAGGGATGACCGCAATGCGCCATCCTTTTTTCTCTATCTCAAGGGGCCCACTAATACTGTATTCGTTTTGCGGTATTTCGAGCTCCTGAGCTGTACCAGTGCTTGCGCCCAGCCAATGGGAAGCCGTAATTCGAGCTTTTGAGTTACTCAGGAGCACGAAATATCTCAAAACGAATAGGCTATAGAAGGAAGCACGAAGGCTTCAATGCGCATGGTACGGTGTATCGGGTGTCCCGAATTCATTGTCTAGTGAGGGGATCTCAAAACTCTTGGAGCTAGAAGGAAATGAATGGCACATTTTCGGGCTCGATTTTTGAGAGATTTAATTTGGTGAAAACCGTAACCTTGTAAGTTCAACCATTTTCGAGATATTAGCGAAAAGTGGAAATGGCGTGAAATGAAAAGTTCTCATAACTTCTTCATTACTGGCGCTATGAACATGAAATGAAAACATTATACAGGCACTTTTTTCGTAGAATTCTTTGATGTGATCAAATTTTTTTTATTGCGTTTTTTTTTCGAAGTTATAATACAAACTTGTGTTTTTTTAAATGTGAACCATAAGCATTTGAATATCAGATTGAACCGTCTTTTTTTCCCTTTTCAAAAATATATTACTTAATATATAAATTTTTTATTAAACTGTAAAAAACATCAAAAGTTTTATTTTCACACGAAAAATCAAATGGTTGTCTAAATATGATAATCTGTGAACATCAAATGATTAATAGATAGGAACAGATAACGAATTTTTCATGAATATTGTGCGAAGTGAAGTCCTTTTTGGTCAATGCAAAGCTCCCACCTCACAATGTCAGAAAGAAGGTGTAAGCTTTGCATTGACCAAAATGGACTTCACTTCGCACAATATTTATGAAAATTTGTTATCTGTTCTTATCTATTAATCATTTGATGTTCACAGATTATCATATTTGGTATTTGATTTTTCGTGTGAAAGTAAAACTTTTGATGTTTTTTACAGTTTAATGAAAAATTTATATATTAGTAATATATTTTTGAAAAGGGAAAAAAAGACGGTTCAATCTGATATTCAAATGCTTATGGTTCACATTTAAAAAACCACAAGTTTGTATTATAACTTCGAAAAAAAACGCAATAAAAAAATTTGATCACATCAAAGAATTCTACGAAAAAAAGTGCCTGTATAATGTTTTCGTTTCATGTTCATAGCGCCAGTAATGAAGAAGTTATGAGAACTTTTCATTTCACGCCATTTTCCACTTTTCGCTAATATCTCGAAAACGGTTGAACTTCTCAAAAATCGAGCCCGAAAATGTGCCATTCATTTCCTTCTAGCTCCAAGGGTTTCTGAGATCCCCTCACTAGACAACGAATTCGGGACACCCGATACAGTGAAAATAGTGTGTGTATGGCGTTCCGCCGTTAGAAATTTGGAATGCGCAATTTCCTTGGTCGGAATCAGGATAATTTTGAATTTTAGCGTGTGCATTGCTCATCGTACGTGGAAGAATGACCAAGAACGACCGTGTATGGGCAAAAAGTCTGTGCACGTTTCATATTTTTAGCAATACAGTGTCGGGTTCACTATTTATACATTGGACATTTTTTTCTTAATAACAACACACGCCACTGCCATTAACATCAAATCTTTTTTCGACGTCAACTCACGTTTGTCATCCTCACTCAACAAGCAAAAGTGTCTGTGTGTGGGAAATACGAAAGTACACGTTTACTTCACAGCCAACGTGCAGATACTTAACTGCGCATTCTTCCTTCCTAGTGTGAGGGCCCCTTTATAGGGTTGAAAAGTTGTAGTTTTGGGATCACCAATTCTGGGCACCCTTTGCAAAGATTCAAGCAGCGTGAAAGTTAACAAATTGTTTCGATGTTTTATGGTGGTCAATGCAGATCCATCAAACTATACCGATATCCTATCCACCATTCTATTGACCAACATCTAGGCCAGAATTTACCAAGACAAGAAATTATTTTCATAGTTTCCACTGCAATACAATCGCACTTCTGGAAGCAAGCTATTTAAATATCGCCATCAGATTTCATTATATCTCTAGATTTATTAACTAATTGTGAATTGTAATCGCGTAAACACTGGCATGAGTATAACAACACATCCTTGGCGTTGCGAAAGTTCTTGCATCATTGCGAAAGTCGCGTTCGACTGTTGTTTACGAGCAACCTTCGGGGTACAGCGATTTTCCACGTTTCCCTGGACAAAGGATGTCTGATTTCGTAGTTCTTGAGTTTATGGTTTTCGTCTGATTGGCTACGACCTTTCACAGCTGCGGAGCGATTCGGTGATTAGTTATATTGAAGTCTTGCTCATTAATACTGTGAGTAGGGTTGCCAAACTGAAATGCCGGACAGACCATCCACTTTGGCCGGACATTCGGACGAAAAAGCTTGACACCCTACATCATTAAGAATTTTATCCAGGACTATTGTAAAATACGTCCATTGTACCGGGTTTTTTCACTATAATTTGACCTTTAACTTTGTTACTAAACGAGATACGAAAAAATGTTTCGCATAAAAGTTTCACGAAATCAACTGAGGTCAAAATATTTATGGCAACTTCAATTTTTCAAATGGAACACCCTGTATATTTTTCCAAGTTTGGCTAGCTCTTTTTTCCCTGATTTCGAATATGTAACATATGTTGGTCTATCTCTTTAATTCTGAGAACCACAGAGTTTCAAACTTTAAGAACCACCTGCCAAGATCGGTAATCATTTTACCAGTGGCAGAGTGCGTTTACTGAAAATGCTCATTTATGGAGTTATAATAACGTCAAAGTTTTGAAATGATGACACCGAATAAAAAAATATGTGAAATACCTACGACATTTCTTTATATCCAAACAATCTACTCAAAAGTATTATTTTAGAAAGAATACTTAACAATACTTAACCAATGAAAAATAATAAATTATGGTAGTATGGTAAGAATAACTTCAACGAAAAAAATTGCTCAAAATGACCACCTTCATTCAATACACATAGTTTATATAGTTGACCCAAGTTGTTTAGACTATTTTTGATAGCATTATTATGGCTCTGTTTCAAGTCAGAAATTAAAGCTTCAAAATTTGGTTTTAATCATTACAATATTACATTATTCTTTGTGCGTTGACTTCCAAAACGCTATGCCAGATGGTTATTGAAATTCGAAACTCTGTGGTGCTCAGAATAAAAAAGATAGACCAACATTATGTTACATATTCGAAATCAGGGGAGAAAGAGCTAACCAAATATGAAAAATATACAGGACGTTCCATTTGAAAAAATGAAGTTGCCATCAATATGTTGGTCACTCTGTATATATTTCAGTTTCTGGACTCATATCAAGAAACCTCGGTTGATTTCGTGAAACTTTTATACGAAACATTTTTTGTATCTCCTTCAGTAACAAAGTTAAAGGGGGGGTCAAATTATAGTGAAAAACCCGGTACGTCTCTGTGCTCGGCCGTAATAATACCCATTAATCACAAGAGAATAATGAGATATTAATCACTGCTGACAGATGCTTTATAGATTCAGCTCTGATAAAATATTCTTCAAATTGGTATTTCTTCAATATTTTGAAATACTCCAACTTACAAATATAGGTATACCTTGTCAGTCGAGGGCCAAATCTACTATTATAATATCAATTAAAGCATCTTTTATTACAAAATATATAATGACCAGTTCCCCAAAATTTTCTCATGTGTCAACTTGATTTTTTTCACGCTTGTCATAGAAGGGGTCACGGTCACTAAATATCACAATCTTCAAGAAATATATTCAGTTGTCGTGGATAAAGTATAGTATTCTATTCGCGTATAATGGCTGTTATTCATCTCGTGAATAATTGTTATCATTATTTATACGCTCGTTGCATAATATACTACTGTATCTCAGTACTAATTGGTTGAATGAAAAGTGTATGTTACATAAAATTTTTTCGATTATCGCGATAAACTTTGTTGAATTCTAATCTACATGAATAAAAAGTGAACCTATAGCTATTATTTTAGTGCATTGCATTCAAACGATTGTACTCAAATCGATTATTTTTTTTTGTATTATTTTTTGTCCAAACGTTTTTTCAAGAAAATATTATCGTACAATTGAATGACAAAATACCGAGAGAGTATTTATAGAGTACAGTGGAACTTCCCTATAACGAACGTCTGTATAACGAATTTCGTACAAGACCTTGAATCCAAATTACATATTTAAAATACCTTTTAAAACGAAGTAAAATTTTTCTATAACGAAATATTCAAAGAATATTACTCTCTGAATGGGTATTGGTAAGAAGGCATAATAAATCCCGACCTTGAACTAAATCATTATGGTGAGCTGAGAGATCCTTCTGAAACAGTTTTAAATACAACCCCGTCTGTTTGGTTTCAATCTAACCATTACGCTAGTGTGAACGTTGTGCGAAAATGTCTGAAAGGAAGTCCGTAAGTTTGAATGATAAACTTAAATTTATCTGTGATGTCGATCGCGACATTGCCGACTATAGAAACAGATTTTCTGTATAACTAAATAGAAAAGTAGAAAAGTATTTTCTACAAATAATGTAGATGAGGGGCAAAACAAAGTTTGCCGGGCCAGCTAGTATTAATCTATTATAAGTATTTCTATCATTCACACTCGTTTCCTGACACAAAAAAAGAATTTATTCTAAATATTTTCAAAAATCACTAAATACACTCATCATCAAAAGTGTCTTCACCTCCCCTACCTATAAAAATATATCTTGTTCGGGAAAATATAGGTGTATCTGTCCGAATTCGATTGGCTTTGGCTACGACCTTTCACCGCTAGGAAGCGATTCGGTGATTAGTTTTACAGGGACTTTATAAATGATTGTAACAGCGCAGTTGGCTTTGGATTGCAGAATACCAATCTCTAACCAATCAGAACATAGCATGATCACAGAATTATGTGGTTTGCATAATCCAAAGCCAACTGCGCTGTTACAATCATTTATAGAGACCCTGTAGCATTGAGTTTAAAAATATTTTTAAACTCAATGGTTATAGTGAAGTCTTGCTCCCTTTGATAAATGTCGCTACGGGTTGTTCCAAATATACTGTGAGGAGGAGGATGATTCGTTTTCCGTCAAAAACTTCATTTTATCGCTGCTACATTTTGTATGTCGCTTATGTCGTTGTTATCTTTAATTATGATGATTTCTGCTTGAATCAGAGGCAAAAATCCTCAGAGTAAATGGTACAGTAAATATAGCTTTCATTTTTCAAAAAATGACCTACAGAAATTTGACTTGATAAATCGATAAGGGGAAATAAAAAAATGTTAATGACCCCTGGTTTTGAGAAAATCCAAAAACATTTTGAAATGCGTTTTTTCTCGGAATCCATGGTTTTAGTTTATTCAACAAAAAATGTAGAGGACATTGTTTTCAACAGCTTCACAAAAAACTGTTTAGACAAAAAATGTAAATAAATTTGTGACAAACAACCTTCCCTTTTACATATCTGCAAAAAAATATTTATTTGTAACGAAAATGTAAAAACCACTTTTATGAGATAAAACGTAGATAACAATGTCCTCTACATTTTTTGTTGAATAAACTTTTCTCTCAAACTCATAGATTCCGAGAAAAACGCATTTCAAAAAGTTTCTGGATTTTCCTAAAACCAGGGGGGATCACTTCGGAAATTTTTTTATGTCCCCCTATCGATTTATGAAATCAAATGTCTGTAGGTAATTTTTCGAAAAAAATCTTATTTTTTCGTGCTATATTTACTGTACGAAAACTTTAAATCAGAGATGGCTTCACGCATTTGTTGGCTTTTGGCGTTGCGAACTTGTGCCATTTCTGTATTTCTTATTGGGATAATTGGTCTACGGCTCCCTTACTAACAGCTAGAGACTGCTATGGACAATTCTGTCAGTTTGGCAATATCGTTCTGTTACTGTTCAGTTATTTGATGCGTTGTGTTTACATTTGCGTTCCGATTTGACGTTCATAAACTGATTCATTTTACTGATTTGGTGGCAATTTATCGTTACTTAAAGGTATTCCGATTATTATAGCTAAGAAGAAATTACAATAAAGTTGTATTATAGACAAAAAATGTGAAAATGAAAATATAACCTATTATGTTAACTTCATCCCAGTTCGGTAGTAAAATGCTCTCCATCTCACTCTAGAGCTTGTTTGATTACAATGCAGTGCTATTCACGTGTAGGTGCATCTCTATGTTTATTTTCAACTCATTTTATCAACATCATGTCTATGTATGTCTGAAATAAAAGCAAAAGCGGATTAGTGAAGCAACTATTATATTTTTAAAAATTCCGATAAGTTTCATCATAGTTGGATTTTTGTTCAGAAATAATCGAAAATTGATTTTGAAAACGTTACTCGAAAATCAGGTTTCTGTGGATTGTTTGAGGTTAAGCATTGAGTCATGAATGTCAAACACGAGCTTGTGCCCGAGGTCAGCTGATTCATACATGGGCAAATCTTGTTTCCAACAAACCAGATAGCACTGAAGACCTATAAGGTGCGAACCTGTAGGTTCTTAATAGTTTCATGTTCCATGGAGAACAACAAATGTGTGCCTCAAATAAAATATCTTATGCTCATGCCGTAAACAGTCAAGATTTTCAATACACAATCAGGAACATCGATGGTTCCCATCGTTAAAAATTGAGCAGGAAAAATTTATAGTCTATCCAAGAATTATTCACTTCCTGGGCGGCTGTGCAAAAACTTGTTTTAGTAATTCTTAAGTTCAATATGCTTTTTAGTGATATTATTGCAACACATATGAAACACATGATTAAATACAAACAGCAACATTCCAGAGCTGGGTACAGTAACGTGGGTCGATTTTGGGTAATAGGTATTAATTTGAAAATGTTTTTTTTTCTGTAAACCCATAATCAGTTATGTTAGATAATGTACCGTCGCTAGTAACCTTAAGATGGATGCGACCTATTTCTCATAATAATTCCTATTGATCTCAGTTTATAAACAAGTTATATTTATTTCGTTCATATCGAACTGTCAAATTTCAAAACAAAACAGACTCTATATATCCTGTCTTCAGATTCATTCCATTGAAATCGCCTAGGGGCCTATCTAGGTTATTCATTGATCTGAGGAAAATTAGAAATTCAGTTGGTACAGTAAATATAGCACAAAAATATACGAATACTGCGAAAAATAAGCTACAGAAATTTTATTTCATAAAAAGATAGGGAGACATAAAAAAATGTTACTGCCAGATTTTCGAAGTGATTCACCCTTCACCTTAATCAAACATTTTTTAATTATTTATGTTTCAGAGACTGGGAGCAAAACCTATAAAGTTTCTAAGAAATGCAGAATCCTCCCAGAAAATATTTCAATCGATATCTGATCCCCCCTGGTTTTGAAATGCGTTTTTCTCGGAATCTATGGGTTTTAGATAAAAGTTTATTTAACAAAAAATGTAGAGGACATTGTTGTCTACATTTTATCTCATTGGAGTGAAGTTGTCTGACTTGAAATACAAAAAGTAAGTGGCACCAGAGTAACAAAAAGTGTTTTTTCGGCATTTTCATTAAAAATAAATAAAATGTGATCGGGAAAGTTGTTTGTCACAAAATTATCTACATTTTTTGTCTAAACAGTTTTTATGTAGAACTTACCGTTACCTAGCTGTAGGCGAAAAGATGCAGCGCAGCATAGTTCTTTGTCCAAACTATGCCGATCGGCCCGGCTAAAGTGAAAAGAACCGTTACGAGAACGTTAACTATACTGCGCTGCATCTTTTCGCCTACAGCTCGGTAACGGTAAGTTTTACAAGAAAACTGTTCAGACGAAAAATGTAGATAATTTTGTGAAAAACAACTTACTCATTTACATTACTGCAAAAAATATTTATTTCAAACGAAAATGCCACAAAACCACTTTTTTGATACTTTAGCGCCATTTACTTTTTGTATTTCAAATCAGACAACTTCGCTCCAAAGAGATAAAATGTATCTGACAATGTCCTCTACAGTTTTTGTTAAATAAACTTTCCTCTAAAACCCATAGATTCCGAGAAAACGCATTTTAAAATATTTTTGGACTTTCTCAAAACTAGGTAGGGGGATTATGTCCCCCTATCGATTTATCAAATAAAATTTCTGTTGGACATTTTTTGAAAAATAAATGCTATATTTACTGTACTACATGCGTATTCAGTATTTTTTTCCAGTTTCGATCAAATTGATAATTTCTATCAAACTAATACACTAGTTCCAGTAAACAGTGCATTGATGAGGAATTGAACCATTAATGGCAATTGTACGATATTAGATCAACCCAATGATGGCGAGGAGTATTCTCGATTAATCAAGAAATTACATAATACACAATTAATTGTACCAACGCGAAGACTTGGAAGAATCACTCATCTAATATAAGATGTATAACTCATCTAATATAAGATGTATAATATACACAAGAAAATGGTATTTAAGTTGAGATCTACAATAGTTTACAAGGGTGTTCTACTAAAGGGTGCTTGGTAATTCGATGTTATACTCCCAAGGGGATACTAGACGTCATTTGCAGTCAAATGAGTCTAGTGAAGCTTGGTCCGAAAATCTATGGTTCCGAAATTATGGCGATTTTTCAACTATTTTAAAATTTCTGCTTCGTTCTGGAAAATAATTAATTTTGTGGGAATTACTGAAAAACTATAATGGTGCTTGAAATGTTTCAGCGGAACAAATTGGGAACCAACTTTTGAGCCTGGTTCTGGAGATTCATTCTAATAAATTTTCGCTAACTTCACACTTCAACGAGCGCGTATGTAGAACACTAAATTGTTAATATTTCAAAAATTACTGATGACATCGGACTCGTTTCAATAAAAGAAATTGGAACTAAAAGGATACTAATTTTTGGTGCTAAAAAAGATTAAAAGAAAACGAAACTTTTCACTTAATTTTCACTTCAACGAACGCCTGTGTGAAACACTAAATTGTTAATATTTCAAAAATTACTGATGATATCGGATTCATTCTAACGGAACAAAATGGGTACTTATTATTGGCATTGCAGTTTTTTCGAAATTTGAAATTATTGATGCTGAGTGTGAAGTTGGCACAGAAGAAATGAATGCGAATAACTCAACAATGATATTAATGATATTAAGATTTTTCGACAGAACAAATTTGGTATTGATTATTGGCAAAAGAATTTTTTCGGAATTTGAAAATGTTGGTGCTGCGTGTGAAGTCAGCACCAAATAATAGAAATGTTATTTACTGAAAAACTATAGAGGTGCTTGAAAAGTTTTTAGTAGAACAAATTGGAAGAAACTGGGTACTACTCGGGCCTATTCTCGGAATTTGTTCCATCATTTTTCGCTAACCTTACGCGGGCAAGCTTTAGAGTGAGATGGAAATACTATACTATTTTCGTAATTTTGTCATAGCTGTATTTACCGAAATACCCTTAAGCAACAATATGTTTTTATGAACGTCAAATAGAAAAGAAATCATAAACACGACGCATCAAGTACATAAACAGTAAGAGAACTGACAGAATTGTCTATATCAGACTCTAGCTGTTAGTACCATATTGGGGAAACTGTAGACAAATTATCCTAATACGGAATAAAGAAACAGCACAAGTTTGCAACGCCGAATATTGTTCGCGTTCATAAACAAATTCTAATTGGCTGAGTCAACAAATGCGTGAAGGCATCTCTAGGTTTACTTTTTTCTCTGGGTTGAAACCTCAGAGTAAGAAATAATTTATTTCTTACTCTGAGGTTGAAACCAATAGAGTCTGAGAGGCGTACGAAAACTAAACATCTCCAAAACAGTCGAACCGGAATTGGCCCAACCGACTAAAGAAATCTCTCCAAAACGCCTCTGCTAGAAAAACAACTAAATTAAAGCAACGGTCACCAAATGACTTCATGCCTGTCCCGCATCCGGATTTACGGCATCGACGCAAAAACGTTATTATGATGTTACCATCATTATATGACTCTCCGATCACGGTCAAGAACGACACAAATGTCACGTATGGATCATCTCTCGGATGGAGAATCTCGGAATGACTCATGGTTATACATTGCCGCCAGCGCCGTGTTTACCGCATGATTTAATACCACCTGATCGTTTTGTGTCGCCCGGAGATCAATTGTTTTCACCTGTACGTGATTGTTTGCCCAGGATAAGGAGGATTTCGATTATAAACAGAAGACTGAGTTGTATATCTTGTGGGAGGTTTATCGAGTTGTTGAATAACTTTTGTGGAAATGGAATTTTTCGAGTCTGCCCCATATTTTTTTTATTGAAAAGCTTCATTTGTTTCAACTTTTTCGGAAGTAGGGTCATCTTCAGGCATCTGCAGTCAAAGATAAATATACCAGAATAATCATAAAACAACCAGAGATAACAGAAGAAAATACACGGACAGAGCAAACAATAGTATAAAAAATAAACAACGAACTTATGTATTATAACAGTCAAATTGTAAAAAAAAACTTTAAAATAACTAACGTGTTACAATTTAATAAAAATTATTGGTCACGAAAATGTCGACATATCATGCTGAGACCAAATCTGTCTATTCCTGACCAATAATTTTCGGTAAATTTTAACATGTTATTTTTTCGTCGACCTCAAAATGAATGTGTTTGAGGAGGTACGTGGGTTTAATGTGTAGGAAATCGATCACTGCTCTACTAGAAGTTAGAACACAAAAATATGGAAACTTTATTAATTATATCACATGTATATTTTGTGCAAAATAAGAATGTATTTCAATCACAAATTCATTCTCGATTCATAATGAGTTTAACGGCAAATCTTGTAGTCAACTCGTTTATTAATCTAACGACTAATGGCCTCGAACTATTAACGTGTTCGATCCGCTTTAATAGTTCGAATATCTTGACCTGTCGCTGTCATTAATACCCTAGTTGATGAAATAACTATTAAAGTTCTTTAACAATTTCACTGTTATTGTCAATCACTTCTGTTTGTTTTCTATACTATTGTTTGCTCTGTCCTTGAATTTTCGTCTGTTATTTTTGGTTTTTTATGACTATTCTGCAGATGCCGGAAGATGGCCCAACTTTCGAAAGGGTTGAACATACAGGGTTTTCCTTTTAAATTTGCCTATTAGACGTTTTTAGATTACAAGTGAATATTTCGTTTAGGTGGAGCCTTGAAGATGATGAAACTCTTAGCCTAAAATATTTTCAAGTCGACAGTGTTGCCACATCTATATCAAACGCATATATACTTTTTTATTTCAAATGGAACTACCTATGTTTCTGTTTTTATGTATTGATTCAATACCAAATTCGCATTATAACTTACTAATAAATTTCTTTGCCTTGCCTTTCTGTTGCCAAGTTCTGCACACATTCTCGAAAGTTTTTACATCTGGATTGCAATCTCTCGATTATTTTCTATGTGAACGGAACTAAACTCAGCAGTATCATGGAGAATCTCTGCATTCATGTGGTATATTCAGTATTTTGATACATCGTAAGGTTCTTCGAAAATTTTGATCATAAAATGTGAATTTTTTCAAGATTTTCAAATGGCAACCACATGTTTATTTGGCAGCATTCGATGCGATTTACACTAATTAGTTATTCTGGATAGTTTTCGAATGAAATGAAAAATACTGAAACTCTTCAGTATTTAGAGCCACTTTGCCATTTTGAATAGAAAAAAATGTGTTTCGATGCGTATTCATAACCTACCAAAAATTAAACAAAAGTAGTGTGGAATGTCGGAAATGTTTTAATTTTTTTGAATTTCAACACCCTGTATCTCAGAAACAATGCGTCCGGGAGCAATAGTGTATACTAACTTCATGACATAGAATCATCTAAGGTTCAAGATCCCGAAATGTAAAATGTCTGTTAGGGCCACCTTACACGGTCAATATTATTGATTCAATATTATTGACGCAATATATGGTAAAAAACGGCAGCCCTCATACGATTCAATAATATTGTCCAATAAAGTGTCAGTTTCAATTGTGAAGTCAGGAGGATGGATCTATCGTTTTTAATAGGATCTGCTTTGGTTCTGAATAAGAGGAAAAAAGGAGGCAGAGAAAAGTGTGATTGAAAAAATGGTTAAAAAAAACGATCGAGTCATGGACATGGGGAATTGCTTCGAGAACTCAACGGTGAGCCAGATGACTACAAATTTTTTTTAAGAATGGATGAACAACTTTTTCAACAACTTGTTGCACTCGTTTCACCATTTATAATAAAACAAGATACGATTATGAGGAAGGCTTTTTTTTCACCGGCGGATCGACTTGCAGTCACATTAAGATTTCTAGCAACTGGAAACTGCTTTGAAGATTGCTGCAACAACCATAAGCGAGAAGAGACCTGTGATGCACTGTGTTTGAGTCTCAAAGATTATATTAAGGAAACAATAACCTTTCGTTGAAACAAAATTCATTTGAATTAAAAAACTTTTTTTATACTTATTATGCAACTTAGTATTACCATATCATGCACTAACTGAATGAATTTAAAATTTACTTATCTCAAAGTTGTTGTAAAACAAGTAACATTATTCAAAAGAAGTGAAATAATTAGATAACCGTTCTGAGTTTTGAGTATTATACTGAACACTTTCGCTTCTTTTCACTATCATATATCATAATCAGTTTCTATCTCGAAAGGGGGGAAAAACACAATTCAAGCAAACACCCTCTACGGAGTCTCCAGAATTACTGAAATTTTATTGCACAATATTCTGTTTACCCCTCACACGGTGTCAATAATATTGACGGCGCCTCAATATATTGGCGGAACTGCAATAAATATCAAATCGATTTGATTCTTCTCAATATTATTGCCATCAATATTATTGTTTCAATGCACTCCTTATACGTTCAATATATTGATCAATAACGATATTGCTCCAATAATATTATTCACGCAATATATGGTAAAAAACGGCAGCCCTCACACGATTCAATAATATTGTCCAATAAAGTGTCAGTTTCAATTGTGAAGTCAGAGAGGATGGATCTATCGTTTTTAATAGGTTTGTTCCAACTCAAGAATTGACCGTACAATGATCGTCAGGACTCTGCGCAATAGATAAAAATGTGTTCCAACTGAAAATGTATCGTTTGAGAACGGTTTCGTTTTTGTTCCATCCTGCTTCGGGACCGTGAGTGGAACGGTTTTGTGATCGTCATTTCGATCCCTGGTCTGGAGCAAGTACTGTTTGGACGGTTCTTGTACGGTCAAAGTTTAGACATGCGCATAAGATCGATTACTAACAGTTTCGTGACCGTCAAATTACCGTACAAAAGTCAGCTGTTGGAACAAACCTAATAGGATCTGCTTTGGTTCTGAATAAGAGGAAAAAAAGGAGGCATAGAAAAGTGTGGTTGAAAAAATGGTTAAAAAAACGATCGAGTCATGGACATGGGGAATTGCTTCTAGAATTCAAAGGTGCTTTCTGTTGGTAAAAAATTAGCAACCGTTCCATTGCTTGAGCTTTTTTGTCTTGGTCCATGTATTCCTCTGTCTTTATTTTCTATAGAACTGGCATGGACTAATATAACTAAAACAGTCATTATTGAAAATTATTACCACCTCAATGATTACCTACTATAATATAGTATGCGCCCAGATCTACGTTGTCGGTAGATTCGCCTTTTCGCCCAGATCGCGCCCGCAGCCCCCGCCAGCTCGACGTAAACACACCACCCACCTCTATACACATTATAATAAATTTTATTTCTTCATCTTTTTTATCTTGAGAACACTTTCGCTTCTTTTCACTATCAGTTTTCATCTCGAAAGGGGGTAAAAACACAATTTAAGCAAACACCCTCTACGGCGTCTCCAGAATTACTTAAATTTTATTGCACAATATTCTGTTTACCCCTCACACGGTGTCAATAATATTGACGGCGCCTCAATATATTGGCGGAACTGCAATAAATATCGAATCGATTTGATTCTTCTCAATATTATTGCCATCAATATTATTGTTTCAATGCACTCCTTATACGTTCAATATATTGATCAATAACGATATTGCTCCAATAATATTGACCGTGTAAGATGGGCTTTACAGAATGAAAGTCACGGTTGTCAATTGATGTAAGATACTTCAAACAACAAATTCGATGAAAAGTAGCTAAATATTCCAAAATAAATATGATCTTTCCTGATTGCATATATCAGACATGATAAGGCACGAATCAAATTAAATGATGAGAGATAAGAATTGTTTTCCAGTCCCCAGATGTAATGTAATGACTGTAATGACATCACAAATCGAAGCTTCGTGAAGTTTATTGAATACCTTGTATAATGACAGCAATCAGAGAACGCTTCTTTTGCTCTACTTAGCGACCACAACTTGATTTCATATTGGGTAAATGCCTTTGACTCATTTTCTGTCGTGATGAAGTAATCTTGACCAAAAATGAAACAAGATTACCTTCAAAGAAACTATCGAAGTCAATCGACCTATAGATTGTGGGTAGTGAACAGTGAAACCAATAAAAGGCTCTAGATTTGATAGCTTCATTTCATCATAACAATTCGATTCATATAATATGAATGAAGCCTTCTGTGCTAGCATTATACAGGGTGTCTGTAAACAAACGCGAGGGAATTTAGGAGATGATTCCTCGATGAAAATAAGCAGGTATAGTTCATATAAATTTTTTTCGGAATCGACCCCTCCTTTCAAGATACAGCCTTTGGAAGGCGATGACGAGTTGACAGTTTTTAATTTTTTACGGCTTCTTGAAAACACTGAGTCATAAAACTAGACATAATATGAAGCACTTAGTAGATGTTACTCACACAAATTTTTTGAATCTCCTAACTTAATTAATAGGGGTTGTTACTAACAACCCCCTATGATTTTCGTCCAAAATTGTTTTCGTGGGATAGATTTTCGAAAAATAAAATTCTCTTATGGTTTTCCATTGAATTCTGGAGACTATTTCCCTCGTCGTAATTTGCACCAATCAGAAACACGCAATTTTGAATTACAAATGGTTTCTAGGTGGAAAAACTGTTTGGCGGGACCTGTCAGCAGTTTATTTGCGTTTACCCGCGGCAAAACTTGACAGTTGTTGTCACTCAAGAAATAGTCTTGTCAAATACCATTCGGGCATCTAATTTTTCCTGTGAAAAAAATCGAAAAAACACATTGCAAAGTAATATTTTTTGACAAAAAGCATTCGTGCAGGTGCAAAAATCCTCGACTTCGACTCGGATTTTTGTTGCCACCAGCACTCATGCTTCTTGTCAAAATATTACTTAGCAACGTGTTTTTTCGATTCTTTTCGGAAAAATTAGATGCCCTTATGATATTACTTACGAAAAAAGTCTCCTGCAAATTTTCGATACAGTCGATACAGGCAGATATGATTACTGTTCATTCCATTTCTTTGTTTGTTCCATAAAATGAATATTCTAAGATATTATATGTCTATGACAGGAGATAAAGATGTTCTTCAAATCTTTCTGAAGGTTTAATTACTAATTTGCGGAAGAAAATTATATGCGTAATATTTTAATTTAACAAATAGAACTTCCTTTCGTTTAAAAAGCATAATTGACAAAACCAATTTTGAGCATAAACAATATCTTAGAATATTCAATCTATGGAACATACGTTGAAATGGAATGAACTGTGATCATAAATGATTGTAAGTTTTTATTTTTTCCGAGAAAAGTATCGTCTGTATCGAAATTTTGCAAAAGCCTTTTTCTCTCCACAATTGAATGGGAATCCATAGGAGATTTTATTTTTCGAAAATCTATCCCACGAAAACAATTTTTGAATGAAAATCATAAGGGGTTGTTATTTTCAACCCCTAATAATAAGTTATGGGATCAGAAAAAATCGTGTAAGTAACATCTCCTAATATGAACTACCTCTACTTATTTTCATCGAGGAATCATCTTTCAAACACGAATTACGAATGAACAACTTGATTTACAGAACTGTTTTTTCAAACACTTAATTGACAGATAAAATAGATAAATTCTTTACAGCAGAGATCCGAGTATCAACATGAGAATATAATAATGAAGTATGATCAACATTGTGGAATTCGGAAAAGGAGTTCGTTGGAAATATCAGGGGTATATTGCACCAAATACTCTGCAACTTTTCACTTAGCACTTCTGACTTTTCAAATGATTTACGTTGCACCAAACGCATTCATAATTGGAAAGTGCAATGTGAAAAGTCAAGTGCAAAGTAAAACGCACTTCGTAGAAATTAAATGTTGGAAGAGATGATGTGCAACATAATTAATTTACACTCTTGAAATTTGTCAAAATGCAAAGTGGCAAGTGAAAAGTTGCAAAGTATTTTGGTGCAACAGGCCGTAGGTCGATTTTCTCCACTCCTATCAATAAAAAAACTATAATTTATAATGACACTTGTTCATAGGAGAACAGCCTTATGCTTGTAAATTCAGGGTTTTAAGCCGAAAGTTGCCTTGTACGACTCTGTGGACTAACTATTGGAGAATCCGAGGTCGAAGCAATATTGATTTCCAGCATAAATAATTTCAGAGATAGTGGGCCCTCAGAAATTCATAGCGATTATCCGTTATTTAGTGTTACGTTCGCGTAAGCTTTCATTTAATTGGTTGAATGTTGAATGACATTTTAAAACGATGCCAACTGGCCACTTTGTTGTGTATTATCATCCCCTCTCATAATGATTACTCGTTCGTCATCTTGGCACGATGATCGAAGTTCGAACTCACTATAGTGTATAGAATGTTGCTTATAATACAGTTTGGTCCGTTAAAGAGCTTAACCGTGTTATTTGATAACACTGTCAGCTTCAAAATTCGAAAATTATGGGCATATAGACTGAAACGATATAACACTGTTTTCCTAGGAAAAAATTCAAGAGAAGCCCTGAGCAGGATCTTTTGAGCGCTCGTTCTTCGGTGGAGCCATAAGACTATTACCTCAAAATTTTATATGGGATTTGAGATTGTTACCAAATATATAAATGCAAAATCTCAGCACGATCAGAATTATATTCTGAAAATTATTCGAAAAATGAAATATGTAAAAATAAATTATTAAAAAAATTAAATTCTATGGTTCTCATAATGCGATTGCCTTGAAATTTTGCATGAACATGCAAGTTTTCATTCTCAAAATAAATCTCAATGGATTCGGATATTCTGTTATGGAAATATAAAGATTCTTCTTTCAATATTCCAATTGAATTTTCTAAGGTTCTGTTGACACTATGGCCACAAAATTCTGCATAAACATTCAGTATATCAGTCTCCATTAACAAAAAAAATTCACTCGAATCGGATATATTTTTAGGAAATATGAAGTTTATTTTTTTCCATATTCCAATTGAATTTTCTATGGAACTGTTCACACTATGGCCACAAAATTGTGCATGAGGTTTGTTATCGGCATCTTGCAGTTGTCCGTTACATTTCATTCCGATTGGTTTCGTTTTTTCTGAGATATTGAGGAACAAAAATTTTGAAATGCCATATTTTATGAAACACCCTGTACGATTTGGCTGGTTAACGAACTTAACCGAGCCATTTGAGACCCGAACTCGATCTGAAAATTTCAAGTCTCTAAGACAATCCCTTCGAAAGTTATTGTGCTAATTGGGGTCCGGACGGCCCCACGGACAGAATTGAATTTGACCACGAATTCGTCATCAGGGAGTTTAACCCTGTCGTTTGAGACCATTTTTGGCTGAAAATTCGAAAATTACAGACATTTGGACAAAACGATATAGCACTCGTTTGAATAAAACGTGCGCTCGAAAAAGAGGTAAAAAAATGAATTGTTTAACACAAAAAAAACAAAACCGTTATTTTTCTTCCGTTTAAACATTTGTGCCAAATTTCCGAGTGGCCTTGCTATAACAAATTCCAACGCAACAATATTTGATAACCTTAATTCGTGTAAACATTACCAAATACAATTAAACAAGGTGAGTAACAGAATCCAATGAATTCGACAACATACAATTATAATTATTTTCCTGAGAACTATAAAACTAGGCGTGAACACTGGTCTGTTTCTGCAGCCAGACAAAAATCGTTCTTTTCTATCCTTGAGATTAAATTATGTTGCTCTTTCCAGCAAAATCGTTTGACCTTTATCGCGGCAAACCGAATTCGATATAACGAACCGAGTTGAAGGTTTCGAGAGCCAATTCTTATATGGATGTCGTTGTTCTTGCTCATTGTTACGAAGAAGGAAGTGTTTCTTCAACTTTTGCAGGATATTTCGTAAACGAAGCTGAACAATAGCTGCAATTTGATACTGCTAAATTAGGGCTCATGAAATAGATAAGTGGAAAAACGCTATGCCATTTTTAACAGGGAAAAATTATACAAGGACTTAAATATGAAATTGAGAGTTTATTAGGATTTCTCGGTCGAAGGATCAGTGATACACTTTTATATTACCCAAGCTTTCGGTAATTTTTATTACCTTTCTCAAGGATCTACAAATAAATATACTGTTATAAGGGACTAAAGTGACAAAATTATTATACATACATACATATGGTGTGATTTTTATCCTAGTAGTAGTTGAATATTTTGTAATCTCACTCTCACTGAGATACAAAATTTTAATGTTGCCTTTAATACATGAAAATTATGGAATTATAGTTGCGTATTTTTGAAAGTTCAATTGCTAATTATATTGACAACTATTTCAGTCATTAATGCTATCTTGTATTGTCAAATCACGAAATGGTGTATGTGTATTTTTAGATAGTTGAATTAAGTATGAATATATATTATTGAGATTGTTTGTGTCTTGTTTTGTGTTCATTGTATTTACAGAATTTGTAATGGCCAACATTTCTAGAAAAAGTCTCTTTGTATAATGTGGTTCTTTGAAAAGAAGTTTGACGCCTGAATAGTTTATTACATGGTCATGACTATTTGCATGTATTGCTAAGGCACAATTTAGTAGATTTCTTTTAATAGCGCTTTTATGATTAGAGATTCTAGACTTAATCCAATGAGAAGTTTGTCCAATGTAAACTTCCACAGGGTATACTGTAAACAACTCCAGATTCATATTCTTCTTTTTCTTTGTCTTTGAGTTTGTTAAACACAAGTCTGTGTAAGGTGTGTTTCATGGTGTTAACTATCTTTATATTTTTATAATCCTTGAAAATTACTGAAATTTTATTAGAAATAGTAGGAATGTATTGTAGTGTAGTGAAGACTGGATTAGTAGGTTGTTCATTTATATTAGTGTTAACAGTGACGACATTAGTAATAGGTGGAGAAGATGCTACGTTGTACAATATCTGGTTAAGAAGTCTGTTGGGATATCCACTCAATAGGAATAGTTTTTTAATTTTCTGGATGGATTCTTTTTGATAAATTGGATGTGTTAGTTGTAAAACTCTATTTTTCATACCTTTGATTAAATTCATCTTCATGTTAAATGGGTGGCAGGATTTATAATGTAGGTATCTACCAGAGCTAGTAGGTTTCATGTACCATTTTGTTTTCAATGTTGTTTCTGATCTTATAACTCTCATATCTAAGAATGGTAGACTGTTGTTAACTTCTTCTTCAAATGTGAACTGTAGATGGGTATTATAACTTTACTATTGAAGTACTTGAGAACAATATCAATTGATCCTTTGGGAATCATGCAGATGATATCATCGACGAATTTTTTTAAAAAGGTATACTGAATGGAATTTTACATAGAATATAAAAATATGGATATGTTCTCGAAATTATTTATCAATTTCTTTCGATATGAACTATAACGCATCCGTCAGAAAAAGTTATCTATTTTTCAACCGAGTGAATCATTTCCGGATAAAGAAAATATTTATTTTTGAACAAGTGTCAAAAAATTTGACTTTTCTTATCACTATGGATGCATGAATGATTACTTTTTTTTCACCGTTAAAAATAGTTATTTATTATACAAGGGAAAAAAGTATGAGATTTTAGCTCGAGGTTATATTGTTTCCCGACGCGAAGCGGAGGGAGACAAAAAACCGAGAGCTAAAATCTAATATTTTTCCCGTGTATAATACACTATTTTTTTCTGTGACAGGAAAAACGACCATTTAATAGTGCAAGACACATAACCTCCACCACGAAATTACCTACTTTTTTCCCCGGGAAAAAAGTGAGTACTTTTTTCCCGGCTACATAGAGAATCATTTTTTTGACAGGAAAAAAAGTAATTTCGTAAAAAGTCATATTTTATGACCTCTCAAGAGATATAAAATGTCACATTTTTTTCCCGTCACAGAAAAATAGTTATTTATTATATAATACAAGGGAAAAAAGTATTAGATTTTAGCTCGAGGTTATGTTATGTAAAAAGCCGAGAGCTGAAATCTAATATTTTTCCCGTGTATAATACACTATTTTTTTCTGTGACAGGAAAAACGACCATTTAATAGTGAAAGAAATATAACTGTTCACGAAGTAACTTTTTTTCCCTGGCAAAAAAGTGAGTACTTTTTTCCCGGCTACATAGAGAATAATTTTTTTGACAGGAAAAAAAGTAATTTCGTAAAAAGTCATATTTTGTGACCTGTTAAGAGATATAAAATGTCAAATTTTTTTCCCCTCGCAGAAAAAAAGTATTTTTCCCAGTATTAAAAAAAACTTTTTTCACTGTTCAAAAAGTAACGACACAGAAAGATCACTGGATGCATACAAATATTGAAATGGAAGCATTATCTTTTATATTAATATTTCAGACGATTGAAATTCACATTCACAGTCGTACAAAAAATGTTGTTTGTGTTTCGTGCGTTTAAAATTCGTGTTTTCATGGAACATATGAGTGTCAATTTTCACACGATGGTGACATGAAAAAACACATATTTTACTCATACAAAAATAACTATTTCTCTTGAACAAGTGAAAATGTTGAATTTATGTGAAGGATGGCCAGAACTAGTGGTCTGGTGATCCCTGAACTATAACTTTTCAACCCTATGAGATATAGGAAAAATCTTTTGTCGAGAAACTCATTTTGCCGTCAACCGCATTGCTCTCTTTTGTTTGGACTTTTAATCTAAAATGGACATTTGGGCAATTTCAAATTTGATTGTTATCTCCGTTTCTGTTATTTTTCAACTTGAATCAAAAACATTTTACAAACACTTTTTTGATAGATATCCCGTGGCTTAATCTAATTTTTGCTTTCTTCCTGAATTATCACATGAAATTTTGTTTTTTCTTATGAAAACAATAAATTATTTTTGCTGAAAAATGATCGCCGTTTTTTCCGCGTTAAAAAATATAGAAAATGTCATATATTATCATTAGATCATTGATGACACTATGGGGGGTCAGAGGTGGACCAGAATGTACAGTGGAAGTAGTGATGAATGAATTGGTATAATTTTTTTGAGCATAGGCCATAAATATTTAGGGGGCTTGGGCCAACCAATGTCCTCCAAGCGTCGTCACTGTTTTATGAGCGATATATGACATATTATATATTTTTCAAACGAGAAAAAAATTTTTAAAGGTAAGTACTTGCCGCTGTTTAACTTTTGAAGTAGTAATAAATTCCGTTATATTTTTTATTAGATCAATACAATGGTTAATTGAGTGTACATCTGAGTAAAAAAGTTGCTGTTTTTTTCTTAATTCATCAAAAAAAAATGGGTATCATTCCCTATCGAAAGGGATAGATACCTTGGTTTTTCGAGGTATAGGTACCCCTTGGGGCATCTATCCCCCTAATACATTATCTACCCATTTATCGCCTGAGTGTTAATTTTCTGAAGATTTTTTTGTGTTCTGTTAAGTTTCGTGTACTGGCTTGAACTCTTCACTAATCGTAGCAGAACTACAGGTGCCGTATTCTCGACAAGTGATAGTCCAAAACGTATACGAACTTCATTGCGCGGTGTGCAGTTTTGCAGGTAAAACAGGGACTCGCGCAATGAAGTTCGTATACGTTTTCGAATATCACTTCTCGAGAATACGGCACCAGAACGATGCGAAGAAAATGTGAGAGTATTTTCGTGGATACAGAGCAGCGAAATATACCGAAAATTTTGAATTTCATCGAGTAATTTCTGCTTAAGATGCGGAAAACTATTGAAACCCTATCTTCTTAGCTGATATTGGATTCATTATGTTATATTGATTTTAAAAGAGTACCTATGATTATTTTTGTTGAGACTCAATAGTTTATTGATTTATGACGAATGTGTGGAATGTTATGTTAGTACGTAGAATTTACCTTTTCGTTTAATATATGCTTTTAAAATTCAATAAGGCTTTTAAATGTTATAGTGGGATTCTCTCATAATACTTACAGTTGAAAGACTTAATAAGAAGGAACAAAATTGTTTTTTTGAAACATAGATAAATTGAAAATAGTAATCATCTATGTTTCAGAAATTTGTTAGGTTAGCCTCCTTATAGGCAAAGATTTTTTTTTGTTTGTCATTTTTTCTTTATCTTAAAAACAATATTGTTGTTAATTTGACCCATGTTTTTTAAAGAAAGTTGCTGTTTTAGGCATAGAAGATCTCATTTGAGTTTCGTGAAATTTGGGATTGTTATATAATGATCTCAGTATTTCAAGTCAAATAATGGAGATACCTACTTTTATGTAAATTATTCAAATAAAATTAAACTGTTCAAAAATATGAGGCAATTTCAGAATGTGGCGCATCTATCCCGGTTTTACCATAGAAATTTTAGACCAACTTCATTATTCATTTGAACACACTATAGGTTTCCAAGATGTTAAATCCATAGAAAGACTCACCTCTAGTTTCCTTTGGTATTCGTCCACTATAACCTCGTGCTGTCTCTTCAGCTCCTCCTTACTATCGAGGAGAGCCTTCCCCAGCTCGGCGGCCAGGACCAGGTCGTTTTCCTTCTGTTGAAGTTGTGTCCACAAGTCGTCATTGACGTCAGATGTGGACGATGGTTTTGGTATGGCACTGCGTTTTTCCATTTCTACGATGTAATCCTCTAAACTTTGAAGCATGTTCAATGTTAGAATGACGAAGCGGTACACGCTAAATGTAGAACACTCTGTATTATCCGTGAAGGCATCTTTGCTGAGGTGATGTTACATATAGAAATAACTGAAAAAAAAATAAAAGAATGAAAATGACATTGAAGACAGTTATAGGGGCGAAGAAATGTGACAATTTGAATTTCGACCACAGATTACGAAGTGTGAATCTTTTTAAAAATGGCCCATGGTTTATGCGAATAATAGGCAAGAAATCAAACGATAGTAAAAAAATTTAAGAAGCCCTGAGCAGGTGCTTTTGAGTGCTTTTTCATTGATGGAGCAATAATGCTATTTCTTCAAAATTGTGTATAGGACATGAGATTCATGATGAGTATATGAATGCAAAATCTCAGCAATCTCAGAATTATATTCTGTAAATTATTCATAAAATAAAATATGAAAAAAATCGATAATTAAAAAAAATTAAATTCTATGGTTCATATCGATCCCATTGAAATTTTCCATGAACAATCAGTATATCAATCTTCATTCACAAAATAAATTACTTTCAATATTTCAATTGAAAATTAGATTAAGCCACTAGATTCCTATCAAGAAAGTGTCTGTATAATGTGTTGTTTCAAGTTAATACCACGAACGTGAACGAAGATAATGACCAAAATTGAAATTTACTCGGAAACAGAAGACGTTAGAGCAATGTGGTTGAAGGCAAAATGAGTTTCTCGAAAAAAGATGAACGTAATGTGCCATTCATTTTTATCTATCTCTGATATTTTCCGGCCACCCTGTACAGTGGTATCATTCTGAATTTTCCTATTTTCAGAAAACAAGAAAGAAATTTGTTCTCGAGTATTATGCAAAAGTAAGTAATAAATTCTGCATATCAGCGTTCTCATATGAGCAATCTCATGCTACACACTAAAAAAAGAATCTGTATATATGCAGAGATCGCATAACATTGAAATAACTGAAAAAACACATCATTCTTCGGCCCATTTAAATTCATTTTGATGAAAACTATATCGTGAAATTTGATAAAGTTTCATTAGCTGATGGAATCTTCGAACCATTAGAACTGAGGTGTCCAAAACTAAAAGAAAGAAAGTTACTAGATTTTTTCCAAATTCGCCGTCTCATTTATCTCAAAAAAATTTCCAAACAAAGAACTAATCCCCAAAGTAGAAGAAATGAACCAATTGAGCGGAACAATAATAATACAGCACTCTTATAGCGTCCACGACAAACAAGAAGCCTGTATCAGTGTCAACATCCAGGTCCCAAAGAATCGCTCAAGCTGTGACAATCAACAAAGATCTAGAAGTTATTCTACAATGGGGTTCTGACAATCTGGTTGAATCCAATGCCTCTAAGACCCAGGCTACTCTGCTCACAAGAAAAACATCGACAGTTGCACCCCAACTAATAATGGACAATAAAACCAACCAATGGACTCAAGCTTCTAGAGGTCAATATCAGTCCAAATGCAACCTGGCATGAGCACGTCTGCTCAGTTGCCAAGTCAGCTGCACAGAAACTTAGCTATCTATTTCGTGCGAGGAAATTGTTCACTCCAAAGCAGCTCTTATTACTTTACAAGGCTCAAGTGCGTCCAGCTATGGAATATTGCTCTCATGCTTGGGGTTCAGCTCCTAAGCACTCGTTACTCCTACTTGATTCCATTCAAAAAAGAGCAGTGCGCATAATAGACGATCCAACGTTAACTGTCAACCTTCATAGTCTTGATCATTGTAGGAAGGTTGGAGACTTATGCCTTTTTTACAGATACCACCACGGAAGGTGTTCTGCTGCCATTGCCTCCATGATTCCACCAGGGGCTCAATTTGATCGACAAACAAGGCTAGCCGATAATAGTCATCAGTATGCCGTGCATCTTTCTACAGCTAGGACATCGGTGTATCAGAAGGCTTTTCTTTACCGAACTGCAGGGCTATGGAATACCCTACCTCAAGATGTATTCCCCCTTGGTTACAACTTACAGCAGTTTAAGACACGCACAAACCGATTTCTTCTAAATTCATCTCGGGGCGCTGGAAAGGGCGTTATAAGCTCAGTCTTTTCCCGAGAGATACGTATAAAAAATATATATATATATAAATATTTTTTTAAGACTGATTGGATCAGAGAAGAAAAGTGAATACCTATCTCAACTTGCGAAACGAAAAGACTTGAAAACTAAAGTTGCTTATTTTCATTACATTCTGGAGAGTCTATACATGTGAATGCTTCAATAATACTCGTAATAAGTGAGAAGCTTCTTGTGAACATTTTTTCTGAGGATTCTGATTTACCATTTAATGATTTGAAATGGACCCTACCTTCTAACCTAAAACTTTCAAGGTGGTCCCAACTTCTTCATTTACTTTCTGCATATCAGCGTTCTCAGTCGAGCAATCTAATATTAAAAGACCAACCTGTACCTATATCTGCGGAGATAGCATGATTTTGAAATAACTGAAAAATCCCATCATGTCTTCATTCTTCGGGCCATTCAAATCACGTATATCAGATAACCTTCGTGAATTTTTCTAACACTTCCGTTTCTGCTAATAACAATTACAATATTAGCGATAATTAAGTTTTTTCCTCTGAATCACGATTCTTGAGGCTTCGAGATTCCATTGTTTTAGGTCGAAGACCTTGATAAGTTCGAAAGTGTGTTCAACAACCGAAATCTTCATTGAACAATTTTTTTAATCGAAGATTTAATTGGCTGTATCGTAAAAGCTTGAGAATAATCGGAACTGTTCGAACTGTAATCGAATAATCAGCGGTTTCGAAGAAATATTCGAAAATTGAATCTGATCAGATTCGTGTAGATCGCATTAGTGATTTTTTTCGTTTAAATTCATGTATTTTCAGCATCGATCCAAGGATGTATACAAAAGGATAATTATATAGAATGGTGAAAAGCATACAATAACAAGAAATAAGCGTCAAATCTGTATGAAAGTGAGATATTCTCTTACGATGTTCTTCTGTATGACAGAATGAATTAATGCCCATACTTAGAGAAATGGTTTTGTTTAACTTCATGAAAAGGTATGGCCGGGTTTCAATGGTGAATCTGCCCCCGCGGTCTTTTCTGTTCATATTGGGGACACCGATTAGACATTGAATGAAAATACTGCAGCCGATTATTTGGTTATTCATTTCGAGCCACTTTTGAGATTTTCGTAAAAAACACTTTTTTCGATTCAAGTTTCTTTTCTATAGTGAAATCCAAAATTCACGGGATATGATAATTTTTCCAATTCTTCGCTTTAAAAGGAATAGACGTATTATTTTTTATAGAACCTAGCTGAAAATTTTTTTCAAAGAATAGATCTATAGTCATTTGTTTACCGCCAATTTTTGAAAATTTTTCAGAACTAAGACAGACACAACGACACCAAAATTTGACGGATATATGCTGAACCGCAAAATTCTAACAGTTTTAATTTTTTTCATAATTTTTCACCGATTTTAGAAGTTTGAGAAAATCGCAGGGTATGAAGGAGCCAAAAAGACATTCATTGTCAGAACATGGCGGTGGACACTTTTGAAGACCGACAAAAAACAAATAACTATAGTTTTATTTTTTTCTTAGAATAAATTTTTCAGCTGAGGTTTATAAAAAATAAAATGTTTCTTTTATATCAAAGAATTCAAAAAATAATCATCATCCGTGAATTTTGGATTTCACTATGGCTTATATCAAGAGGTGTCATTATCAAAAATATTTCGTTACTCTTATGATAAACACCATTATAATTTCAGCGTTCATTCAGGGATTTTCGGAAACTTACTCGATCATTAACTCGGGTTGATTTTTGACAGAAAATGAACTGTTTATCTGTCAATATTCAACCCAAGTCGGTAATCGAGTAAGTTTCCGAAAACCCTTTTGTAACTTCAAACTCATGATGAGAAATACGGAATATAAATAGTATGTCCTGAAAGTAACCCTACCTCTTCCCTATGATACGCCTATGCACCACTTGACAGCACAGGACAGTACCTAGCGTTGACAGCGAATAAAAAACGGGATGAGTCATACAATGGGTCTCGGTATGGTCATTTTCGTTAACAACATTATACGAAGTCAAATAGCTTTATGCTCTTCCTGAGGCCTATTGCACCGAATACTTTGCAACTTTTCACTTTGCACTTTTCACTTTTCAAATGAATTAAGTTGCATGAAACGCATTCATAATTGAAATATACAATGTGGAATGTCAAGTGCATAGTGAAAAGAACTCCGCAGAAATTAAATGTTGGGAGAAATGTTGTGCAACATAATAGAGCAAGAGCCGGTGAACGCCAGACCTTCGTTATTTTATAAAAGCTGAAAACTTGTCTACGCATGCTCCCAACATAGTTAGGAACGATGGACCATTATGAAGTTTGGGTTACCCTGGCTTTGGCAGGTAAAAGGCATTAAAGGGGTGTAAAATACTGATCTAATTTCGTCAAATTATGCAGTGTGATTTTTTGATATTACCTTCAGAATATCATTAAAAATCACGTCATTAATTGCCAGACACTTACTATAGTGGCAACCCCTTGCCAGACACCCTTAATGTTCATTAAATTATATGTAATTCTACTTACGTTATAGTATAAAAGCTGATTTTTATATATGATACTTGGGCAATAATAAGATAATGTTTCCTCATTAGCCAGACATTTTTGATAGTGCCAACCCTTTGCCAGACAAGCTTGTAGTTTAGCTGCAGGTGCGAGCGCGAGACAGTATTTATGAGTGGGTGCGAGTGAGACGGCATGATTATAATGACTTATGCAAATGAATTTTTTGGTACAGATTTATATAACTAATCATTTAAGTGAATCTCAAAAACATCTGAAGAAAAGACATCCGATGCTACAACTAAATAAAATTGTTAAAAATTTTAATTTATTCTATTAACAATTTAATTTAGTTGTAGCATCGAATGTTTTTCCTTCAGATGTTTTTGAGATTCACTAAAATGATTAGTTATATAAATCTGTACCAAAAAATGTATTTGCATAAGTCATTATAATCATGCCGTCTCACTCGCACCCACTCATAAATACTGTCTCGCGCTCGCAACTGCAGCTAAACTACAAGCTTGTCTGGCAAAGGGTTGGCACTATCAAAAATGTCTGGCCAATGAGGAAACATTATCTTATTATTACCCAAGTATCATATATAAAAATCAGCTTTTATACTATAACGTAAGTAGTATTACATATAATTTTATGAACATTAAGGGTGTCTGGCAAGGGGTTGCCACTATAGTAAGTGTCTGGCAATTAATGACGTGATTTTTAATGATATTCTGAAGGTAATATCAAAAAATCACACTTTATAATTTGACGAAATTAGATCAGTATTTTACACCCCTTTAATATCGTTTACCTGCCAAAGCCAGGGTAACCCAAATTTCATAATGGTCCATCGTTCTTACCTGTGTTGGGAGCATGCGTAGACAAATTTTCAACTTTTATAAAATAACGAAGGTCTGGGGTTCACGGCTCTTAGACTATAACTAATTCTCACTTTTGAAATTTGTCAGAATGTAAAGTGCGAAGTGAAAAGTTGCAAAATATTTTGGTGCAATAGGCCTCTGGTATTGTTTATTCAAAGGGCGATACTCGACATGAGGGCACTGGTCCAGTGAAGTGAGTGTCCGATCTTTTTTTGCAAGGACGTTGGCTTTCTCATTTCCCTCCTAGAGAGCAGATACCCAAACAAGAACTACCTTGGAGGGATTGTTTACAGCTCCAGATGGTCCTCGATTCAAAATTTCAAAAACAGTTGCCTCAGTAGTACCAGTACCAGCTGACTATCAGCAGAGTGAATGCAAAGTCAGTTCTGTCTCGACAGACATACTCGAGCGCATTTCGCTATGGCCAGATTTTCAGTTCGGAACATTGTTAGTGGTTTCAATTCACATTCAGACACAAAATTTCAAATCGAACATCGGTATCGTGAAATGGTGAAAGTTCTTCATTTTTGAAAGAATTAATTATGTTCATTAAGGTCTTTTCAGTATTTTCAGTTTCACCAATACATAAATCATTTTCATTCTCACAATTTTTCTCTTTGTATGAGGCTTTCAGAAAATTGGAAACGGTTTTGAGATGAGAAAATTCAACTTCTGTCAGAATCAAGTTCGTCGAGTTTCTCCTGAAATATACATTACTTATTGAGAAAAATTTCTTCAAGATCAGAAAGAATGGTAAGTGTTTATCATTTTTCATGGTCACAATTCGCTGAAAATATTATAATTATTATTATACTGATTGCTTCTGAGCTTCCTGGACACCACTCTGAAGTTATTAAATCTTGTGCCCGTTAGGAGAATCAGTTAAGTTATTAGTATGCTTGTTACTATTTTCCAACACCACCTCGACTAACACTTCTTATTGTTGACTCAGTATGAAAATGAATTCGTGAGCTTTCTCTGAAAATCTTATTTATATAACAAAACTTTTTTCACGAGTGGAAAGTTTCAATTTTTCTGCACGAATTGATGGTTCTAATTACCTACTTTTTCTAGTCAAAATACGATCGATATAGCTATCGAACAAATACATATTGAGAAACATAGGGCAAATATTCCAGAGACAATTACTTCGAAATTAACAAACCGAATTGGCCTCGCTTACTATTACAGGTTATACAAGGGTTGCCAACTGTCCTTCATTTCAACGGACAGTCCTTTATTCTGAACCTATGTCCTTTGCCCTTTTGAAAGGTGTCAAAGGACTGCAAATGTCCTTTAAAATCCGAAAACATAAATAAAACCATTCAAGTTACCACAATACCACACATGTAATTTCGAAATTTACCAAAACACTAATAATAAATTCAAAAAGCAAATTGTTTAGTTCAGTTTTGAGTTGAAATGTTTAACATTATTAATCTTTTCATATTTGTTTTCAATGACTATGTTTTTTTATATTTTTTGAATAAAGTTTTCAGTAACTCTTTGTTTTATCTTGGAGAAACTGAGTAAACCACTTTTTCACACAAAAAAAACCTGACCTAACCTAAAAGATAACTCATATTTCAAAGCTTTTTATGTACCCATAAAATTTTCTACTTTTTTGCTAATCTTTAACCCGTCCCCCGTTTTCGAATTGTTGATGTCCTTTCAGAGATATAGAGTGTCCTTTATTTCAATTGCTCAGAGTTGGCAACCCTAGGTTATACGAACCTGATTAAATTCAGAACAGCACGTCAATGTCTTAGTTCCAAATATGAATTTCAACATTTGACAGGATTTGTAATTTCGTTAATGAAGAAAAGCCAGCTGACCCCGGTGGTCTACTGCATGCTATAACCTCAAAATTTGTGAAGGACTTGAGATCCAGGCTAAGTATGTATATGAATGCAAAATCTCAGCACGATCGAAATTATATTCTGGAAATGGTTCAAAAAATGAAATTCTTAAAAATCGATAATTAAAAAAATGAATCTTCCCTAAAATTTGGCATGAATATTTAGTACTTATATCAATCTTCATTCACAAAATAAATTTTACTCGAATCGGATATCTTATTATGAAAATATAAAGATTCTTTTTTTTCATGATTCCAATTGAATAGGGATGTTGACTACTTTTTGGAATTTATTTTATTTTAAAGATGAACCCTATACAAACACGAAAAAATTACTTTTTCCTTAAAAATATAGTAGTTGTCAATAAAAATGAGTAAATGAAAAGACCGCGGAAATGCTCAATTTTGTCACGTTCTGATGATTACGTCATAATACAGTGAACATACTTTGACTTCTGTCAAAGTGAACTGATTTTGCCTGATTCCTTGTGGAAAAGTTCAATCTAAGCCTTCAAAATGAATAGGCCGGTCTGTAAATGCTGAATGAGGTGCTTCTTTTATTTGTAATAATAAATATGAGTTAAAAGTCTGCTACTTACAAAGACAATTTCACGTTTTTAGCACAAAAGTCCTTGTTTTCAGCAAAGAAACTTGCGACCATAAGGGAATTTATCTTCGGTAAAAGTTACTACTATTACCCTTGATGAATCCTATTTCCATTATAAAGAAAATTGTAGAATATCGTTCTTGTAACGAACTAGGTATTCTGTTCTTTTTCAGCTTTCAACTTCGTAAGTTCGAATCATAGATATGATATATTATATATTTACTATGGTTCAAGTCACAGAACCGTGGGTTTCACAAAGCTTGATTGGCAATCAAATCGTTTATATTGAAGTAAGTCGATGGTTTAAGTCAAAAATGAACTGAAAATTGCAGAGAAATGATGACATTTCAATAATCAAGGTGATTGGAGTTTTGTGGAACCCGGCCTATGAATGTATTTTGTTGATGTGAGCACCGAACCTTCGAATTTGCAATGACAATACGGATAGTTTGACGTCACTATACGGATTACCTCTGATTGGCGTTCGCAGTCATGTGATAGTTGATAATAAATAATATAATTTAAATAAGCTTTATTTAATTCAACGAGAATAATAAGACCACTAAAATGGTTTTTAGAATTGCAAAAATTTCCTTCTATGAGGAAAACCTCAATTTATATGAATTCGTAACATGAGTCAACATCCCTATTTCTTATGGTTCTGTTAACACTATGACCACAAAATTTTGCATGAAGCTTATTATGAGGATCTTTCATGTGGCCTCAAAATTTCGTCCCCCAGTTGGAATTTGGAGCCGAAAATTACAGACATTTCGGTTAAACCTATAGCACTCGTTTGAGAAGAACGAGCGCTCAAAAACACTGGCAACAGACGAAATAATTAATTAACTCCTTTAAATTCACAAAGCAATACAAGAATATCGTATCGTTCCAGTTGTGTATCGACCAAACTTGCATAACCTAGTTTGCTGTAAACGCGAAAGGAAGGAATATTATTGTCATTTTTACCAATCTCGCGAACACTTGGTTGAACACAGTAACTTCCAGGTAGAGAAAAGATTGTATAGGCCGGGGTATTAATAACAGCACGCAGATCATTACAGAACTAGGCTAGGAGAATTATTGATTATGTATGAAATCACCTCTATAGCATATAGCTCTATATCCAGGCAAAGAAATTGTATGATTTCGAGAAGAATGATTGTTATTTCCTGATAAAAGTGAAGATGTGAGAATATTTGTCAATGATTTGAGTTTGAAGTTGGATTGAACTACTTCATTTTGAAAACTTAAATCAACATTGATTTAATAAAAAAATAAAACAAATATAAGTTATTTTATTATTCACGGTTTTTTATGGATATGAAGAAGTCGAAGTCGAAGAAGGGTTTTCCAATAAGAGGTGTTATTTCGATATTAAAGAAAATTGCCATTTTTCAATATAAATGATGGAATGTTTATCTCATTATAAAGAAGAAGCTATGCCGTTAATAGTGGAAAGTAACATCAGGAAAATGACCACCACGACCACGCTTACAGAACCATATCCTTTTAGTTTTATTTTCCATAACCAAATCGCAAAGTGGCTGCCCTATGTTCTCGATAGCCTCAGGAATTCCATCTTTGAAGTTTTGAATCGACGCTGGGCTATTCGCATAGACCTTCTCTTTCACGTGGCCCCAAAGGAAGAAGTCGCAAGGTGTTTAATAACAAGATCTCGGTGGCCAAGATGATTTTTCTATGGAATTTCGGTTCATTTTCGTGCATTTCAACGACCCAATCAGCAAAGACACGACGTTTTTGATAATCGGCCGGCTTGAGTTCTTTTGTTAACTGAACTTTATAAGCTGTAAGACCCAAATCTTTATGCAAAATACGGTGTAATGAAGTTTGTGGAAACCCTAATTTCAAAGAACGACGAGGTATGGACAAACTTGGGTTTTCTTCAACAATTTCAGCTACAGCAGCAATATTCTCGGCTGTTCTTGAGCGACGTGCACGGGTTTTATTCTTCACATTACTAACTCGTCTCAACAGCTCCAATTTTTCCACCGATTTCTTTATTGCGGTCCGACAAGGTGCTTCACAACGACCCAAAAATGTTCGAGTTTTACTAACCGTCTCTGCCAAATTTTTACCATTTTTATAGTGCGTTCTCGAAGCGTGTATCGTTCCATTTTTATTAATGGCGTAATTTCTACTTGTCAAATGTCAAAAAATTACAGCTTCAAACGTGACATCTACCGAAATAGCGGGCTATTCAAAATAACACCTCTTATTGGAAAACCCTTTAGTTCTAGTTTGAGTACTCGTCCCTAGAACATTGAGGGAAATGAGAAAGATATCGCGCTTGCAAAAAAAGCAGCAAACACTTACACCGGACCCGTGCTCTCATGTTGGGTATCACCCTTTGAATAAAGAATACCAGGAAGGAACTTAAAGCTATTTGACTTCGTATAATGTTGTTGACGGAAAAGGATATACTGAGACCCATTGTATATTGTATGACTCAACCTTTTTGTTATTCGCTGTCAACGGTTCTGTCCTGTGCTGTCAAGTGGTGCATAGGCGTAACATAGGGAAGTGGTAAGATTACTTTCAGGAAATATTATTTGTATTCGGTATTTATCATCATGATTTCGACGTTCATTTTGGAAAGGAACGCTTTGAAATTATCATCAAGTCTAATAGAAGAGTAACAAAATATTTTGATAACATGACTTCACTGATGAAATGTGTCTGTGCTTCTTACCTCACAACTAGAATAAACTACATATTATATGTGCAGAAATATTATTCGAAAGGAAATGGTTCAGAATAATATTGCAAGTGATAACCTCAATAAAGTACATATATTTGAAATCTAAAAAATAGCTCTACCGAATAGGAAAACAAAATATAGGTGTACAATCAAACAAATAACAGTTTCCATAAAATTTTTAGGTTTACGATGCTTTTATGCATTTCTTAGTACCTATTGAATTCTGAATACTCATTAAAAAATTCTAGAAATTTGCCCATGTAAACGGTTTTGAGCTCTCGTTCTACTTGAACTGTCCGAATGTCTGTAATCCTAGAATTTTGAGCCGAAAATAGTCTCAAACGATAGGATGCGACTCCTTGATGATGAATCGTTGGTCAAATTCTATTATGTCCATTAGCACAATAACTTTTGAAGGGATTTTCCTAGAGACTTGAGATTTTCAAGATGTGTTCGGTTTCAGAATGCCGCGGTCAAGTTTGTTAATCAGCCAAATCGTTTAGAGTGTCCCATTCAAAATGTTCGTTCCTGAATATCTCAAAACGAAAGCAATCGAAATGAAAACCTAATCATAAGCCTGAAGGGAAATTTTGTGGCCATAGTGTACACAGAAACATATAAAATTGAATTGGAATACCTATTGAAAGGAAGAAACTTCATAATTCCATAAAAAAATATCCGATTCGAGAGAATTTTTTTTTATGAATAAAGTTTGCTATACTGAATGTTCATGCAAAATTTTGTGGCCAAATATTAGCATAAACATAGAAAATTCAATTGAAATATTGAAAAGGAGAAGATTCATATTTCCATAAAAAGATATCCAATTCGAGTGAAATTTCTTTTGTGATTGAAGATTCATATATTGAATTTCCATGCAAAATTTCGTGGCCATAGTGTTAACAGACCCATAGAAAAGTCAAATTGAATATTTAAAAGAAGAATTTCTATATTTCCATATGAGGATATCCGATTCGAGTGAAATTTATTTTGTGAATCAAGACTGAAATACTAAATGTTCATGCAAGATTTCCAGGATCGCATCATCAGAACCAAAGAAATCAATTTTTGTAATTAATTATTTTTTACACATTTCATTTTTTGAATAATTCACAGAATATTATTTCGATTGTGTTCTGATTCTACATTTATATATTATATACTAGCTGCCCGGTACGTGCTTCGCTACGTATAAGGCATAGTAATAAACTTAGAAATATAACAAAAAAATAAAATTTCTTACTTAGTCTAATTTCGAATGTATGGAACTGCTCATCAAACTCACTACAAAAACATAATGTAAATGTTTATATTCTATTTATCAGAAATAAACACAAAGATACACTATTAAATGTTATTTCTCAACTATGACAAAGAGTAAAAACTATATTATATACATTCGAGGTAAAACATTCTAAAGACGATGTCCGATTCCCAATTGCCAATGCCTTCTAAATGATGAAGACTGCAAGGAGTAAAAACTAAAAAATTAAAAAGAATTGGGTACTCTCACTATGGTAGGTGTTAGTCTAAAACAATTGGATAAACAATTTTTTTTGTTTTTCCATTTTCAGCATTAATAAATAAACAATTGGGAGTACCGACTCTGGAACAGGCAACATAAAGTTGGCCATGTGAAAAACATGATTCCTTCAAATTCACACCACAAACGTGAAGTGTTCGCCCTAGGGCCTTGTTTATGGACATCGCAAATGATAAACGCACGGGATATTGTAACCGTTTGAATTCAAATGGCATATCCGTTGGAATCATAGGGATACGCGGTATCAAACACACTTCTCCTTTTGATTTACCAGTAATATGGTGAGCAGTCCGTTGGTACTGTTCATTTGTATTTTGCCATCATCAATTTCTAACAATTGTTTTGAAAACTCATAGGCAGTTGCATTATTATTTAGTTGAAAACGCATATCAATATTCAGTGTCAATTTTCGTACATATCTCCAAAGAACTGATGACTTCAAACAGGAATTTATTTCATCAACAGTAGTTGATCGAGGAATGACAGGCAATGTTTGACGAAAGTCTCCTGACAGCAATACAGAGCACCACCTAAAAGCTGTTGATTACCCTGTAAATCTTGCATTGTTCGATTAAATGCTTCTAGTAATTTATTTTTATTCGCAATTGTGCACTCATCCCATAAAATAATTGACATTAATCGAAGAACTTTTGCTATAGCAGAATTTCTCGAAATATTGCAATTTGGAGTTTCAATCACCTGTACATTCAATGCCAATTTCAATGCAGAGTGTGCGGTCCGACCACCTTCTTATAATGTAGCAGCATGCAAGTGCCAATGCAGTTTTCTGTTTCGATCGAATAGTCGCTAAAATATATGATTATGATACAACGAAAGTTTTACCTGTACCACCAGGTGCATCCAAGAAATGTAATCCACCTGCATTATTGGAAACGGCTTGAATGATTGTGTCATATACATGTTTTTCTTGAATATTCAGTTTGGTTATATTCGATTGTATAAATAAACGTTAATCATTAGAATTGAACTACTGCTCACGTTGCAATTCACGATCAAACAAATCATGTATCTCACGATTTGGTGGGGTCATACCCAATTGTTCTAATGCTTTATTTCCAATAGTAGAACACATATCTTATCAAAGCTTCGTTGTACATTTCCAAGGTTATCAACAAATCGGGATTTCTTGCATGATGATGAATACGATTTAAAATATCTTCTGCCATATAATGCTTAGGTATATTTGTTTTTATTCCATAATTTTTGGATTTGATCACAGAACATAAAATATATTTGATTTGATGTTGATAATATAATTCTATGCCTTCTGTACTCGAATTTTTATTGAAACATAGACGTTCCTTTGAAAGAAGTGATGAAGAACGAACTCTGTATATTAGTGTTCTGTGAACTCTGAAATTACGGTCAAATAATAAATATTTCAGATTTCTTTGATTAGTTATTACAATAATGTACCATTTTGATGATGATACACTGAAGTGTAATGTCGGTAATTTTAATATTTTTCAATTCGTTGAAAATTGAAATCTCTAATAGTTTTTACAGGTTCGCCATCTATGACAATTTAATCAAAGATTATATGGAGTATGAAAAAATAGGAAACTGCCTTGCATTCGTAGTACTCGAAAACGACTACAGATGGCACTGAAAATGAAAAACCTGTAATGTTGATTTTACACTTTTCCAAGATTTCCTTTGAATTTTTTATACGTAAAATTCTTCCCTAGACTTCCATGAATAATTCAAGACCAAAATTAGCCAAATCGGTGAAGGCGTTTCTGAGTTATTAAATCACAACGAAAATTGGCACTTATATTTATATATTAGATTTGGTATCAATCCCAAGTCCCACAAAAAAATTTTCAGTTTTTAGTCCTATTACTCCACCAATGAACGAGCGCTCAAATCCTTCTGCTCGGGGCTTTTCTAAATTTTTTTATCAGTTTATGCAAACTTCCCTGAAAAATATAAATTTGAGACAATTCGAGATATTTCAGCTGAACTTGATGTATAAACATGAAAAAAAAATTGTCGAAATATAAAAATTACGTATGGTCAAAATATTCATTTCAAGCAAAAAATTAAGCATTTTTTTTGAATACTTATACTTTCGAAAATAAAACAGAAAATTTCATTTTTGTTAGACATTGAGTGAAATATAAGAAAAAATTTTATAACAACTACATATTTGGAAGGAATGAATAATAGAAGTTTATCCACTCCTATAAACTAATTTCTATGTGTAATAGTAGCTAGAACACAACCATAGACATGTCTATGAACTGAAAAGCGAGTGTTATAATAACACCCGCCCATAACTCACGCTAATAAAAATACCTAGGAAAATGGAATTGTTCACAAAAAAAATGAATAAAAAGTAGGATCGATCCGGAAATCTATTTCAGCCATCAAGATAACGTTCTAGCGATTCATTCCAGATTTATTTCTGGAGAACGTAAATTTTTGAAGTTGCGAAAGTACATACTTGATTTGATTAGACTCTGATTTGATTCCCGACTACAGAGTACAGAGGTTTGACGGTTGTACGAAATGTTGTCAATGCTTTTGACAACTGTTCAATTTTTTTTAAATGCAGATTAATTCGAATTTTACTGAAGAAGTCGTGGATAAAGTATAGTATTCAATTCGCGGTAATGCTCAAAACACACTTGATGAATTACACCACTCGCCTGACGGCTCGTGGTGCAAAATTCATCTGCGTGTATTTTGACCTGCATTACCGCTCATCGAATAATATATAATACTATTTCAAGTAAAGGATTTGAACGAACAACAATTGTAACATAATATTATGATAAATCTTACTCGAACAGATCAAAATTACAATGAACATCGAGTATAGCTATGTGTGGCACCTCCCCCGTACGTCTAAATTTCCAAATGACAATGCAATCAGTGAAAATTGAGTGCAACGTCCTCGTTCCCATAAGACGCGAAATAATTGCCTTATTTCCGAGACTGGAGGAACTCAAATTACGGACAATATACATGCATACATTCAGTGGAAGTAGGGTAATCCCAAAGGCTAAGTCCATTATTCTAGGCAACAATAAAAATGTTTTATCGAGTTATTATGGACGGATATCGATTTTAACTTTCGCCGTGTGAGGGACCACGGCGTGAAAAGACAGGAAATCCTGTTTCAGGTTGTTATTCGAGTATGTAATGGTACTCCAATACCGACCAAGCGTAAAACAGTTGCTGCAACATGGGAACTAATTGTTACGACCGGAAAACTTGGCCGATAAAGATTTTTCGGGCTCGCCCTATAATTACATGGAGGTTCGAAAGAGAAACCTATAAAAATGGGAGAGAAACAGGGTAATGAATCCAACTTTACAGCTAATACCTACAATGAAACTATAGTATTCAAGAAATTGATGTTTGACATCTTTCCATTACAAATAGGAAAATTAGAAAAGGTAACTTTCCATCAAACATAATGCGAGAGCCAATGATTGGCTCTCGCAGGAAGGAAAATATTCTCTTTCCTCTATTTACGACGTATGCATTCATCTCTGTTCTTCTCTCTCTCTGAGATATACAGTGTGTTTGGTAATTCGATGAGATCCTTCGAACTTCGAAGGGTATACAGGGTGTCCCATTACTCGACGTCAACCCGGAACCGGGTGAAAAGGCAAGTAATGCTGGTTGTCAGAAAAATATAAAAAAAATCTAAGTTGCATGATTTTAAAATAATGGGCATTTAAAAAAACACGCAAAATTCCACACCCTGTGACAGTCTTTTCGCTCCTGTTGCCACAAATATCAACTTTTTCCAACTTTTTTTTTGCTGTGTAACCTTGAATAATGCTTGTCTAAACTGTAATCAAAATTTGGATACCAGCTGCTCTAGGTTTCATAAAAATAGGGCTTGCTTCTCAGAAAAAAAATTCAAAACAAACAATTGCCTAGTTTCAACTGACTGTATTGAAAAAAAATGAACTACGCAAGTTTGGCATGTTTTGTCAAAAGTTGGCGCATTTAATAAGGATTCCAAAATGGTATAATACTTGTTAAACTGTAGCTACCGTAGTTAAAATTTATTTTCCATTGCCTTTGAATACACTTTTCCTCAAACTGCTTCCCAGTAAAAAAGTCCAATGAATTCAAGTCCGGTGAACGGGACGGCCGCGAGATTGGACCAGAACGTCCGATCCATCTTCCGGAAAAAAATGTTACCAGAAAAAAAAATTTCCAGAGAATCTTCTCCGGAAAAATTTTTTCTGGAAAAAGTATTTTCTCTGGAAATTTTTTTTTCTGGTAACCTTTTTTTCCGGAAGATGGATCGGACGTTCTGGTCCAATCTCGTGGCCGTCCCGTTCACCGGACTTGAATTCATTGGACTTTTTTACTGGGAAGCAGTTTGAGGAAAAGTGTATTCAAAGGCAATGGAAAATAAATTTTAACTACGGTAGCTACAGTTTAACAAGTATTATACCATTTTGGAATCCTTACTAAATGCGCCAACTTTTGACAAAACATGCCAAACTTGCGTAGTTCATTTTTTTTTCAATACAGTCAGTTGAAACTAGGCAATTGTTTGTTTTGAATTTTTTTTCTGAGAAGCAAGCCCTATTTTTATGAAACCTAGAGCAGCTGGTATCCAAATTTTGATTACAGTTTAGACAAGCATTATTCAAGGTTACACAGCAAAAAAAAAGTTGGAAAAGTTGATTTTTTTTTATATTTTTCTCACAACCAGCATTACTTGCCTCTTCACCCGGTTCCGGGTTGACGTCGAGTAATGGGACACCCTGTATACCTCGGTATATTAACTAGACGTCATTTTGCAGCGACATGCGTCTAGTAATGCGTGGTCCGAAAATTCATGGTTACAGAAGATATGGCTATTTTTCAACGTTTTTGAATTTTTTTGCTTCGTTATGAAAATAATAAATTTTGTGGAAACGATTTGACTCTTAATATTCGAAGAAATTTTTTTTCAACGCTAAGGAGATCCTCATTTCGTGCGGAAAAGTATTCAATAAAAATTCTGATAACCTGAGATATTATGAAGGTGGTTTATAAATGTAAGGAAAAACTTCTTTTTTTCATAGAGCTCTTCAAAAAGGTTCATAATAGTTATTTATGTAATAAGGATCATAAAGACGATCATTATGGTACAAGTCGTGAATATCACACGGCGTGTGCCATAATGATTGTTTATGATTCGTATTACATACAAAATTTTATCTGATGGCATTTATATCAATACATTTTCGAAAAATTAAAAACTGCATTTTCGACATGTCATAATGACAACGTTATGTCACTCAATTTTGATGACATAAGGAAGCTCATTATGGGACTAAGTACCATAAGGAAGCTCATTATGGTACTTAGTACCATAATGAATTCATTATGGTACTGAATACCATAATGAAATTCTATAAGGAAAACATGTCATTGTGACATGTACAATAATGAATTCATTATGGTACTAAGTACCATAATGAAATTCTGTAAGGAAAACATGTCATTGTGAAATGTCGAAAATGCAGTTTTTGATTTTTCGAAAATGTATTGATATAAATGCCATCAGATAAAATGTTGTATGTAATACGAATCATTAACAATCATTATGGCAGACGCCGTGTAACATTCACGACTTGTACCATAATGATCGTCTTTATGATCCTTATTACATAAATAACTATTATGCAATCAAAAACTATGGCTGGAAAATCGAACAGATAACAGAACTTTTCAAGTCATTCAGGTATCCCATTCTCCCCTATTTCACTCGAACCATGACCCGCCTACGAATCACGAGTAATACAGGGTGTTTCTGAAATAGGGTTCCGAATTTCTACTGCATGTAGAACTCATTAAAATGAGTCAAAATGTTCCTATGAACATGTGCCCTAAAATGCACCCTTAGAAAATTACAGGCCCTTAAAAGGGTTCGAATGAAACTGGTTTTATCCAGTTATTTCAAAAACGATAAAAGATAAAAAGACGAAATTAACGGAACATACATAACTTTTTACGACGAGTAACATGAGCTAGGCCATTTTTCGCTATTCGAATCATAGGCGTTCTTTTCAGAGGGGTGAAAAGGGTATCAAGTCCCAAATTTTGTACGACTTTTTTTGCAATTTTTTTAACAAATTCATAAATTTTTGACAGTTTTACGTAAAAAATGTCCTCTTTGCGTAAGTCGATATCGGCAGCGGTTTTTGTGTAAAATGAGTTTGAAAATTGTCATACATGTTCTAGAAATTATTAGGCCGAAAATCAAGTTACCATAGGAAACATAGCTAGACATTTTTTACGTAAAACTGTCAAAAATTTATGAATTTGTTAAAAAAAATTTGAAAAAAAAGTCGTACAAAATTTTTTAGGGACTTGATACCCTTTTCACCTCCCTGAAAAGAACGCCTATGATTCGAATAACGAAAAATGACCTAGCTCATGTTACTCGGCGTAAAAAGTTATGTATGTTCCGTTAATTTCGTCTTTTTATCTTTTATCGTTTTTGAAATAACTGGATAAAACCAGTTTCATTCGAACCCTTTTAAGGGCCTGTAATTTTCTAAGGGTGCGTTTTAGGGCACATGTTCATAAAAACATTTTGACTTATTTTAATGAGTTCTACATGCAGTAGAAATTCGGAACCCTATTTCAGAAACACCCTGTATAGAGGATATCTGAATGACTCGAAAAAGTCTATCTTTAATGTTTTCCGGTCATAGTTTTTGATTGCATGAAGGAAATTTTGACGTATGTACCTTTTAAGTTTTACCTCATATTTCTACGCCAAGCGAGTTATTCGGTATTACCATTGAGTATTTTTAAACTCAATGGTATTACTGAAAATGTTCATTTCTTAATTTCCATTCGTAACTCAAAAAGTATGAGATATATGCTGGATCTTTTTCTATATTCGGAATATTCAGGAAAAATTTAAGAGAATCCCTGAGCAGGAGCTTTTGAAAGCTCGTTATTTGGTGGAGCAATAAGACTATTAACTCAGAATTTTATATGGGATTTGAGATTGATACAAATATACAAGGTGTCCCAGGAAGAATGCGACAAACGGAAACCATGAATCAAGGACATCAGGGAGACTTTCATCAAGAGGTTTTAATCGTTTGAGGGCCTTCGTTTGGAATATACAGGGTGATAATCATTTGATGGCTGAAATTTCAAAGTTGAATAACTTTTGAACTATTGGACCGAATTATTTCAAATTTGCAAGTTTTGTTACCCTTTACGATTGTCACCTTTAATATTTCAGAAATTGAAGAAATCAGATCCGGACTAGCAAAATTTTGGACTTTTTCTATTTTCATGAATATTGAATCACCCTGTAGGTGAACACCATGTTTCCATTTCATTTTCGTAACCACAAATAATCAATCAATGGGAAAATTCAAAATCTCTGCTTGGCACGGTCATACAGGGTGATTAAGAAGTGAGCAAAAATATTACCTCATGAGTGAAATTTCAAAGTTCAATAACTCTTGAATTATTGGACCCAATTATTTCAGATTTGGGAGTTTTGTCACCCTTTATGATTGCCATCCTTCAATATTTTAGAAATTGAATAAATCAGATCCGGACTAGCAAGATTTTAGACCTTTTCTATTTTCATGAATATTGGAACACCCTGTAGGTAAAGACTATGTTTGTTATATTTTTTTCGTAACCGCAAAAACTTAATTGATGAGAAAATTCAAAATTTCTACTTGGCACGGTCATACGGAGTGATCAAGAAGTGAGCAATAAGCAACCTCATGAGTGAAATTTCAAACTTCATTAACTCTTAAATTATTCGACCGAATGATTTCAAATTGGAATGTTTTATCGCCCTTTACGATTATCATCTGTCACTATTTCTGAATTTAAATAAATCAGATCCGAACTAGAAAAATTTCAGACATTCTCAATTTTTGTTGATAGTGTATCACCCTGTACCTGAACATTAAGTTTTTTTTCATTTCAGTAACCATAAAGAATCATATAACGAGAAAAAATTAAAAATCTATGCTTGGCACTGTCATACAGAGTGATCTAGGAACATGAACTTATGAGTTAAATTTCATATAGTTCGAGAAATCTTTTTGCTCATTTCTTGATCACCCTGTATGACCGTGCCAAGCAGGTATTTTGAATTTTTCTCATTGATTGATTCTTTGTGGTTACGAAAATGAAATAAAAACATAGTGTTCACCTACAAGGTGTTTCAATATTCATGAAAATAAAAAAATCCAAAATTTGCAAGTCCGGATCTGATTTCTTCAATTTCTGAAATAGTGAGAGATGGCAATCGTGAAGGGTGACAAAAGTCCCAAATTTGAAATAATTCGGTCAAATAGTTCAAGAATTATTGAACTTTGAAATTTTACACATAAGGTAATGTTTTTTGCTCACTTCTTGGTCACCCTGTATGACCGTGCCAAGCAGAGATTTTGAATTTTTCTCATTGATTGATTCTTTGTGGTTACGAAAATAAAATAAAAACATGGTGTTCACCTACAGGGTGTTTCAATATTCATGAAAATATAAAAAATCCGAAATTTTGCAAGTCCGGATCTGATTTCTTCAATTTCTGAAATAGTGAGAGATGGCAATCGTGAAGGGTGACAAAACTCCCAAATTTGGAATAATTCGGTCAAATAGTTCAAGAATTATTGAACTTTGAAATTTCACACATAAGGTAATGTTTTTTGCTCACTTCTTGGTCACCCTGTATGACCGTGCCAAGCAGAGATTTTGAATTTTTTTCATTGATTGATTTTTTGTGGTTACGTAAATAAATAAAAACATGGTGTTCACCTACAGGGTGTTTCAATATTCATGAAAATAAAAAAATCCAAATTTTTTTAAGTCCGGATCTGATTTCTTCAATTTCTGAAATATTGAAAGATGGCAATCGTAAAGAGTGACAAAACTTTCGAATTTGAAATAATTCGGTCGGACAGTTTGAGAGTTATTGAACTATGAAATTTCAGCCATAAAATGAATATCACCCTGTATATCCCAAACGAAGGCCCTCAAACGATTAAAACCTCTTGTTGCGAGTCCTCCTTGATGTCCTTGATTCATGGTTTCCGTTTGTCGCATTCTTCCCGGACACTCTGTATAAATGCAGAATGTTAGCCCAATCAGAATTATATTCGGGGGATTATTTAAAAAATGAAATATAAAAAGAATATTTACAAAAATCAATATCTATGGTTCTGATGATGCGATCCTCTTAAAATGAAAATTCAGTATAATATTCTTCATTTAAGTAAAAAAATTAATTCGAATCGGATATCCTTTTATGGAAATATAAAGAGTCTTCTTTTCAATATTTCAGTTGAATTTGCTAATTTTGCTTCTGTTCACTCTGTGGCCACAAAATTTTGTATGAGGCTTGTTATGAGATATTGGAGAACAAAAATTTTGAATGGCCATATTTTATGGAACACCTTGTACGATTTGGCTTGTCAACGAACGTTACCCAGTCATGTGGGATTGTATTTTCAGAGATATTGAGGAACAAAAATTTTGAATGGCCATATTTTATGGAACACCCTGTACGATTCGGTTAACAGACTTAACCGAGCCATTTGGGACCCGCTCTCATCCTGAAAATTTCAAGTCTCTAGGACAATCCCTTCGAAAGTTATTGTGCTAACGGACGGTCGGATGGCCCCACGGACAGAATTGAATTTGATCACGAATTCGTCATCAGGAAATCTAACCCAATCTTTTGAGACCATTTTCAGCTCAAAATTTTAAAATTCAGATATTTGGGCAAAACGATATAGCACTCGGTAAAGTAGAACGAGAGCTCAAAAAGAACCAAAAAATGTGTTATCAGTTTTCTTCAAGCTCCTATACTTCTCGAGATTCTTTCAGTAAACAAAGAATTTTGCCCTCCCTGCCCATCTATTCACAATATCAGTACCTATTGGTTGATCGATCACCTGATGCAACAATTCATGCAAAATTCAACTAGTTTAACGAAATAACCATAAAATCTCAATTCAACAAAAAACAAAATGAACAATTTCCTCGTGTTACATAAAAAAAACGACAAAATCGTCAGCTAACTCTCACTTTCAATTTGACATGAAGTAACCCAAAGAATTAATGAGATGCATCAGGTCAAGTTATTTAAGCATGAACTTCATAGTTTCATTATTTAATGATAAAAAAATCGACGTTAGAAAAAAACTGTGCCAGTAGGCATGTGGTAATGTGTTGGAATTTTCAAAGATGTAATTCATAAACATGAAGATGGTAATGTATGCAAGGCAATGTATTAATATTATGAATGTTCAAACTGAAATTCAATAAATAATAATAAATCTACATTAATTATTGCGTTTCCTACTTATGAATCAATCAAAATGTATATCGATGTTGCTCCATATTTGTTTTTATAACGGGTGTTTTTTTAAGAGGTTGCCGATTTGTTTTTTGAATAAAACACATATAAAATTATGAAATGACCAAAATTTTTTTTATTTGGTAGATAATTTTTTGGCATTTAACATTTAAACACAATTTGTGGCATATGTCCACCACGACTATTTTTCACAAATGTCATTCTGGAGGTCCAATTTTCGACCACTTTTTCAAGCATTTGAGGGCGTATGTCAGCAATGACACGTTGAATATTGGTTTCCAAAGCGTCAATCGATTGAGGTTTATCCACATAAACCAATGACTTCACGTATCCCCTCAAAAAGTAATCGAGTGGCGTCAAATCGCACGAACGCGGAGGCCAATTCACCGGACCATTTCTCGAAATAATGTTGTCGTTGAAAGTTTCTTTCAATAAGTCGATTGTTTCACGTGCTGTATGCCAAGTGGCACCATCTTGTTGAAACCACATTTCATCCATATCCATATCTTCAAGATTTGGCAACAAAACTCATTGATCATGGTTCTGTATCGATTTCCATTCACGGTAACGCGTCATCGACACTGGCCTCAACGACAGCAATATTTTCTTCTGTACGAAATCTTCTCCTTCTTGTCGGTGGCTTGGCATCCAAAAGAGTTAATGTAGACCGAAATTACGTTCTTTATGGTGGTCTCTGACGGACGATTATATGCACCATAAAATTCACGAAGTGCTCTATGAACATTTTTAATTGAACACTGATTTTGAAAATAAATTTCCACGATTTGAAAACGCTTTTCTGGAGTTAACCTATTCATAATGATTTGCCAAATAATACTGAGTAGAAATGCCACTTTGAGCGGCCAAAACAACTGTCATAAAATAAAACGACATCTATCGGAAAAACAAACCTCCTAAAAAAACACCCGTTACAATACAGAATCTTCGGAGATTATGTTATTGTATAAAATAGTGTTTATCTATATTTATAAAACAGGATCTATGGTTACCGTCAAAATGCAATATCTTTAAACGACTGCACCAAATTGGATAATTCTTTTTTGTTGTGTTCATAATTGCTACGGCAAGGTTTATACAACAAAATATTTTCAAAAAATTGTTCAGAAAAAATAAAAGGCTTTTCTTTTTCTTACGACCAATCAAGCAGTCATAGAATACATATTTATAGGTTATAATGACTTTGACATTTGGACAAAAAGTGAAGTTACATCGAGTGAATCGAAATTTTAATCAGAAATAACGTATGAACTTACATATTATACAAGAATTTTTTACTTATGCCATATTTTACAAATTTTAAACCTATGATGTATGAATGTATTTTGGATTTTCCGATTCCCGTATGTTTAAGATCACAAATCAGATCAACAGATGGCGCTGTAGTCGTTATCTAGGTTATTCATCTATTCTGCAACTAAACGGCTGGATCGAATTGAATGAATTTTTGTGTATGCAGAACAACGTCTGTTGGGTCCGCTAGTTAAGAATAACATTTTAGATGAAACTTCATAGAAACGCATACTAGATCACATCAACATAAACTCAAGAAACCAATAATTTTGCAATAACTTTATATGCAGGGTTTTGAGCTTTGGTTCCTAGGAGGACAGCGTTCCATCATTTTGCCCAAGTATCTGTATTTTACGCATTTTGGGCAGGAAATGGTCTCAAATGACTCGGTCGGACTCACTGAAGAAGAATTTGTGGTCAATGAAAATTCTGTCAATCCAGTCCTGATCACGATTAATTTTGCACGGATTAAGTTAGGGTTCTGCAATTTTGAGAGTTGGTTTGAGTTCCGGTTTTCAAAAAAAAGTCGTGCATAAATAAGATCCCGTTTCTGTTCATAATGGAGACCTTCCAACAAAATTGGTGAACGTTATCAACTGGGTAGAAAAAAAGGTCAAACTAAATAAACACCAATTGCATCAATACCAATTCATACATTTACAGAAAATTGGTCCTCTTAATGAGTTTTTCTAATGTTGTGTAGATTATCCTCTGCCCAAAAAAATTAAAATGAAGGGACTGAGCTGTCTTTACCTGTGTCTAGACGATTTTGGAAATAATCAAAGAATTTCGTAATTCTTATAGATGAAATAACATTTTATTTTTTATCTCGGAAAGTATTCGTCGCAAGTAGAAAAAACTCCTGATACCATTCTCACTGTCCGTAAAAGCTTCGTTACGGAGCTACAGGGTGTTGAAATCTCCAAAAAAATGGTTTTTTCTTCATAACACCTGCAGTTTTTGTTATATACAGTCTAGATTTGGAATGCGAGCTAGTCTCCATCATTGTACGATCTGAATCTTAACTAGAATCTACAGGGTGTTTTCTTTTCCGGAGCTATGTCTCCTTTTTCTCTCTCAAACTTTTTTTCGGTACGCCATTGGTCAGCGTAAAATAAATTTTTGATCTTCGTTCAATTTAGAAACTGTTTTCACACATGTAATTTTTTCTCTAACCGTTTTCGAGTAAAAAATTATTGAACGATTGTATGTTATTCGCAAAATGAGAAAAATAATAAAAAAATACTCGACAGGTATGCCCAAAATTTGCTTTTATTTTGATAGCTCGTCATCTGAGACTCAACTTAAGCTCATTCAATATCAGCATACAATCGTTTTACTCGAAAACGGTTAGAGATACAAAAAAATTACAGGAGTCAAAAAAGTTTTTAAATTGAACGATAACATCAAAAATTGATTTCACGCTGATCAGTGGCGTACCGCAAAAAAGTTGGAGAGGGAAAAAGGAGACATGGCTTCGGAAAAGAAAACACCCTGTAGATTTTAGTAAAGATTCAAGACGTGCAATGATGGAGACTGTTGAAAATAGCTCGTATTCCAAATTTAAACTGAATATTCCAAAAAAGGCAGGAGTTTTTTTATACATGTAGATTCACCCCTTCAAGTTGTGACATACTATTTTGTAACACCCTGTATGTAGTTGGCATGTCTGAATAGATTTCTGTTATTAATCATCATACGAGTTAGAAGCAGTTTCACGTTTATTCATAATGAAAGAACGATAATTCTTGATTCAATTTTATTGACTTATAAATATGAAGTCAATTTTACTGTGGGTACCGAACATTCTGAAAACCCTGCGGATGTTTGTTAACTCGATGCCCGTGTAACGACAACACGGTTTATAACCTAAGTTTATAACAGAATAGTTTACGTTTAAAAATAAAACTCAAGAGGCTGGTGGTGTTGAAATAAAACAAACCACTTCAAAGCAATATCATAAACTGCCACGGGAGAGAAGCACTTCAAACTAAGTTCTCGAAAAAAAATTGAGAAACCCAATTAATTCACACTTCTGTTCGAAATGAACCTTTTTATGTACCATTCCAAGTTGTGAGTTTTTAATGAATCAACCACTTGAAACTGTTCTACACCTTTTCCAATCGTATAATAATTCATAAAACGTAAAATGTAACTCAGAGAAACAAATTGAATATCAGAAAATGGGAATTGTAATTAAGAATAGTGAGAATTGATATTCAGATTTCAGAATAGGGAATTTGAATTCCAGAAAGAAAACTTCAAATTCCGAAACGGTTATTTGAAATTAAATATAGTAAAATGTAATTCAGAAATAGGAAATTGTAATTCAGAATTGGTTGACTATATCCCAGAATCAATAAATATGTATGAATAATTATATCTGTATTTACCTAATATTAGGTATGTTATTCATAATTCAAATGGAGAAAAAGTGTCATTCAAAATGGGTGGCGCAAAATGATGATAATGGTTCTCGTCGGCATTGTCGACTCTCGAAGTACGTAAAGGGTTTTATTTCCAATAAGAGGTGTTATTTTGAATACCCCGCTATTTCGGTAGATGTCACGTTTGAAGCTGTCATTTTTTTGAAATTCGACAAATTGAAACTACGCCATGAATAAAAATGGAACGATACACGCTTCAAGAACGCATTGAAATTATTAAAATTCATTATAAAAATGGTTAAATTTGGCAGAGACGGTTCGTAAAACTCAAACATTTTTTGGTCATCGTGAAGCACCTTGTCGGATCGCAATAAAGAAATTGGTGGAAAAATTCGAGCTGTTGGGACAGCCGAGAATATTGCTGCTGTAGTCGAAAGTGTTGAAGAAAACCCAGGATTGCGCTATCGCGAGATGATTAATAATTTGTTATAGCCGAAATTGGATAGAATTGATCTGGACAACGTTTACTCTCAACAAGACGCCGCTACGTGCCTCACAAGCCACGAAACCATTGATCTTTTGCGGTAAAAGTTTCCGGACCGTGTTATCTTTCGAAGATGTGATCACAATTGGCCACCGAGGTCTTATGATTTAACACCTTGCGACTTCTTCCTTTGGGACCACGTGAAAGAGAAGGTCTACGCCAATAATAGCCCTGCGTCGATTCAAGACCTCAAGGATGGATATCATCGTGAGGCTATCGAGACATAGGGCAGCCACTTTGCGATTTGGTTATGGAAATTTCATTGAAAGGACATGGTCCTGTAAGCGTGGTCATGGTGGTCATTTGCCTGATGGTATTTTCCACTATTAACAGCATAGCTTCTTCTTTATAATGAAATAAACATCCGATCATTTATTTTTCTTTGAATATCAAAATAACAACCCTTATTGGAAAGCCCTTTAGATACTTCAAAATATGTCCTATGAAAAACATTTTCTGAAATTGAATTATTATTAGATATTAGTTAAATTAACTATTCCCAAATTCAAATTCTGCTTCCTGAATAACATATTCCTATACTGAAATAAGACATGTTCCTTTTCTGAAATTGAAATTCGATTTTCAGAATTACAACAGTAAAAGGCGTTGTTCCAGAATTCTTGAAAATATCATTTTTCCACCGAAGTTCCGACACGAAATATCGAATTTCTTTGGTAGGTATTCATTCAGTTTGAAATCAAACCTTCGACTAATTTCATTACGACACAGAAATGAAGAGAAATCCAATTACATGCGTTCTCAATTGTCTACAGTATGGATGGTATGGAATTTCCAAATAACCATAACAATTAACTAATTACTAGCTTTCGGCATCATCAGGTGAAACTGCATGAAACTATAACAATGAAAAATTACCAGTTTATATTGAAGATGAAGAAAACATTTTACAAGTCCTACAGTCACAGGGTTGCCATACGAATTTTGTCAGGTTTTTTCGAGATTATTTCTCAGAATTCTCGACTATTTGTCAGTACTCTGCGATCACAAGGCATAACACATAACTCAATGGTAAAAGAACGCAACAGGTTACATGTTGACTTGACACTGTTGCTAAAATGATGGTTATACAAGTGTAATGTGTATTACAAGTTGTAATACCCCTATTACACCATGCCTTTTTTGTGCCTTTTTGTCGGCCTGACCGATTCCGCCTGAAATTTCAACGAAATGCACATGTGCCTGGGACTATTTTGGTGCCTATTTCAGGCTTGCAAATAAATAGAACTTCTATCTTTCACCCCTAAAACGTAGGGATTTCGAGTCTTTTCGTAGAAATGTCGAGTCGGGTCCAATAACACAAAATTTTTCTGTCTAATTTAATATCTTGGCGTAATCTAATATATTTTTTCTTTCGAATTGCTCGATAAGAAATATGTTCATTACTCTTTATCTTCATTCAAAGATTTAAGAATGAGCAGATTATAATAAACAAATAAATGAAGCGACATACCTTTTTTACCTATATATGAATAATTTAGACTCATAGCTTTTATTGCATGATTAAGTTCATTTTAGTGTACCTCCTATCTCCTGTAAAACCCTTATTTTTTGTTATTTTTCGGAATAACAGTTAGAGTTGCAATAATAGTTATAAGTGATTCTTTCGAATTCAATTTCATCTTCTATTGTTTGCATCATTATTCATATCAAAACAGATAACATGGTATTCTTTCGAAAATATTCCAGCGAAACACAAACTCAAGGTAAAACCATTGAGTTTAAATATACTCAAGTATACTCAATGGTAAAACATAAATTTCTTCAATATTTGCAATTTTGGAATTACTACCTGAAACCCCTCAAAACAAACCTTGAAAAGGCATAGTGTAATGGTGCGACACATTTACCCAACAAATAGCCCTGAAAAAAGGGTCGAATATAGACATAAAAAAAGGCATGGTGTAATAAGGGTATAAGAATTTTTACAACTGCATTTTGAAAGTAACTGATTTTTTAAGTCAAGTTTCTGGCCACCAAAAATATGTTTAATTTATTTTCATCAAGATTTTCATAGTTCAACTCAGAGAGCGAAAAATTTATACCGAGAAGAAGTCCTGTTTTTTCAGATCGTTTTATTATTTTGTGATGTTGATGAATTTATGTGTTTGTGTATGTTTTTTCTTCAATTCTAGCTGATGACTCCATTCGACTGATTAAACTGTAAATGCCCTTCCTGGCTTCGCATGGGTGATGTGAGCAGTGAGAATAATTGGACAACTCATCCTCGATTTCTCATTGGAATCTTCTTTTTCCTATTATTTCAATTTCGAAAAACCATTCAAAGTATCTCTCGATCGTCAGAATTGACATAATTAACAGAAAATTATATACACTATAAACACAGTTCGAAAAAAAATGATTTTCATCTCCTTTCAATTGTATGAACATATTCTCTTGGATAAACCTTGTTCCGCCAAAACATAATACAAAAAAATAATCAATTTTAGTGCAATCGTTTGAATGCAATGCGCTAACATAATAGCGGTTTTTTATTCATATAGATCAGAATTTAACAGCATTTATCGCGATAATCGAAGAAGTTCGATTTTACATCAGACACAAAATTCTGAACCATTTAAGATGTCAAGCTTTTTGACCCAAATGTCTGACCAAACAAGATGGTCTGTCCGAATTTTTGGTTTGACGACTTGGTACCCTACCTACAGAGTAAGAAAGTTAATAATATCATTGTAAACACTTCCTGTTTGAAGTGTGTGAACAATGATATCTTTCTACGAAAGTCTGGTAACGAGTGCACTGTACAAATAATAGACTGGTCAAAACATACAGGTAGATTTTTGTGTTGAGTACCATCGATTAAAATTGTTGAATCTTATTAAGGCCAGAGACAACAAAATTAAAAAACCTTCGAAAACATTTGAACCCGTTGGGACTAGACAGAACATTTTCATCAAGACAATGTAGCCACACAGTAAAAAGTAAATATTTAAAAGAAGACCGTGAATTTCTTCGAAAATATTATTCCCGGCGAAGAGTTTACTTTTTCAGATAAATCATTTCAAATTCAACCGAACGGACTCAATATCTCACCTTGAGAAAAGTTATTTCTTGATCGTTCACCAAAACAGAACACTCAAATAACTTGCTCGAAACCAAAAGACTTTGAAACAAGAAGATTGATTCTCGTTTCGATACTAGATACGCCTTCAAAATGAAAAATTGAATATTTTTCATCAAGAGTTTGACGAAATTGATCTAGAAATACATATCTTGTTCCAACATAATAGTCCATGGGCCAGCGCCTGTTTTTCATAATGATTACTAAAAATCTGAATATTTGTGAGTAGCTTCATTTTGACGAGGCGCCTAACTTTTTTCTCTACGAAAATTCTCGATAGTGAGAGCTAATACAGTATGGTGGCGTCAAAAGTGTTAAATGGGTGAATGTTCAAATTTTATTACTAACAGCTGCTTTATCAAGTAAATCTTGAAACAATTCATTACAAATTGAAAACAATAATTGTCCTACAAAAATGATGATTCTATAAAGTGTCCCCCACTCCCAACATAAATCAACAACTAGGTCTGAAAAAATTATTACTAACCGGCTGATTTTTTCACTGTTGCTTAGCAAATATTTTTGTTTTATGAACTGGTCACATTGTCCTTCAAATTGAGTGGTACGTTTTTCCAGTCCTACGCTCGGAAATTGTCAATTGTTAGTAATCATTTTTAATTGTGGGTTCTGTGGTACAATTTTTGAGGTAGGAGGGAAAAACGTACCTCTCAATTTGTAGGACAATGTGACCAGTTCATAAAGGAAATATTTGCTAAGCAACAGTTAAAAAAAATCAGCCGGTTAGTAATGATTTTTTTAAGACCTAGTTGTTGATATATGTTGAAACTTTGATAGAATCATCATTTTTGTAGGACAATTATTGTTTTCAATTTGTAATCAAATTGTTTCAAGATTTAATTTATGAGTAGCTGTTAGTAATAAATTTGGAAATTCGCCCATTTAACACTTTTGACGCCTCCATACTGTGTTAGCCCTCACTATCGAGAATTTTCGTATTTGAAAGAGTTGGGCGTCTCGTCAAAATGAAGCTACTCACAAATATTCAGATTGTTTGTAATCATTACGAAAAACAGGCGCTGGCCCGTGGACTATAATGGTCTCAATTGCTTGAAATATTTCGAAGTGTTCGGAACAAGAAATTTGAATATCTACGAATGAGAGTATATCGCTTCTCTTGAAATTGACTTATTAATAATATCGTTTCGAGTAATTCGGTGAGCCTTTAGAAGATCTCCATTTCATCATTCCAGTAAATCGATGAGATTGTCTGGTAACAGAGAGATGTTCGTTCTGAATGGAATTAATGTTTTAGTCATAGATACGCAAGAGAATATTTTTGGAGAAAAGTTCTAGGGAACTGAGTACCTACTAGCTGCTGTGCTTTAAGTACTGTTTTGCCAAAAGACTAGTTTGAAACAAGAAATGGTCCCAAAAGGGTATATACACACTTAATGAAAACATTTCTGTCCGTTTTTTTATTTAATCTTGATTCAAATGCACTTGACAAAAGTCTCATAAATTTCAAAGGATTTGCCGCTCGAGAAGGATTGTTCTGGGTATGCAAATTTAGCAAATTGCTTAGTAATGACTCGTAATGATACCTTCAATAATAACTTATCTTTTAGCACCGTAATACAAACATTACAAGGAATGGATTTGAAAGAGATATTTTTGGACAATTTAATTCCTACATACTTTGAAAAAAAGGTTTTTTTGTTCAGGTATCGATTGCCATTTATTAAACAGGATGTCTCGGATAAGATCTAAACGATCTATAGTATGAAACTGAACTGAAATTCATAAAGATTTGAAATTCACTTAGTTACGATTAGAATAGAATGTAAAATATCGGTACGAGAGAACGGAAGGAGACTGCCTTTGTTATAGGAAACTCCATTTTTCTGTGCTCATCAACAGTTGGAACAATAGAAAATATTGAGACTCAGATGAAAAAATGTTATATATTTTTCAAATAAGAAAAAAATGGAAATAAATAAATAAATCCTGAAAATCTCAAGTCTCTAGGACAATTCCTTCGTAAGTTATCGTGCTCACGGCCGGACCCGGACGACCCCACGGACAATCAGGAAGTCTAACCCTATCGTTTGAAACCATTTTCGGCTCAAAATTCTAAATTACAGACATTTGGGCGAAACCATATAGCACTCGTTTAAGTAGAACGAGCGCTCAAAAACACTATACGAAAGAAGGACCCCAAACGAAACTAAGAACTAAGAGCGAAAAATTAAAAGGTAGCACAAGTCTTTGCGTTCTGATTCTCTTCTGAATATTAAATGGCTTATGAATATTTAAACCGATTTAACTGACAGTTTCACAGTGCCTGGTTCTTTCAGCTTGAAAGTTGAAGGGCTATACGGATAAATAAATAAAATTCATCTGTCAATGTGTACAGCCGAGATCTATCACACACACACTATTTCAAAAGGAGAATTACAGACATTTAGGCGGAAGATATGAGGTTATTACCAGGAAAAGCGCAAAATAGGAATTAAGGTATAGTTAGTCAAGATCACTTTTTCATCCCAGTAATAAATGTCGATTTCAGGCAAAATCCATCTCCAAGTGTTTCCGTAAAAATCGTTCACCTCACCGTCAAAATAAAATAATTCCCAACGCAATCAAAAATCGATTATATGAAAATCTTATCAGTACACCAATGCCATCATTGACCGATTTAGAATTCCTAAGAACCAGCAGTAGAGGTCCCTGATTTTTAAACAACTTACTTATACAAAACAGAAACAAACGGAAAAAGTGAAAATCCAATATCCTCTTCGAAAACAAACACCATCAACAAAAACACTATACGAAAGAGATATCAGACGAAACTAAGAACTAAGAGTGAAAAATTTTAATATTGCACAAGTCTTTGCGTTCTGATTCTATTCGGAATATTGAATGGCTTATGAATATTTCAACCGATTTAACTGACAGTTCCACCTTACAGCCGTTAAGTTTCTGATTCTTTCAGATAGAAAGTTAAAGGGCTATACGGATAGACAAACAGAATTTATTTTTCACCTCGAAATTTTTTTCAACGTATACAGCCGAGATCTATCACACTATTTGAAGTAGAGAATTACAGATATTTAGGCGAAAAAAAGCAGGTTCTTTCCAGGAAAAGCGCATAATAAGAATGAATGTAATCAGGATCACTCCTGCTTTTTTTTTTTTTTGAATTTCGACAAAATCAAACTTCAGGTGTGTCTTATTTTCATCCGTGAAAATCGTTCATCGTCAAAAATAAAATAATCCCCAACGCAATCAAAAAATCGATTATATTCAAATCTTATCAGTACACCAATGCCATCATTGACCGATTTAGAATTCCCAAGAACCAACAGTAAAGGTCACTGCTGTTTAAACAACTCACCTGTACAAAATACAAACAAACGGTAAAACGTGAAAAATCCAATATCCTCTTGGTAAACAAACACCAACAACAAAAAACACTATACAAAAGATGGTCCCAGACGAAACCAAACTAAGAACTAAGAGCGAAAAATCAAAACCGAACAAAGAAGAATAAAAATGTCAAAACACTCAAAACGGCAAAGTTCTCGAGCGAAGACAACGAACTAAGGTAAGTCTCTGGCACCTCGACTTCTTGCGAACTGCAAGGTGTTTTGTCAGACGGAGAAGGAGCTATCCGCGTGTCTCTATCTGGCTTCGACTCCACACCAGCACGATGGATACCATCACCGTCAAGGTATGCCGTGCACTAAGTTTACCTGATCGTGCGTACTGCTTTTGTTGTAACCGAACTATTGTATACGGATCAATTCATAAGCGTAGGCGGCAGTGGCGTACGGGGTCCTTGTTAAGGGTTGTAGTGGGCCTTTTCCGTTTGAAAAAAAAAGGAAAGGGGTGAGAAATATCAAATTCGAAAAAACATAGGATAAATTACTTTCAAAATAAAAAAAAAATCGACAGGTGCGAAGATTCTCCTTAATAATTCTTCGTACAAGAACTATTGTCGAGTAACATTACGTGAGAAAGTGAACAAAGTTTTTTTGTTAATTTTTAGATGGGTTTAGATTCCACAAAAAGTTTCATACCAAATACTCGCTCAGCCCAATTTACGTCACCAAATTATCCCATCCGTTTTTGAGCGCTCCTTCTACTTGAACGAGTGCTTTATCATTTTGCCCAAATGTCTGTCATTCTCGATTGTCCTAGAGACTTGATATTTTCAGGGTGAGTTCGGTTCCCAAATGCCCCAGTTGAGTTCGTTAATCAGCCAAATCGTACAGGTGCTCCATAAAATGTGGCCATTCAAAATTTTTGTTTTTCAATATCTCAAACAGAACGCAACCAATCGAAAATAAAATTTTGCCGTCAGATGCAAGATGCTCATAATAAGCGTCATGCAACATTTTGTGGCCATAGTTTCAACAGAACCATAGATTATTTCATTGGAATATTAAAAAAAATAAACTTCATATTCCCATAACAAGATATCCGATTAGAGTGAAATTTATTTTGTGAATGCGGATTGATATACTAAATGTACTTGCAAAATTTCATGAGTATCGCATCATCAGAACCATAGAATTTCATTTTTTTCTGAATTATGAACTTTTTCGAATAGTTCCGAAATTTTGCAGTTATGTTCAATGTCACTTCAAAACAGTACAGTTAATACAAACATAGAAAAGTCTATCGTTACATCGAAAAAAATGCTTATATTGCCATGAAATACTTTTCGATTGAAATGAAATCGAGTTTGAGGATGTAATTCGGCGGAATGAATGACCATGCAAATTTTTATGAAGATTGTGAAATCAGAACCATAGAATTTTGTAATTTTTAGTTATCGCCTTTTACATAGATAGATATTTCTTTTTTTATTTCCAGAATATAATTCCGACCGTGCTGAGAATTTGCATTCATATATTCAGTATCAATTTCAAGTCCTATACAAAATTGTATAGGACTTGTAGCTGTATTGCTCCACCAATGAACGAGCGCTCAAAAGTTCCTGCTCAGAGCTTTTCTTAAATTTTTTCGGTATTATTCAGGTAAATCCTGTAGAAGTGTATTTATCTAAATATGAAATTATGACCTTATTAGATTTAAACTATTATATATCCCAAAATTGAAATTTCAGATCATTCCATATCGAAAACTATTTAATCGATTTTATCCATTGAGGAACAAAGCCCAGATATTACATCTAATCTGAAAACTTTCAACTATACATATAGCTCATTTATTTCGATATGTGGTAAAAATATACGAATATTTTAACCGAAATGGATAACACACCTAGGCCTTCCAATATTTCCAAGAAAAGTCTTCAGGTGACACTTATGAAGCAGTAATCATTTCTTCGAAATGTTATTGTGTTCTGAAAATTGAATATTGATCGATACATTGTTGTCATGTAGATTCAGAAAATCGATCTTATATGTAGGTATGTTGTTCTTATACAGGGTGTTTCATAGGGAAACGGAAAAAGAGAGGAAGATGAATAAATCAGATGGTTTAGAAAATACAATATTTTATGGGTCAATTTCCATTATATAGATACAGGCTGTTATGCCAATTTGGGTAATACACTGCGCAAAAAAATTAACGCACATTCTGAAAATCTCAATTTTAATGAAAGTTAACTCTACATTGACTTTATAACTAATTTTTTATGTTCTCTCGGGAAGGTTTTGAACGGAACAAGACACATTAAATGGAAGAAAAATCCAGGATTTCACCAAATCTTATGTGAAAGAGGAGAAATAAACAATTTTCAAAATACTGGAATGCTGATAAGTGATTTAATATACTTGGTATTTCCACCCCTTGCGTTAATTACAGCTCGGCAACGACGGTTCATACTCAAAATGAGTGATCTTGAAATGTTCTGATCTAAACCTTCCCAAATTTCTCGGAGTTGGATTCCTAAGTCATCAAGAGTAGCTGGATGATTTTCTGAACTTCTCAGACTTCTATTGAGGTTGTCCCCAACCTGCTCAATCGGATTGAGATCTGGACTTCTTGCTGGCCATTCCATTCGAGAGACTTCAACCTCTTCAAGGTACTCCTGAACGATGCGCGCACGATGAGGTCTGGCATTATCGTCCATAAAAATGAAATTTTCACCAATGTATGGGCCAAATGGCACTACATGCTCTTCATGAATGTTCCTTTTGTACTTATCAGCATTCATAGCTCCATTATCAATGACTACTAGGTCTGTTCGAGAAGTCAAAGATATTCCACCCCATACCATAATCGATCCCCCGAAACCAGTAGTATTCAGGAAATTGCACTGAGCATATCTTTGTGTGGACGTCTGTATACAAGGAAACGTCTATCACAATGGTAGGGGCAGAATCTAGACTCATCTGTGAAGAGAACTCTTTCCCAATCAGCCTCTTCCCAATGGATATGCTCTCTCGCAAAATCCAAACGCGCCCTTCGATGGGCTGGGGTAAGAGCTGGGCTCTTGCCGCGACACGAGGCATGAAATCATATTCTCTGAGGCGATTTCTTATTGTCTGAGTGCTAATTTGCACTCCATGAGTTTGCTCAAACTCATTTTGAAGGAGGTGAGCGGTTACAAACCGTTGTCTCAACGAAGAAACTCTCAAGTAACGTTCTTGAATGGCAGTTGTTACCCGTGGTCTACAATGTCCTGGTGCCGTATTCTCGAGAAGTGATATTCGAAAACGTATACGAACTTCATTGCGCGAGTCCCTGTTTTACCTGCAAAAATGCACACCGCGCAATGAAGTTCGTATACGTTTTTGAATATCACTTCTCGAGAATACGGCACCTGGGGCCTATTGCACCAAACACTTTGCAACTTTTCACTTTGCACTTTTCACTTTTCAAATGAATTAAGTGGCACGAAACGCATTCAAAAATGAAAAATACATTGTGAAAAGTCAAGTGCATAGTGAAAATTACTCCGCAGACATTAAATATTGGGAGAAATGTTGTGCAACATAACTAATTTTCACTTCTGAAATTTGTCAGAATGCAAAGTGCGAAGTGAAAAGTTGCAAAGTATTTTGGTGCAATAGGCCCCTGGTCTTCGGACATTCATACCTGTCTCCCTGAATCGCTGCAACATTCTGGACACACTTGTATGGGAAACTCCAAACCTATCTGCAATTCTTGTGTATGTCCACCCTTCTTCTCGCAAAACTACCGCTTGGGCACATCCCTCTTAGGTCAAATTGGGTGTTTCGCGTTGCATAGCGATCGAGTGTAGAAAATCAAACGAAAGAAAAACTATTGATCACTAGAATTGATCGAGAACAACTGATTTCAGAATGGAGCCAATACATTCAAAATCTGATAATCTCATCTTTTTTTATTCCTGCTGGGAAAAAACATCTGTATTGAAGAAAAACGTTGAAAGTGGATAACATATGCATGCATAATTCTGATAAAAATAATTATCATTGAGAACACCTTCAGTTGTAGAATAAATTTGAGATTTCCATAATGTGCGTTAATTTTTTTGCGCAGTGTATCTTCGGGTGCCCATAACATACAAACCACGCAGAATATTTTCATGATCTTTGGTACGAACATTCTATTTCCTCACAAGGGACCTCAATATCTGTCACTTGGAAAATCTAGGTCCAGATTACCAAAAATTGTATGCATTCGAATTACCGCAAAAACACCCTGAAAACTCGAATTTTTTGAATACGGTTTGTTGTTTTGGATCAAAAAACTGAAACGAAGTATGTACTTTTCATTTTTGCGCATGTTCTTTGTCTACTATATTTTCAACTTCGCATCTCACGTTTATGCTTTTTGAGAATAAAAAATTGATTATTTACTTTGAGTGGGCATAACTTACAAACCGTCCGGAATATTTTCATGATATTTGGTAAACACATTCTAGTATTTCTACACCAGCGACCTAAATTCCAGACGCTAGATAAATCCAGGTTCCGATCAACAAAAATTGTAAAAAATACTCCAAAAATATCCTATATATTCGGATTTTTTGAGATATACTTTGATAACTGGAAACAACACAAAAATCTGAAACGAACGGTTTACTTTTCATTTTCGCGTATATTTTTCAACAACTTTACTTGAATTCGAAATTTTGGACATTTGTATATTCAAATATTTCTTCTGAATAACATGGAATCAAAAAAAATATGCTATAATGTTTGAATACTCATGCTTTCGTGAGTCTAAAGTAAGGTAAAAAACCCAGGTCCGGATTCGCATAATCTAAATATACAGGGTGTTACATAATAGTATGTCACAACTTAAGGGGAAGAATCTACATATAATTTCAAGAAAAAAAGTCCATATAAACATGGATCCGCAAAGGCTTCGTTACGGAGCTACAGGGTCTTGAGATTTCCAAAAAAAATTGGTTTTTTCTTCGTAACTCCTGCAGTATTTGAGATATTCAGTCCAAATTTGGAATGCTAGCTACTTTCAACAGTCTACATCATTGCACGTCCTGAATCTCAACTAGAATCTACAGGGTGTTTTCTTTTCTGGAGCCATGTCCCCTTTTTCCCTCTCAAGTTTTTTTGCGGTACGCCACTGGTCAGCGTAAAATCAATTTTTGATATTTTCGTCCAATTTAGAAACTTTTTTGACTCCTCAAATTTTTTTGTATTTCTCACCGTTTTCGAGTAAAGAATTATATTATATTAAACGGGGTGATTCGAAGTCATATACAATTTTTGTTAATCCGGATGTTCGTACCAAAGATCATAATAAAAAATAGTATGCGTGGTTGGTAAGTTATGGCCACTCGAAGAAATCAACCAAATGGACTAAACAGTCTGTACCTTCGTAATGAAATTTGTTAGACCCATAAAATATAGTATCTTCGAAACCACCTAGAGGTGCTTTATTCATCGCCCACTTTTTTCCTGTATCTGAAATTGATGACTTCATTATGTCTCCCAACTAGAAAAACAAAATTCATACCAAATTCTCAGGCTTTCGTAACTGATAAGCCCTCTTTCAGTGTTTCTACATTACAGCCTAAAATATTTAAACGAATATATTTTCGATACCTGAGATCGTCAAGGTGTTCAAATGCGAAATATTTTGAATTTTGGATTTGGAAGGGCAAAATAGGTAACAATACTCTCGTTGTAAGGGGTTCAATATAATTTTATGACTCGAAAAAGGTTTAGTTATGCCACTTTCTGAATTCCGAATATTCAGGAAAAATACAACTGGGAGAAACCGAAAAACCCAAACTAGTCCAAAATGCTATTAACGAAGACCGCAATGTCAGATGGAACGAGACTTCCATAATATCAAAGGAAGTAAAATGGAAAAAGGGGAAATTGAAAGAAGCAGCCTTCATAACTATAACTGCCAACCCGATCAGTGCGTCCTCCATTGAAAAAAAGGATGTTTGGAGACCAATAATACGCTCTGAATTGAGGAAGTTCCAACCTAATTTAACTACTACGCATATCATCTTAGTTGAGAAATCAAGTCCTCTAACACAGAATTTGTAAAAATTCAATTTTCTGACAGCTAATGTCAGAAGCTGGTAGCATTAATTTGCTTAATTTTAAGTTCGATTATGCGATTACCCTGAGGAGGGCTGGCGAATGCTTGCCGAAACGTTGGATAGAACAATCCGAGATAATGGAAACAGCCCAAATAATCTTTCAACCAATGAGCCATTGTCAAGAATTTCCCGTTCACAATACTACTGAATGCTTTGAAAATAAATCCGTTAATATCAAAAAATTCTTTCAATGAGAAATTCCTTCAGATGAAAATATTTCAGTTTATTCCTCAAATAATTATATATTATTACTGGGGAGGACAGAATTTTTTCGATAAATTTTTTATCTCAGTGCTTTGGTATCATAGATAGAAATGTAAAGTGTCGTGTTCACATTTTACTCTCCAAATTCGATAAATTTTTTAAGGCTCTTTCTCGATATAATTTAAAATGACCTATTTTTCGGACTTGCTAAAAGTTGTTTCAGAACACACCTGGCCCAAAATTCAAACTTACAGACATTCTGGCAGAACTAAAACGCCCTAGTGTTAAAAATACAGTGTACCAATCAAGTAACGGCCTTAAATTCGGGTTCTTCATCTTAAGATGAATGTATGACATAAAGTTTCTATGAGCTATGGGTACCTGACGCATTGCTTCTGAGATACAGTGTTGAAATTTAAAAAAAAATGACTCGACACCCCACACGATTTTTGTTTTTTTTTGTAGGTTATGAGTACGCTTCAAACCACATTTTTTTCTATTCAAGATCATTTTTAATTTTCACCAGTTCAATATTCCATTCGAATTTTCGATGGTTCTGTTTACACTATGGCCACAATTTTGTATGAACATTCAAGCCGGGTTTCATATAACTCCGATCACCTTGATTATTGAAATGTCATCATTTCTGTGCAATTTTCAGTTCAGTTTTGAAATAAACCCTCGACTTAATTCAAAATCAACGATTTGATTGCCCGATCAAGCGTTATGAAACCCACTGTCAGTGTATCAATCTTCATTCATAATAGTATATTATACATATTATAAGGATTAATGCTCAGTTGCAGGAACGTCCATTAAAATTTAAAGGTCCATTAAACCCTTAATCCTCCATTAGTTCCTTGTAATAATGGAGGATTAAGAGTTTAATGGACCTTTAAATTTTAATGGACGTTCCTGCAACTGACACTTTAAGTGCATCTTTTTTTTACGAGCAATATTTGCAGTTGCGAGGCGCAGCCGAGCGAATGCTGAATTGCTAGTTAAAATAAGCACTTTTAATCCGAATAATATATACTATTTTTCCTCCAACCAAGTCAAAATTACAATAAAATTGGTTTTAGTGAAAAATCGTTCATAATTTGGTTATGAATTTGAACACAGAATCATGACAGTGATTGTCAAGTAGACTTCAAATGCATTTACTTTTCATCCAAGGATTAAAAGTAGCGTTTTTAATCCTAGGATTAAAAGTGTTGCTAAGTAACGAGTGAATTTTTGTACGGTAAGGAAATCTATGGCTTTTGCACCTGAAAATAGTACAAAAATGTTGACTTTTCTGTACTATTTTCAGGTGCAAAAGTCATAAATTCTCTTACCGTCCAAAAATTTGCTCGTTGCTTAGCAACACTTTTAATCCTAGGATTAAAAACGCTACTTTTAATCCTTGGATTAAAAGTAAATGCATTTGAAGTCTACTTGACAATCACTGTCATGATTCTGTGTTCAAATTCATAACCAAATTATGAACGATTTTTCACTAAAACCAATTTTATTGTAATTTTGACTTGGTTGGAGAAAAAATAGTAGGGGAGAGCGGGGCAAATTGGGATACTTAACACTTAAGTGTACGTACAAGAAAAATGATTATGATTAAACAGCAAATGTTTAGTCAAAATAAGTGTTTAACTCATTACGAATGACCAGATATTTTTCTCTCACTTTTCATGAGAAATAAACGAAATATGAGGCTTGAATGTCAGATGGCGTTTTGTCCTGCTTTGCCCCATATATAGGGGTAAAGCGGGGTACCTTATGGGGCATTGTGGGGTATTTATAATAATTGATTAAGAATATTAACTTCGAACTTAATAGTCTTTACTATCACAAAAAGAATAAACTACGAATCTTTGGCTTATATATTATCATTATAATCTAATAAAGATACATATTTATATGAGAACATACTGACATACTGAATGTTGATGCAAAATTTCAAGAGGATCGCGTTTTCAGAACCATAGAATTAAATTTTTTTGATTGGCAATTTTTTTCATATTTCAGTTTTTCAATAATTTCCAGAATATTATTCCGATCGTTTTGAGATTTTGCATTTATATATTTAGTTTTAATCTCAAATGCAATAAAAAATTTGGAGGTAATAGCTTTATTGCTTCACCAATGAACGAGCGCTCAAAAACACCTGCTCAGTGCTTTCTTATTTTTTTTCTCAATGTAGTTCGGGAAACGTTGTCTAAGTTGGCAGCTTTTTTGTGCCCCATTTCTCCCGACACAACATTTTGAAGCGCTTTTTTCATTGCTTCCATTGACCAGAAATGAAGTTCTGTAGTCCTCTTATACGTTCGAACCATGTTTACTGAAAATAAGTTACTTTAGTTAATGAAGGAAATTAATATTTGAGTTGTTTCAAAAAGAGGCAAAGTGGGGTACCGTTCAAACAATTACCTACTTTGCCCCTTTCAATGTATCCCACTATGCCCCAATGTGACTTCAAATACTAAACATAAACTAAAAATACTTACCTTCTTCGCAACCTCTCTTGAATTTTCAATAATTATAGCTATATGGAATCTCTATAAAAAGAAATATAAAACACAACTATTCGAGCTCAGGATTTCGTAAAAACTGTAGTTCAATACTGACGATTTTATTAACGAACTCACTCGTTGCAGTGTTTCAGTCATACTGACTAAATGACTTCAGAAATGGCGTGTTTAGCATATGAAGATCCCGTTCCGATCGATTATCTATGAAATCGATCTATTTAAAACTCTGCTTGGAAATTCGTTTAGCTGTAATAAGGAAATCCCGCTTTGCCCCGCTAGCCCACTATGCCCCGCTCTCCCCTATATATTATTCAGATTAAAAGTGCCTATTTTAACTCGCAATTCTGCATTCGCTCGGCTGCGCCTCGCAACTGCAAATATTGCTCGTAAAAAAAATATGCACTTTTAATCCTTATAATATAATATACTATTATTCGAATCGCATCTTTTTATGGAAATATGAAGTTTCTTTATTTCAATATTCCAATTGAATTTTCTATGGTTTTGTTAACATTATGGACACAAAATTTTGCATTAGGCTTATTATCAGCATCTTTCATGTGGCCGCAACATTTCATTTCGATTGGATTCGTTTTGTCTGAGATATTGGGGAACAAAAATTTTGTGGATTTGGCTGGTTAACGAACATAACCCAGGTATTTGGGAACCGAACTCACCCTGGAAATCTCAAGTCTCTAGCACAATCCCTTCGAAAGTTATTGTGCTAACGGACGGCCGGACGGACATAATTGAATTTGACCACGAATTCGTCATCAGGGAGTCTAACCCTATAGTTTGAGACCAATTTCGGCTCAAAATTCGAAAATTACAGACATTTGGGCAAAACGATGTATCATGTATCACTCGTTTGAGTAGAACGAGCGCTATCGTTGTAAACTCTGATTAATCATTCAACGGATGAGATGAATGCTAACGCGTGCGTCACACTACGTTGAATCCGCTTGCTTATTTCGGCGATTTCAATCATTTTTTTCTCGAAAACCTGACTAGGAAAAAAAATTAAGAGAAGTCCTGAGCAGGAACTTTTAAGCGCTCGTTCATTGGTGGAGGAATACAGCTATTACCTCAAAAATTTTTATAGGACTTGAGATTTTTAATGAATATATGAATGCAAATTATCAGCACTGTCGGAATCATGTTCTAGAAATCACAAAGATGAAATACATATGTAAAAAGTCGATAATTAAAATTATCAAAATTCTATGGTTCTGATTTCACAATCCTTTTGAAAATTTGCAACTCCGCCAATTTAGATCCTCAAACTCGATTTCATTTCAATCGAAAGGTATTTTATGGCAATAGAAGAATTTATTTCAAATAACGATAGACTTTACTATGGTTGTATCAACTCCTACAAATTTTTGCGTACTGCATTGAAATGGTATTAAACATTTTACTGCAAAAGTTCAGCTCGATCGAATCGAAAAACTCGGAATCATTCGAAAAAGTTCATAATTTAGAAGAAAATTAAATTCTATGGTTCTGATCATGCAATCCTCTTGAATTTTTGTATGAACATTCAGTATATCAATCTTCATTCACAAAATAAATTTTACTCGAATCAGATATCTCGTTACGGAAATAAAAAATTCTTCTTTTCAATATTTCGATTCAATTTTCTATGTTTCTGTCAATAGTCTCAACAATTATGAGCATCTTGCATGTGGCCGCAAAATTTCATTTCGATCGGTTTCGTCTTGTCTGAGATATTGAGGAACAAAAATTTTGAATGGCCATTTTTTATGGAACACCCTGTAGGATTTGGCTGGTTAACGAACTTAACCGCGGCATTTGGGAACCGAACTGAATCCAGATGGACGGCCCCACGGACAGAATTGAATTTGACTACGAGTTCGTCATCAGGGAGACTAACCCTATCGTTTGAGACCGTTTTCAGCTCAAAATTAAAAAATTACAGACATTTAGGCAACGAGCGCTCAAAAATGGATAATCCTCATGATTTTCTGAGGATCCATTGTTTCTAAAATGATTTGTTTGGAAACCACTTAAGATGCCCATTGATGGGACAAGCACAATTCCACCCTTGTCTTTTCATTCAGTCAGGGTACCGCCACTGCGCTGCCAATCTAAACCGAACCAAACAAAGGTAATAAACATTTTAGTATCGATTTTCTACTCAATGCAATAATGAATGAATCTACAGATAAAGGTATCGAATTAAAATGCGACTAAGCTGCCTTGACTACGTAAGTCCGATAACCGATGATGGCCATCTTTTTATTGGCCTGCGATAAGACCATGGCGAAAATGATGTATTTTCGTGGAAAACATGTCACGCGCGTCCTTTAGAACGTAGGTACATTTTCCTATCGAAATTTCGTTCAATAGGTGAATTAGTGACGAAGGTTACGACCTTGAGGGTGTCCATTTAGATAATTAGAGCATATTTGTCCGGAAAAACTTCGGAAATGTATAAAGAATGTTTTGTATGATAAGAACGAAAGTAATGACTGTTATCGATGAAAATTTCTACGAAAAATATTATTCAAAATGTTGCCAATAAGAATGTTACAATGACTATCATAACGAAAGCCGATATAAAGGGTTTTCCAAAAAGAGGTGTTATTTTGAATCGCCCGCTATTTCGGTAGATGTCACGTTTGAAATTGTCATTTTTTGACATTTGACTAGTAGAAACTGAACTATTGATTAAAATGGAACGATACAAGCTTCAAGAACGCATTGAAATTATTAAAATTCACTATAAAAATGGTGAAAATTTGGCAGAGATGGTTCGTAAAACTCGAACATTTTTGGGTAGTCGTGAAGCACCTTGTCGGACCGCAATAAAGAAATTGGTGGAAAAATTCGAGCTGTTGGGACAAGTTAGTGATGTGAAGAATAAAACCCGTGCACGTCGCTCAAGAACAGACGAGAATATTGCTGCTTAGGCATTCTACAAACGTCATCACACCGTATTTTTCATAAAGATTGGCTTATAAAGTTCAACACAAGAACTCAAGCCAGCCGATCATCAAAAACGTCGTGTCTTTGCTGATTGGGTCGTTGAAATGCATGAAAATGACCCGGAATTCCATCAAAAAATCATCTTTAGTGATGAGGCCCATTTCCACCTCGGTGGCTTCGTCAACGAAATTGTCGCATCTGGAACTCGGAAAACCAAGAGTTATTGTTGAAAAGCCTCTCTATCCTCAACGTATGAATGTTTGGTGCGGTTTATGGTCCGGCGAAGTCATTGGACCTTACTTTTTCGAAGATGAAAAGATTAAATACGTGAGGCTATCGAAGACATAGAATAGCCACTTTGTGATTTCATTGAAAGGATATGGTCCTGTAAGCGTAGTCGTGGTGGTCATTTGCCTGATGTTATTTTCCACTATTAACGGCATAGCTTCTTCTTTATAATGCTATGTTGCCTAACAGTAAAACTAAAAATAGAAATAAATGAAAAGAATAACGTAAAGTTTCGGTGTCTATATCAGACTCCTTCAGACAAAGTTGGAAAATCTTTGGAATTGTGTCTTTTTCAGTTTTGTAGTCTTATTGAGAATTTAATGGTCATCAGAACCATAGAATTTAATTTTTTTAAATTATATTTTCATTTTCCGAATAATTTTTAGAATTCCGATTGTAACGAGATTCTGCATTCATATATTTGGTATCAACTCAAATCTCATTCCCATATAAAATTAGGGGTTATGGTCTTATTGCTCCACCAAAGAACGAGCGCTCAAAAGCTCTTGCTCAGGGCTTTTCTTGAATTTTTTTACACTGTAGATGATCAAACTTGAAAGAATTTTATATTCAATTTTTTTTATACTTCACAAGTTTTTAACTTTTTCAATTGTTTGATATTTTCATATCTTTGCTTCCATCAGATAAACTAACTGATGTGAAATAAAAAACATATCGCAATACCTATTTGTAGAAATGGCACTAGAAAAACTAATCAGACAGCAATACCTAGGTATCTCTGAATCCCTGAAATTTTTACTAAGGTAGAAATTTTGTATAAGGGAGACCATGACGGTGTCTATCTATAGTTACAGTTTTACACATTGTTTAAGAGACACCCTGTATATATGGACAGCAAAATCTTAAGCTGATGCGGGCGGCATACCTACCCTAGGAACGGCCCTGTACAGGGTGAGCATATTTCGATGTTTTAGCACTACAGCTTTTAAACCAGAGGAGATGGACAAAATCTGATACCCACTTCTCGATCTCTTTTTCTGATAAACTAACAAGAGTAGTATTCAATTTTTGCTACCTTCTTTTGTTTTCGAGTTATCAGCGAAAATTGGAAGAGTGGCGATATCGAAAAAAATTCATATCTCTGCTGATACTGATGATACAGCTCTGGAATTAAAACATTATACAGGCACTTTTTTACGTAGAATCAAGTGGCGTGCTCGTCCTTTTTGCACCATTTCTAATTACGAAGCTATAACCCAAAGTTATGTTTTTTTTAAATGGGAACACTAGATTTTTGTGCCATTTTCTGAAAGCTTAAATTTTTTCTGATTTCAAAAATATGTAACATTGTATGGTTTGTATAAATATGATTATAGAAAATGGTCAAAAACTTATTTTCATCTTACTCTTAATATTTTCTATGGTTTCGACTGTTGATGAGCACAGAAAAATTCAGCATCGTATAAGTACCACAATCTCTTTCCAGTAGTCTTTTTATTTCTATGCCTTCCACTCAATTTCTCCAAGATCGAAGAATAATGGTCTGCTCACTGCTGTGTCATAGAGATTTGAGCTTTTGACTGTCAAATGATTCGAAAGTTTGAATCCAAATGAGCGATATCATTGTTCCGAAATACGTATATAATTTTTCATTTTGAAATGATTTACGAAAGTAATGAAAAGTTCAACATGCTCGAATTTTACATTAGATGCAATTATAATGCTCTTCTTATAGGAAGCTCCAATTTTCTGTGCTCATCAACAGAAACCATGGAAAATATTGAGACTCAGATGAAAATAGGTTTGTGACCATTTTCTATACTCATATCGATACAAACCACACAATATTATATATTTTTGAAATAAGAAAAATTGAGCTTTCAGAAAATGGCACAAAGATGTAGTAATCCCATTTAAAAAACATAACTTTGGGTCATAGCTTCGTAATTAAAAGTGTTGCAAAAATGCTGAGCATGCCACTGGATTATACGCAAAAAATCGAAACATCGAAATATGCCTACCCTGTACAGGGCCGTTCCTAGGGTATATAATAATCGCTATTAGGTATTGAAAAATATTTTTTCCTTGTTACTTTTCTAACTCAATTGATAACTTTAATCACATCTATATGCGTTATTTTTTATGCGATTTGAAATAGACTGGCACTTGTGCGTATTTTCCTGGAAAGTAATAAAAATATACTCCTGTATCCTTTTCATTATAACTGAGTATATCGATTGAAACGGAGGATCGTGTGGATCCTTATTTATTTCCTAATCCATTTCAAGATATGAGAGTTTATGAAATAGATCCATGTTCGAATTTTGTATAAATTAGTTGAAAGCATAGAAATAAGGAGATCGACGGAAGGAGACTGCTCTTGTTATAGGACGCTCCATTTTTCTGTGCTCATCAACAAAACCATAGAAAATATTGAGACTCAGATGAAAATAGGTTTTAGACCATTTTCTAAACTCATATTGATACAAACCATACGATGTTATATATTTTTGAAATCATAATAAACTAAGCTTTCAGGAAATTGCACGAAAATTTAGTATTCCCATTCAAAAAAACATAACTTTGGGTCATCGCTTCGTAATTAAACATGTTGCAAAAAAAAGCACGCCACTGGATTCTACGTAAAAAAAGTGCCTGTATAATGTTTTAATTTCAGAGCTCTATCATAAGTATTAGCGGAGATATGAATTTTTTTTGATATCGTCACTTTTACAATTTTCGCTTATAACTCGAAAACAAAAGAGGATAGCCAAAAATTAATACTACTCTTGTTGGTTTCTCAGAAAAAGAGATCGAGAAGTGGGTATCAGATTTCGTCTATCTCCTTTAGTTTAAAAGTTGTAGTGCTAAAATATCGAAATATGCCCACCCTGTACGTATACGAAATTTAATGTAAGAGTATAGGAACACAGAAAATAAGTGCTTTGAATTTTTGTCCACAATTTCCCAGGTGAGCAATAGGTATAATTTCGTAACCGGATATATCTAGCAGATGTCCGGAAGACCGAAGGATATGAAAATTGAAAACAGTGAGCTTCTGAATTTGTGATTCACATCTGGCGAGGGAGGATGTCAGTAACATTTGTTAAATGAGGGGAAGAATATTGCTCAAACACCGGCGTAAAAGCGTGCCAAGATGATGTGAGATAAAGGTGTGCTTGTTTGAAGAGAGGGATAATGCACTCAGGCCACTCAGGGTTACCACTTTAGTAGAATTTCTACTAAATCTGGTAGAATTAGAATTATACAGGGTTTTCCTCTTAAGGTGGCCTATTAGACGTTTTTGGAGAACTGTTGAATATTTCGTTCTGAAATTTTGGGTGAAGCCTTGAGGGTGAAGGAACTCTTCGCCTGAAATATTTACAAGTCGACAGTGTTGCCACGTCTATCTCAAACGCATATATGTATATAGTCCGTTCACGAAAGTTTGAGCCGTCGGGGTCGGTTGGTCATGAAAATTCAGCATATTCCACTGTGTGTAATAAATTTTTAGGTAATGTTGTTTATTTTCTTGTCAGATTGATACGCAATGTTGTCGATATTGCATAGAGTTCTCTGATAACTCGCAAGCTCGTTGGACGAGGCCGGGTACATTCTGCAACGTTGACTTTATTTAACGTTATGACAGCAAATACTGCCAACTTCAGATAAATAACAAACGCCTACTATAAGCTCAAACTTTCGTGAACCGACTATACTTTATTATTTCAAATGCAACTACCTATATTTTATTTATATATCGATTCAGTACTAAATTCGCAGTATAACCTACTAAAAAAAAATTTCTCTGCCATGCACTTTCGCCAAATTATGCACAAATCCTTGAAATTTTTGACATCTGCGTTGCCAGTTTGGAAATGCAATATCTCGATTATTTCTATGTGAACGAAACTCAGCAGTCTCATAGGAGAGAGTTCATGAATTCATGTGGTGCATTAAATATTTTTATGCATCATGAGGTTTTTCGAAGATTTTGCTCTGAAAATGTAGAACTTAAAATTAAAATATTTCGGGATTTTCAAATGGCAACCCCAAATTCATTTTACAGCATTCGATTCGAAATGAAAAATTAATGACAGTCTTCTTTTTACTTTTACACTAATTATTTATTTTGGAAAAATGTCGAATGATATGAAAAATACTGAAATTCTCCAGTATTTAGACTCGATGGTCGGTTTTACGATGAAATGGCTTTATTGATTAAGATTCTATGGTTGAAATCATAAAAAGTGTTATTCAAACACGATTCAGGTTGTTTCACAATTCCCGGGAATGCCAAAAAAGTATTGAAAGGACATGTAGGACCAGATTGCAAATGAAAAAACACAATTCGGAAGATTTTACGAGTTTGTCTGAAGAAGGTGTCTGATATAGACATCGAAACGTTACATTATCCTTTTAATTTATTTCCTTTTTCAGTTTTTCTGTTACTTCATCTTAATTAAAATTTTTTAGTTATTTCTGTTTCAGAGACTGGTAGTGAAAACCTATAAAGTTTTTAAGAAATCAGTGAATGCAATTTGAATCTGGTAGATGTTTGAAATTCTAGTGGGCAACGCAATGATTTCAGTAGATTTCTGGTTGTTTTTGAGCGTTCGCTCCACTTAAACGAGTGCTATATCGTTTTGCTCGAATGTCTGTAATTTTCGAATTTTGAGCCGAAAATAGTTCAAACGATAGGGTTAGACTCTCTGATGAAGAATCCGTGGTCAAATTCAATTCTATCCGTGGGGCCGTCCGTAGGACCGACTGTTAGCACGATTACTTTTGAAGGGATTGTCCTAGAGGCTAAAGATTTTCAGGATGAGATCCGTTTCCAAATGCTTAGGTTAAGTTCATAAATCAACCAAATCGTACAAGGTAATCCATAAAATATGGCCATTCAAAATTTTTGTTCCTCAATATCTCAACAAAACCAATCGAAACGAAATTTTGCGGCCACATGCAAGCTGCTCATAATAAGCCTCATGCAAAATTTTGTGGCCATTGTATAAACAAACCATAGAAAATTCAATTGGAATATTTAATAGAAGAAACTTCATACCTATAACCCTAACAAGATATCCGATTCGGGTAAATTTTGTAAATGAAGGTTGATACCTATACTTAACGGCCATGTAAAATGTCAAGAAGATCATCTGAACCAAGGAAAATTCATTTCGAATATTGAAGAGAAGAATCTAATTATTTATATAACAAGATTTCGAAAGGATCGCATCATCAGAACCATAGAATTCAATTTTTAATTGTAAAGTTTTTACATATTTCAGTTTTCGAATAATTTCCAGAATATTATTCCCGCGTGCTGAGGTTATGCATTTATATATTCAGTATCAATCTCAAGCCCCATACAAAATTTTGAGGTAAATGCCTCATTGCTCCACCAATGAACGAGCACGCAAAAGCACCTGCTCAGGTCTTAATAAATTTTATTGTATTATTTTCTGCCCGAATGGGGTTTATTCAAGGAAATATTTTCATATAATAGAATGGAGAAGAAAGAAAGATTTTTTTAGACTGAAAGACTATTTATCGATTATATTTTATTTTTTGATATTTTTCGAAATTGAATAAGGAAATAAAGATAAAACAAGGATGAGTTGTTCAATTTTTTGAGCGCTCGTTCTACTTAAAGGAGTGCTATATCATTTTGCCCAAATGTCTGTAATTTTCGAATATTGAGCCGAAAATGGTCTCAAACGATAGGGTTAGACACCCTCATGACGAATTCGTGGTCAAATTCAATTCTGTACTCTGTACTGTGCTTTGATGTAATGACTATAGTCCGTTCACGAAAGGTTGAGCTCATAGTAGGCGTTTATTTATTTATCTGAAGTTGGCAGTTTTTACTGTCATAAAGTAGAATAAAGTCAGAGTTGCCGAATGTACTCGGCCTCGCCCGACGAGCTTGTGAGTTTTCAGAGAACTCTATGCAATATTGACAACGTTGTGTATCAATCTGACAAGAAAATAAAGAACATAACCTAAAATTTCAATATACACAGTGGAATATGCCAAATTTCCATGGCCAACCGACGGCTCAACCTTTCGTGAACGGAGTATAGGTCTCTCTCCATGTGTAGCCTTCTAAACTGAATTTAAGGAGGCTATGGAATCAATTGCAAGAGTTTTTACTTTGAATAAAGAAAGAGTGGTTCTTTACTCGAAGGTTTTTTTCAAGGATGAAATTGTTGCCCAAGAGTCAAGACAGTAAAAGATGAAGAAGAAAATAAGAAAAATTTGATGTTCTGTGTCTAACCTAACCTTACTAACAGCTGTCATATCTGTTAATTTTTAGTTATTTGTTGTTGTTTGTAAACAAATTCGAGAATATATTTATATTTGAAAAGCAGCATGACGTCGAAGAAAGAGAGCAACAAAACTTGTATGTCCATTCATGAATATGAGAAAATGATTTCAATAGCGTTCCAATCAGATGTGGAAAATTTTCTCATCCAGTTCGAAAGTCTTCACTCGTTGAAATTCGACGATTTTTCCGAAATTTGGAGGAAGATGATGTTTTCTTATGTGAATTCGTGAGAATTATCAACAATAACATAGTACCTCTCAAATTTAATGAAATATTTTTCAGGGAGCAGCAGTATTACACTTTCATACAGCATTTCATGGAAAATGCTTTCTTTGTGATAAAAAAATTTATAGTTTTTCCAAAAAATATATACACCGAGGTAGGAGCATTATATCTTCTTTATGCCATGTATTTCAAACAAACCGTCAAGTAAGTTTTCCTGAAATACACGTACAATGCATATCTACAAATCTTTTTCCAGAGAATGGGTTAAAATTAGACTTACACTGGAGGATTACATGAAAGTACAAGATTTGCTCCAGAGGCTTAAAGTTAAAGGAGAGTTAGAACCACTTTTCGTTTACAATAAAATGCTGGAAGTAAATGCTTTCAAATATGTATTTTTAAGAAAACCCCTTGCTCCAGAACAAAGATATTTGAGAAACTGTGTGGATTTTGTTGATGATACTTTTCAGTCGAATAACGAAACGAATTCCATCAAGGGGTTGAAAGACTTATTAAATGAAGACGATTTCCTAAACAAATTCACTCAGGCTGTAGACACTTATAAACAGGCTCTATCAGGCATTGCTGGTGAGTTTTCCTCTTCTATATTCAAACTGAGCTCCATTCTTTTGCATCCATAAATAGGTACCCAAATGAAAAATATTTAAGAAAAGCCCTGAGCAGGTGCTTCTGAGCGCTAGCTCATGGTGGAGCAATAATGCTATTACCTCAAAATTTTGTATAGGATTTAAGATTCATGCTGAGTATATGAGTGCAAAATCTCAGCACGATCTGTACCATATTCTGGAAATTAGTCAAAAAATGAAATACAGTAGACTCTCGATAATTTGACACTCGATAAATTGAGTCTCTCGATAATTTGAATAACACTTGATAATTTGAAAAAAATCAACGTGTTCTGATCCCCTCGATAATTTGAAGTTGTAGCTGTGACATCTTGCTCAATAACACTCTTTAATTTGAAGTCAAATCACCCAAACACTCTATAGTTTGAAGTCCCCACTCTTCTGGGATCCGTTTCAACTTGCACTTGTCTTAATTGAGTTTGCGCAGTCTTCCTTAGAATTTCGTTGAACTAAAACCGGTTTTCGAATTTTCGAATTAAAAATGAGTGAAGGAAAGAATAAGGGTTTTTCAATCAGAAAATATGTGTTATCGAAGCGGTGGAAAATGGCACATTCGAAAAAGATGTTGCGAAATAGTTCGATATTCTACCATCTACATTGTCCATGATTTTAAAGAATAAGAAACGAATCACAGGAAGTGTCTCCAGTATAGGAAGAAAAGGCTTCGTCAAGCTGAATTTCCTCGCCTGGAGGAAAATGTCTTTCGCTCAGGCTCTCGGTTTCTGCCCTCAGGGCAGAAACAAACGATGAATTCTTCTCAGCTCCCAACTTATAAAACACCCTGGACAATGCTAGGCTAGATGGAAGTCACTAACTCAAATGAAAATTGCGTACTTCTTTTCGAAATGAAATACTCATGTTGTCATATACACATAAAGATCATGTATGTAGAATATAATACATGATCGCATATACAATATCATTAGTACCTATGTACTTCTGATCAAACTCTTGTTTAATTGAATTCCATCCTCACTCCCTCTTGTTTATTTTGAACTCTCGGTAATTTGAACTTTTTCGTTGGTCCCTTGAGTTTCAAATTATCGAGAGCCGACTGTATGTAAAAAATCAATAATTTAGAGTAAAATTAAATTCTATGGTTCTGGTGATCCGATCCTCTTGAAATTTTGCAGGAACGTACAGTCACAAAGGAATACAAATTAATTTCACTTGAATCAGATATCTTGTTATAGAAACATTAATATTTTTCTTTACAATATTCCAATTGAATTTTCTATTGTTCTGTTACTATGGACACTAAATTTTGCATGAGGCTTATTACAAGCATCTTGTGTGTATGCAAAATTTCATTTCGATTGGTTTCGTTTTATCCGAGATAATGACGAACAAAAATTTTGAATGGCTGTATTTTATGGAACACCCTATACGATTTGGCTAGTTAACGAACTTGACCGCGGTATTTGGAACCCCCCTGAAAATCTCAAGTCTCCAGACAATCCTTTAAAAAGTTATCGCTCTTACGGCCGGCCTCACGGACAGAATTGAATTTGACCACGAATTCGTCATCAGGGAGTCTAACCCTATCGTTTGAGAACATTTTAGGCTCAAAATTAGAAAATTACAGACATTAGAGCAAAATGATATATCACATGGGCTGAAAAGTCCCGGGCCTAACATATAAATGGCGCTAGTTTTATTGCAGTAACCTTTTTTTCAGTTGATACCAACCTACATAAAATAGCTGTAAAAATTTCATGACATTCGATTCATTAAGTGGTGAGTTATTGTGTTAAGAGTTTTTTTCCATTTTCATGACAATGGATCAAAAACAATTTCGTGTTTTGATTTTACACTGCTTCCTGATGGGAAAAAAATACCGTTCAAGCAAAGCAATGGCTTGATAAATATTATGGGGACTCCGCTCCATCAGAAACAACAATCAAACGTTGGTTTGCTGACTTCAAACGTGGTCGTAGAGACACCGATGATGCAGAACGCTGTGGACGTCCAAATGAGGTGGTAACACCAGAAAACATCAAAAAAATCCACAAAATCGTTTTGAATGATCGAAAAGTGAAGTTGCGTGAGTTAGCTGACATCGTGAAGATATCAAAAGAACGTGTTGGCTTTATATTACATGAGCATTTGAATATGAGAAAGCTCTGTTCAAAGTGGGTGCCGCGTTTGCTCACTGCCGCCCAAAAACAAGAACGTGTTCATGCTTCTGAGCAGTGTTTGGCCATGTTTGAATGTAACAAACCGGAATTTTTGCGTCGATATGTTACAATGGATGAAACATGGATCCATCACTTCACTCCGGAATCAAAACGATCTTCATCTGAGTGGACAGCAACTGGTGAACCTCGTCCAAAGCGCCCGAAAGCACAACAATCGGCTGGAAAGGTTATGGCCTCGGTATTTTAGGATGTGCATGGTGTAATATTCATCGACTATCTTGAGAAAGGAAATACCATCAACAGTGAATATTATATAGCGTTATTGGAGCGTTTGATGCCCGAAATTGCAAAGAAACGACCGCATATGGCAAAAAAAAATTTGTTTATCAGGACAACGCACCGTGTCACAAGTTGATCAAAACAATGGCAAAACTACGTGAATTGAACTTCGAATTGCTCCTTGATCCACCGTATTCGCCAGATTTGGCTCCCAGCGACTTCTGGCTGTTCACAGACCTGAAAAAAATGCTCGCCGGTAAGAAATTTCGCACGAATGAAGAGGTTATTGCTGAAACTGAGGCCTATTCTGAGGCAAAAGATAAATCGTTCTACAAGAGTGGTATTGAAATGTTAGAGCGACGCTGGAATGATTGCGTTGCTCTTAATGGAGATTATGTTGATGAATAAAGCTAATCTTGAACCAAAAAATTGTGTTTTCTTCTTTAGGCCCGGGACTTTTCAGCCCATGTGTCAGTTTAAGTAGAGCGAGTGCTCAAAAAGTTCGAATGAGTAATTTAATTGATGTATTTCTAAAATAAAAGGCTTATTTTTCGTTTTTGATTATAGTGAATAATCCAGGCCTTGGAACATTTTCATCCACATTATTGGAAGACCTCAATTCTCTATTGAAGGTACCCTCATCATCAACTTCCAATGAGGGTGTGGAAGATTTAGGATAACCTATAGAGAAATTGATGAACATAGATCCTTCTCATCATTGATCCAGAAATCCTCCAGGAAACATAGGATTGAATGCAATCATGCAGCCTATGGCATTTATTGGGTGGTTTTTAAAATAACCTAATGAATTGAAACTGAAAGCCAAGTTTTTGGGATAGTAAATGAATAATACTAATTCAGTGAAATATATTCTTTTGTATATTATTTACTCAAACATCCTTTGTTAACAAATTATGTTGAAGAGCCATGTAAAAATGTACTCAATTTCAAAGTGGTTAACAAAATATATTCTCTTTATCAAACATTAAATACATTTGGTTTTTGTGCTAATAGACACTTAGGCACTAGGTAAAGCGTTACTTTTTTTCGAAAAACAAAGATATTTTAGAACATCAATACATAAGAATTTCACCAATTATGAGTGAAAATAAAATTAAAACAACAGTAATATAGGTCAATTTTTCACAGCAAACTTAGACTCCTTATGGATAGACAAATAGTAAAACTAAATATTTTGGAAGATGACAATTATAAATAATATAAGTAGAAATAGTTTCAAATCTCATTGTTGGCCAGATGTAGTCGATTGTATCGAGTTTGTAGGATTTGCCACCGGGAGAGCTGACAATTCAGAAGATTAAGAACTAGGCCAGATGGACACTGCAAAAAATTTAATTGTATATTTCCACTAAGTCGAGAGCATTAAGTAATGCACATAAGTTTTTACATGCTAACTCTTATTACTTATATAACTTCCCCTCTTTTTTTAACACATCTGCCTGCTTTTTGATCAAAATGATAGAAAAAGGTTAATCACAAAAGAAATAGTGAGATCTATATTAGTAAATCCAAGATCCAGAACATTCTCATCCCCATTATTAGAAGACCTCAAATCTCTATTGAAGGTACCCTCATCATCAACTTCCATGAGGGTGTGGGAGATTTACGATATTCATAGAGAAATTGATGAGCATAGATCCTTCCCAGCATTGATCCAGAAATCCTCAAAAAACATAGGATTGAATGCAATCATGAAACCTATGGCATTTATTAGGTGGTTTTTGAAATCACCTAGTGAGTTGAAACTGAACGCCAAGTTTTTGGGGTAGTAAATGAATAATACTAATTCAGTGAAATATATTCTTTTGTATATTATATACTCCTTTGTTAACAAATTATGTTGAAGAGCCATGTAAAAATGTACTCAATTTCAAAGTGGTTAACAAAATATATTTTCTTTATCAAACATTAAATACATTTGGTTTTTGTGCTAATAGACACTTAGGCACTAGGTAAAGCGTTACTTTTTTTCGAAAAACAAAGATATCTTAGAACATCAATACATAAATATTTCACCAATTATGAGTGAAAATAAAATTAAAACAACATTAATATAAGTCATATTTTCACATGAAACCTAGACTCCCTATGGATAGACAAATAGTAAAACTAAATATTTTGGAAGATGACAATTATAAATAAAGTGGAAATTGTTTCAAATCTCATTATTGGCCAGAAGTAGTCGATTGTACCGCGCTTGTAGGAGTTGCCACTGGGAGGGCCGACTTTTCAGAATCTTCTGAACTGGGCCAGATGGACACTGCAAAAAATTTTATTGTGTACTTCCACTGAGTCCAGAACTTCACAGTTATGCACAGAAGTTTTTACATGCTAACTCTTATTCTCAGAGTAAGAAGTAAACATAGAGATGCCCCTACGCGTGAATAGTACTGAATTGTAATCTACCAAGCTTCAGAGTGAGATGGCATTTTACTGCCGAACTGTGGTGAAGTTAACAATAGGTTAGATGTCCATTTCTACAATTTCTGAATTGAATACAACATTTCCGTAATTTTGCCATAGCTATAATTACCGAAATACTCTTAAGCAACAATAAACTGCCACCAAATCAGTAAAATAATTCAGTTTATGATCATCAAATTGAAACGAAAATGTAAATACGACTCAGCGAATAACTAAACAGTGATAGAACGATGTTGCCAAACGGGCAGGATTCTCTATTGCAGAATAAGGTTCTCCAATCCGAGTAACAAGTTGAAAAATAATTGTAAAATTATTCAGGGTCAAACCAATTATACAGTGTGTTTGATCATGACTCAGCGATAATTTAAGGTCATCAAATATACCTAATATTATTGACAAAAACACCCAAACTTGGAAGTTTACCCCCTTAGTTTTGGAGTAGTCCCCATTTCAAATTCACTTTTTTATTTTCGTTGGCCCAAATAATATCGATTTCTTGGGACATAAAGGTCCTACAGATGTGAGAAAATGTTTTTTGAAAGATGATACTACTACCTTTCATTGAAGTATAACAATATAAAAACATTCAACTTGAAAACGCCATAAAAAAATTTTTTAAAAAAAGTTCATAGTAAAAATATGTACTCCAAATAAATGAAAGATTTCGTGTCTACTCCAAAAATTGGTTTAATCGAACTGTGCTACATGTTTCGACCCTTACAAACTTAGGAATAAATAATAGCTCCAATTAATAAGATGGACAACATATCTAAAATATGTACTGATTTTCTTAGTAAATCCGTAATAGTACAAGAACTAGCACATTGAAGAATAATTTTTTTCAATGATTTAACACAAAGGATATTAGCTGCAAAACAACACTCACATCATATCTGTAAGTTACATAATTTGAGAGTTATTGCTGCTCGAACATGATCACTACGTGAGCAAAAGACACAAGACAGGTCGTCATGAAGGCCACTGCCTGTCTACAGAGCAGAGGCGTCCATTTTGAGCAATTTAAATGATTGATTTGTTTCTTTGATCATTGAAAATGATCGAAAGTACAGTACTGAGGTTTTTTTATTTTATCAATTTTCATAAGGGTCATGTTGGAACAGCCATAACTCTAAAATTATGTAACTTACAGAAATGATGTGAGTGTTGTTTTGTAGCTATTATCCTTGCGTGATAAATTATTGAAAAAAAATTTATACTTCAATGTGCTAGTTCTTGTACTATTGCGGTTTTACTGAGAAAATCAGTAAATATTTTCACTATGAACTTTTTTAAAGAATTTTTGTATGGCGTTTTCAAGTTGAATGCTTTTATATTGTTATACTTCAATGAAAGGTGGTAGTTTCATCTTTCAAAAAACATTTTTTTCACATCTGTAGGAACTTTATGTCCAAAGAAATCGATATTATTTGGATGGGTCAACGAAAATAAAAAGGTAAATTTAAAATGGGGGCTACTCCAAATCTAAGGGGGTAAACTTCCAAGTTTGGGTGTTTTTGTCGATAATATTAAGTATATTTGATGATCTTAAATTATCGCCAACTCATAACCAAACACACTGTATAAGTTTTATTCAGTGGTTGTGTGAATCTTAAGGCCTTTTCGGAAACTTACTCGGGTTCGATCCCAAACCTTCGCGTTCGTTTACCAAACCCGGACATCCAACCCGTGTTCGGAAAATAAGGTGCTATTAACTCAATCAGTAACTCAGGTTGATCTATCGTAACCCTACACGATAGCAGGGTTGTAGAGTCATCGCATGCGCACTGTAGTTCAATTTTGTATTTGAAAAAGGCGGGAATAAGTCTTCTACTCTTTTCTTAGTAATTTCATATATTCTATTCCTATGAATTATGGAAAGAGAAGAGAATTTGGCTCAATGTGAAATGTGTGGTTCTACTTTGTATACAGATCTTTCTGCGCTTAAGCTACAGCCTTCTTTAATTCCTGAACAGAGTTACTCAAAGATAACATTAAACATGGGAAGGCATACCAGAAATTAAAGGCATATTTCACAAAAGCCAATAAATGCAAGCAAAGCTAGAGACAATCCGAAAATAAACTGGGACTGAAAAAAACTAATTCTTTACCTCTTTAACATAGCTACTCAAAAATAACATTTAACATGGAAGGGCACACCAGAAATTACAAGAAAGATTTTACAAAAGCCAATAAAGGCAAGCAAAGCTAGAGACAATTCGAAAATATACTGGGACTGAAAAAATTAATTCATAAAATATTTGATTATGTTATTGATACGCCTGACACTTCAAATCCTAAACCTGATGTGTTCGTTAAAAGCCGGGTCCGTGATCCGTCACGTGACCCAATGGATCGAATTAACAACCCTCAGTAAAGGGACTTTTCCTCGAGCTTACTACACCCGTGTGGTTAGTTGACTTCATGACGTCATTTTTAACTTCGTAGTAACGGTGGTAAGATCAGTGACGTATCTGCGTTTCACTTCATTTTAGGCAATTGACTATTGTGAATTGTTTATGTTATTATAACTGTTGTTACTAGTAGTTAAATACTAAAAATATCACCCTGTTTCATCATATTAATACTTATTTCTTGATATTTAATGTTCAGAATGAATGGAAACGCTCTTATAACATATTCAATGTTATTAACCATCAATCGTAGTTGTTCCATTTTTATTAAAAATATTTCTATTTGAGCTGCGATCCAAAATACAAGTTCTGTCAGTTATGTCTACTAAACTAACCTCTCATTTCTGGTGTTACCATACAATAAACTATGCTGAGATATATATATATTCTTTTGAAATTGAGAGCTAACATAATACAATACTACTCGGCGAAGAAATTTGTAAAGTTAACTATGGTATGCTATAGTAAGTTGTAGAAAGCTCGAAGATAAATCCCTTTAGTTTCCGAACACTCCTTAATAGTGACCACTTTGAACAACTGTGTGAGAAATATACCGATTAATTTCATTGTTGTGGATTTCTTAGTCCTGTTATATTCAATTGATACATATGGCTAACGATAGGTTTCAGAACAAATTATTTCGGAAAAAGGAAACTGCTAATAATTTTGAATTCCAAACAATAATGGAATCCACTTAATTCACTTGTAGGTCATTAATACAGAGTTGAAATTAAGTATTGAACCAACTGAATATCTTTTGAAGAAAAAGGACAATATTTTTTGAGCTAGAACAAAATTGGCTCGATTTTTGAGAGAATTCATTTGGTGAAAATCGCAACCTTCTAAGTCAAACCGTTTTCCAGCTATTAAAGAAAATTGGAAAATGGCATCAAATGAAAGGGTCTCATAACTTCTTTATTACAGAAGTTAAAAACATGAAACTAAAACATTATACAGACACCTTTTTTAATAGAATTCATTGAAGTAATAAATTTTTCTTGATCACATTTTATTGTAGTTCATCAGGTTTCTGAGATCTCACTAGACAACGAATTAAGGACACCCGGTACATCCTTCAAATGCTATAAACTACTTTCAGATATTAAAATACAATGAATTATTATAAGTCTAATTCTCTTCACTTTCTCAAAATCATTCAGAGCTGTGTTAATAACTGTTCAAAACTTATATAATTAACAAAACGCCTATATGAGAAATAGCTATTCAAGCACTACCATCTAATCTACACTTAATACTTTAAATCCAACATCATATCAAGAAAAATGCACAATAAAAATAATCAGAGGAAAGGTAAAACAAGCAAAAAAATCTACAAAGCGTAAAAGACAAAATCTATATATTTCCAAATGCCAATTCAAGATAAATATAAATCGTTGTTCATTAGTAACATGAAGTAAAGACGATACTGATACAACCATAAAAAAATGCCTAGGAGATAGCTAGCAATAACAAATTGTCCTTCACTCAGCTCAGGCTACCTAAGAAAATTAAAAATAAAAAAAATAAAATCATCAACTGTAGACAGTCAACAGTTTGAAGATGAAGAATAAATAAATTCAAGAAATATGATGAATATAATAATATTTTAAAAACATTTCACCACAACCAGGGTAGGTCAGAAATATTGGAACATATCCTGATGGAAACAAAATAAACAAACACTTATTCACTCAAAATGTAAACCAACTGACAAGGAAACTACAATACCCAGACAGAGCTGTTTATATTAATTTTTTTTTGGTAAAACATAGATAGTATAACAAGGAGTAAATTATTGAAATTTGAAGTCAAAAAAGGAAGGTTGCCCAAATGTCTGTAATTTTCGAATTTTGAGCCGAAAATGGTCTCAAACAATAGGGTTAGTTAGTTTAGTTTAAAGAGGGGTTACAGTTCACTGCGACCTTAAGGTCTATTGTGCCCCCTTACAGAGCTGTTCTGGCGAAAACCTTCACAGCTCGCCTTCCAGTTCCAGAGATCTAATGAAATCTAATAACTGTGAAGGCTTCAACGAGGCTAGTTCCTCACTCTTACAAGTTTCTCGTCCAAGGCATTTCTTCCTCAGGCTCGCAATGCCAAGGCATTCCGTGACTAGGTGAATGGGGGTTTCTTCCTCCTCCCCACAGAACCTACACTCATCAGTGTCCCATCCTCAACAGGTGCTTCCTGAGGCGACAATGTCCTGTAAGAAAGCCAGTGAGGAGGTGTAATTGCTTCTTACCAAGATCTAGTTATCTTTTAGATCCCGCTGTCTCGAAATTCCGAAGGAACTCAGTGGAATGATCCATCTCTGGGAGATTCCGCCAGAGTTTTTCCCTCTCGGCTTTCTCCTTCTCCAGAAACTCCTTCTTATAGGTACATTTAGATATACCACAGAAGGGTTCTGGGCCAATGAGTGACATTTGTGCGCCCTCTTTGGCAAGTGTATTGGCCTCTTCGTTTCCTTTGATTCCCGAGTGGCCGGGAACCCAGATTATAAAGATCTTAATTTTCTTGCCTACCTCGTTAAGTTTGTTCCGGCACTCCCAGATCATAGCTTGACTATCTGAGTGTATGGCTATACCACACTTCTGATAGTTTCTTTCTAGATTTATATCTAGAAATCTTTCAATAGCTAAGATTTCCGCTTGAAAGACGCTCATATAGGAGCCTAGCGACAGTGCACACTTGGTGCTTGGCCCGTAAATCCCAGCGCCTGCTCCTGTAGAGGTTTTGGAACCATCTGTATACCATTTTACGGTATTTTCTTTGAGATTATAGTCGGTGTAGTCCCGTTTCCAATCATCTCTTTTAATTAGCAATGTCATGAAGTTTTTCCCAGTGATTACTTTCTTGATCATTACATCACCAGGGAGAATCGCAGATGAGATGTAGTTATTCAGAGAGGACCTGTCTCTCGTTAGCGATCAATAACTCTCGAAGGGATCGTCCCAGAGACTTGAAATTTTCAGAATGGGTGTGGGCCCCAAATGACTCGGTTAAGTTGGTTAACCAGCCAAATCTACAGGATGTTCCATAAAATATGGTCTTTCAAAATTGTTGTTCCTCAATATCTCAGAAGAAATTAAACCAATTGAAACCATAGAAAATTCAATTGGAATATTGAAAAGAAGAAACTTCATATTTCCATAAGAAAATATTCGATTAGAGTGAAATTCATTTTGTGAAGGAGATCGATTAACTGAATGTTCATTCAAAATTTCGTTGCCATAGTGTTAACAGAACCATAGAAAATTCAGTTGGAATATTGAAAAGAAGAATCTTTATATTTCCATAACAGGATATCTGATTCAAGTGAAATTTTTGTAGTGAATGTGAACTAATTTACTGAATTTTCATGCAAAATTTCGTGGCCATAGTGTTAACAGAACCATAGAAAATTCAATTGGAATATTGAAAGGAGCATCTTTATATATCCATAACAGGATATCCGATTTGAGTGAAATTCATTTTGTGAATGAAGATCGATATACTGAATCATAGAAAATTCAATTGGAATATTGAAAAGAAAAATCTTTATATTTCCCTAACAGGATATCCAATTCGAGTCAAAATTCTTTTGTGAATGTAAACTGACATACTGAATTTTCATGCAAAATTTTGTGGTGTTAACAGAACCATATAAAATTCAATTGATGACGTTCTCTGCACCACTGTAATCGTTGTAACACAAGGTAACACAAGATGGAGTTGATAATGCTGCAGTCCAAACGACCTTATTCAGCCATGAACCGTTCAGACCGCAACCACTCATCAGCCAAAGATCAAGTTGTCGCAAATCAGTCTCTAACAGTCTTAAGTCTTAGACGTCGATCTTGAGCTTCATTTGTGCCCCTCCAAAATCAGGTGCCTACTCTTCTTTGATTTCGGGCATCATCAAACCATGCTTGACAACATCTCATAACAGTATTTGGAGTTCTCGAAATGATAACCCCCGCCTCACCTAGACCAATAATTCGACTTCTTTCAAATTTAATTAGCTATCAATAAATTCCGCATACACATGCTCTAGGTATTTTAATAACAACTGAACATCGACTTTGGATCTCGTTAAATAGCTGGTTTGTTGTAAAATTCAACAAATTTGCAAAAAACGACCACAATATTTGAGTAACGAAAAAAGTTCACATGGAAAAACCTTCAAGATCTTTTCTGCAAATTGTAGTCATTTCCTTCTTGCTATACTATCTATAAAAGTTTCATCTGGGTGTTCCAGTTTATTTGTCCATTAGTATATCAAGTATTGAGTGGTTGCTTCTATTGGATAGTTCAGAACACAGGTTGGGAAAAAGTTGAAGATAAATCTGTCAAGATTCAGGATGGAATAAATTGAAACATAAACAATTTATGTTTGATTTACCAATTCCTGTTATATTATATAAAAGGGTCCATAGACGAGTTTCTGAGAGGATCTCGGTGAAGTGTCTTGATACTGATGAGTGGAGGCGTATTTTGCAGTCTGAGTTGGAGGAAAGTAGGGTAGACAAATTCGAAGACCTAATAGAGATTATACAGAGAACAAAAAACAAAGCTACAAATGAGAGATTAATCAAGGTAAGGAACAATAACTACTGGGTAACTGTGGAGTTCAAGAACAAGGTGAAAGAAAGAGATAAACTCTATAGTAAATGGAGAAAGACTGGAAGTCAGCTGTCTGAGTGTCTTTTCAAAAGAATGAAAACTGAAGTGAATAACCTTGCAAAAAAACTAAAGAAACTATGGGCTGAAAAGGAACTGAAAAAAGCAGGAAATGACAGTAGGAAAGGTTGGAGGGTAATAAATGGATTGATAAATAATACAAATATCAGGAAAGGACATGCTGTAAACCAGATTATAGATAAGGATGAAAATATTAGAGACAACAAGCAAATGGCAGAAGCCTTCAACAATTACTTCACTAATGTGGGTACGACTATTGGAGATACAATACCCAACGTCCAGTCAGAATGCGAGGAAGAGAAATGTCAGCAGGTTATGAAGTTTGTACCAGTAAGTTCATCAGAAATATTAAAAAAGTTGAAGTCTATTAAGTCAAACACATGTGGCTATGATTGTATAACAAAAACGATGTTCATAAAATCTATGACATAATACAGGAGAAATTGACTCAACTCATTAATAAAATATTGGTCAGTGGAGAATTCCCACAGGAATTAAAAACAACCTACATAATTCCTGTACATAAATCAGGTTCAAGAAATGACAAGGAAAATTACCGGCCCATTTCTATTACTAGTGTGTTCTCTAAAATAGTGGAAATGATTATGAAGGACCAAATAGTAGGGTATGTCAAACAGAACTTTGGTTTCGATGCCTCTCAGTTTGGGTTTCAGGAGGGCTCGAGTACACTTGGTGCTGCAACAGAGGTCCTGGAGTTTGTATATGATGAATTGAATAAGAACAATATAGTTGTACTGGTGTTTATTGACCTCAAAAAGGCATTCGATACAGTGGACATATCAATACTGCTGAGGAAGATGGAGCTAATGGGCTTTAGAGGAGAATCTTTCAACTTGATGAGTTCTTATTTGAGGGGGAGATGTCAGTTTACGGTTGTGAATGATGTAGCTAGTGAGAGAACATATGTAAAAACAGGAGTTCCACAAGGGAGTGTTCTGGGTCCACTACTCTACCTCTTATATGTCCATAGTTTGAAATACCTAATACTGAACGCAAAGTATGTCACATTTGCTGATGACACAGTTCTGATGTTTAGCGGGCGGAGTTTGGAGGGTCTTGGTGTAAGAGTGTGCGAGAGCCTTGGAGTTTATGCTAAGTGGTTGCTCCAGAATAGATTATCCATCAATGTACACAAAACAGTATATTTAGTGATAAAAAACAAGAATAAACAAGTAGAAGACAACATCAATATACAAATAAATAAAACAGCTATAAAAAAAGTTAGTGAATACAAGTACCTTGGATTGACCATTGATGAGAAGTTGACCTGGAGCGGCCATGTAATGTCAGTAAAAAATAAACTGGTGCCATTGATAGGAGCCATAAATAGGTGCACAAAATTTCTTAACTCTAAGACTAGAAGGAGTCTCTATCATGGACTCATTGAATCACGGTTGAGGTACATGATCCCATGCTGGGGGATTGGAGCTGCTACGTATATAAAACCACTACAGATCGTACAGAACAAAGCTATTAAGACCATCTTTGGATATAGCAGACTCACTAGCACTGAATTGATCTATAGGGAAACTGGAATAATGGACATCAATAAAATTCACTATTGGAAGAAGCTAAACTTGTACATGGCATCATGAATGGATATTTCAGGACAACACAAGAACTTCACTATGGCGGGGAAACACATGAACATGGAACTAGGTCGCGGGAACTAATTAGGAGACCACTGAGAAGAACCAGCAAGACACAAAGTTCACCAATATATGTTGGAAGTAGAATCTTTAATCAACTACCAGAAGCAATCAAGAATGTGATAGAAAAGAGCAAATTCAGTAAGCTTGTTGTGGATCATTTGAAGCCAAGAAATTAATGTATGTGATAATAAGAGACTGTTTAATTAATGAAAATATGCACTGTGATAGTACAACTGTGATATATATATTTATGTGTTTTGGAGCCTGTGATTATCTGATCTATGTATCTGTGTTAATTGTAGGCCTTGTTACCAGTTTGTAAGAACTGTTTAAAGGTCAGCTGTAAATTGTTTAATAAATAAAATAAATTTCTGACATACTGGTATTAGTTTATATGTGTTGAGTTGTTTAAAATAACTGTGGCTTAATGACATTAGCAATAAAATTTGAACATAGGTGAAGTATTGAGGAAAATGATAAGCAATCCTGGCCAAACAACCTGTTAATTGCATACGTCAAACCTAAGCTACAAATAATGCAAATTCTCAGTCAAGTAAGCACTGATAAGATAAGAAAACCCACAAACAATGCAGATGAAAATCAGTACTTACTTATGATAATGATGAGGATGACAACTCCAACGACACCAAGTATGATCATCATTTTCAAATTTTTCCACCAGTATTTCCTTTTTAACTTCTGTGCTTGTTGCTCAAATCTTTTTCCTCCTTCTTGTAAGGCATCAGCACGACTGTCAAGTTCGCTCAGTTTCTGATCTCTCTCTAGTACCTTCTCGACATTTACTCGCATTATACCCACCACTTCGTTGACTTGTTGTTGGGTTTGTTCAAGCATGTTTTTTGGCTTATTGGCGCCTGATCCTGCACCATTCTCCATTTTCTACGAAATAGTTCAATAAGTACTCAAAAAACAATAGAATTTGAACAAGAATGAAAAACTGTACAGGTGTACAACTTTTCAGTTACAGTTTGTAGATACAAAGACCAGACGGTAATAACAAATATAATATGCATGAATCAATAAAAACAATTAAAATAAATTGATCATCTCAAAACTAACAATGAAAAGTTTTTTCTCCAGCTCACATCCTACTGAAATATGTTGGCGAATGACTCATACATTTAATTAGTTAATACCGAAACAATGATAACAATTACATCAATACTCACTTGTTTGTCTTGAAACGAAGAAAACCGAACTAAATCAAAAGGAAATTAAAAAAATAATGAAATTAAAACTTCCTTTCGGATAAACTGATGGCGAAGGAAAAACAATACGAACTGTCAATTTTGACGTCATCAGCTGTCTGCGCGACATAACCAATTTTGCCAACAATCAAAATTCGAGGAAAACATTTCGCGTTTATTTACTTTTTAGGGCGAATTTTTTCAACATTATGAGTTCTTGACGATGATTAAGCATCCACTTTGTTTATAAATGAAGTAATTAAGCACCACACCTCGCATGAGACGCACGATCAACACGTTAAAGGTAAACATACATGTTCGATATTAGATCTTGAAGGTTTCCACACACCGAAAAGTATTTCCTTAATAAGATATTCTATTTTTGAACGCTCGTTCTACTAAAACGAGTGCTATATCGTTTTGCCCTAATGTCTGTAATTTTCGAAAATGGTCTGAAAGGATAGGGTTAGATTCGTGGTCAAATTCAATTCTGTCCGTGGGGCCGTCCATTAGCACAATACCTTCCGAAGGGAAAGTCCTACCTAAGGACTTGAAATTTTCAGGATGAGTTCGGGTTCCAAATGGCTCGGTTAAGTTCGTCAATCAGCCAAATCGTACAGGGTGCTCCATAAAATAAGGCCATTCAAAATTTTTGTTCCTCAATATCTCAGACAAAACGCAACCCATCCAAATGAAATGTTGCGCCATATGCAAGAGCAAGATGCTCATAATGACTATATATAATGAGTCTCATGCAAAAGCGAAATTTTGTGGCCATAGTTTGGACAGAACCATAGAAAATTCAATTGGAATATTGAAAAGAAGAATCTTTATATTTCCATAAAAAGATATCCGATTCGAGTTAAATTTATTTTGTGAATGAAGAATGATAGATTTCGTGGCCATAGTGTTAACAGAGCCATAAAAAATTCAATTGGAATATTGAAAAGATGAATCTTTTTATTTCCATTACAGAATATCCGATTCGAGTGAAATTTATTTTGCAAATGAAAACTGAGATACCTACTGAATGTTTGCGCAAAATTTCAAGAGGATCCATGAGAGGATCGCATCATCAGAACCATAGAATTTAATATTTTTTAATTTATATTTTTTACATATTTCGTTCACTAAATAATTACCAGAATATAATTCCTATTGTGCTGAGATTCTGCATTTATATATTTGGTATCATTCCCAAAAGTCCCATATAAAAAAATTTGAGGAGGTAATAGTGCCCCACCAATGAACGAGCGCTCAAAAGCTCCTGCTCAGGCTTTTCTCAAATTTTTTCATTTCATTTTTAATTTACTGAATTATTTTATTTTTTAGTTCAGATTTGAATTTATTAAATTATTTCTGAAATTAGAGTGTTGGTGAGTTTTTCGCTAAAATAGTATAATATTCAACGAGCGGTTATGTAGGATATACAGGCGGCGTTACGCCGGCATCGGCAGGGCACCTGCATGGATTTTAAGAATTTTTATTCTCTCGTTTTGCTTCGTTTTGCACACCAATACGTTCATTTTGCTCACTTATATATGTACTTTGAAAGATTTTCCAAAAATAGTTTTTATTATACAAGGGAAAAAAGTATTCGATTTTAGCTCGAGGTTGTGTTTTGTCCCGACGCGAAGCGGAGGGAAACAAAAAGCCGAGAGCTAAAATCTAATATTTTTTCCGTGTATAATACACTATTTTTTTCTGTGTCAGGAAAAACGACCATTTAATGGTGAAAGAAATGTAACTCTTCACGAAATTACTTTTTTGCCCCGGGAAAAAAGTGAGTACTTTTTCCCGGCTACATAGAGAATCATTTTTTTGACAGGGAAAAAAGTAATTCGTAAAAAGTCATATTTTGTGACCTGTCAAGAGATATAAAATGTCACATTTTTTTCCCGTCACAGAAAATAGTATATTAAGTATATTATAAGGATTAAAAGTGCATCTTTTTTTTACGAGCAATATTTGCAGTTGCGAGGCGTAGCCGAGCGAATGCAAAATTGCGAGTTAAAATAGGCACTTTTAATCCGAATAATATATACTATTTTTTCTCCAACCAAGTCAGAATTACAATAAAATTGGTTTTAGTGAAAAATCGTTCATAATTTGGTTATGAATTTGAACACAGAATCATGACAGTGATTGTCAAATAGACTTCAAATGCATTTACTTTTAATCCAAGGATTAAAAGTAGCGTTTTTAATCCTAGGATTAAAAGTGTTGCTAAGCAACGAGCAAATTTTTGTACGGTAAGAGAATTTATGACTTTTGCACCTGAAAATAGTACAGAAAAGTCAACATTTTTTGATGGTTGGAGAAAAAAAGGACATTTTTTGTCCCGCCCTATCGGGTGAGGTATCTGCGTTTTCCGATGGGGTCCGGGCAAAAAATTTTGGTTTTTCGAAAGTCTTTCGAAATATAAGTGAGCAAAATGAACAGACTGATGAGCAAAACGGAGCAAAACGAAAGTTCTCGAAAGACGTCAATATCGGCAAGATCCGTTGAAAAAGCCCTGCTGGTGTAACGCTACGCTAGCAGGGCACTTCGTCCATATCATAGATAAATAAACTAAATAAAAAACATAAATAAATAATATTTCTCCGCTTTCATTGTTTATAAATAAATAAAGTTTATATATCTATGGTCCATATCTCGGTAATCATAGATCGTAGAGAGGAACTGATATCAGTTTTGAAAAGAGCAAAACAGTAGCAAAACGCATATACGTCACTGGATGGGGCGGGACAAAAAATGTTTTCTTCTTTGGGAAAATCTTTCAAAGTATAGGAGAGCAAAATGAACGTTTCTCCTACTGTTTTTATCTACATTTATTGTATGTTCTGTGGTTTTCACCGTAGCGTCGCTCTTCTCATTCTCTACATTAATCCAGTCGAATTGTGCTTTCAGCAGGAAAGTTTTGGGGTGGTTTTGGTTTCTTTCATTTTTTATGTTTTTTGGGGTGCTGAATCCGAATTTGAGGTTTGCTAACAAAATTTCGTGACGGAACATAGAATAAAACACAAAAAAGAATAAGAATCTCATTCTGGTCATTCTTTTGCTTTTTACTCGGAAACTATCAACTTTGAGAAACCTTACTTTACAAAATTAAAGTTCATAAAATTTCCTACAAATTGTACTACCACGGCTTGTTTTGTGATAACCCATTCTGGCTCAAATTATAGTTGAAAATGAGATATTTTCTATGACTCAATAAATGAAAAAAAATCAATTCTATGGTTCCGATGATGCGATCCTCTTGAAATTCTGCATGAACATTCAGTATATCAGTCTCTATTCACAAATAAATCTCACTCAAATCGGACGGGTTCTTTTAAGCACAAACATACTGTACCACATCTCGGCTCTTTCTTTTTCCGATTTATCATAGAGAGTTACATGTGAGAGTTATTGTAACTCACACTGTTTATCTACAGATTATGTACCTACTATTAATCTCTCAAAGGCAGTTGAATAATGAATTATATGATTAAAAAAAATAAATACTGTTTCAGTGGAACTTTTTTTATTGACATTTTCACATAATAAGCCTTTTTTGGCTAAATCATTTCAAAATTGATATTTTATCTGATGTTAATTGCTGTTTCCACATCGAAGCATAAAATCCATCTTTTTCCAATAGATCCTCATGTCTGTAAAAGAAATAGAGACAAAGTTAATAATATTTTGTGAAGAAATTTGCCGCTAATTATCAGTTGAAAAATGATCCTAAAAGTGCAATTATTACTTGATGTCAAAAAAGTTTGCACGCCTATACGAAATTGTGTAAAAGTCTTTTTCTATGACTTAATGAAATAACTTCATTCGATGTTCAATGATAATTTTCAAATGTTGAACGTTTTAATACTTTCATTTTATTAAAAGCTGCTGGGCAACTAGTGCGCAGTGTGTGGAAAACGCAAGACTTTTCGCAATTTTCGTCACGACGTTGCCGTAACCATACATAATCAGACATTTAAGGACAATTCAATATTTCTATGACAGAATGGATTCTAATACCGAAAAATTTGTTATAAACGTCGAACGTCGTAGAAAAAGTATAGTGTAAGACTCGACGAAATGACCATTTTCTACTCGTATGATTTGCAGTACGAGCTGTTTCATAAAACAAGTTACAAGTTTACAGGCAAATTTTTTACAAGCTGTACGAGCCTGTATCATAAAACAACAAGTTACAAGTTTACATGCAAATTTTTTACAACTTGTAAGTTTTTTGACAATTTTGCGTATCATAAAACTACTATTGTAGAATTGTAGATACTAGTGAATATCAATTTTACAAGAACTATTTGACATTATTCAAGTGTTTCGCCATTTTTTCTTGACAAATTCAAAAATACACCTGTAAAAATCAGAAATATCTCAACAAGTCATTTCTGACCTGTAACATTTTTCAAATAGTTCTTGATTTCATTCAGTCGAAGTTTGTGAACGTGTTATGTGGGATTCTTCATCGAGTGAAGAAGAATTCGCTGAATCGAAGAGTGAGGGCAAGGCGTAGACGAGTTTTTCGAAAAAGATCGAATTGTCAGTTTCCTACATTATTTGAATTCAATGAGAGGTTTCGAATGTCTTCAATAAAATTGCAACGTCTTTTAGACAAAATAGGAGGAAGAATGGAAAGCTATTCAGATAGAAACCAAGCTCTATCTCCAAAATTGAAAATTTGTTGTGCCCTTCATTGGTTAGGAAATGGTGGACAGTACCATGCAATAGGGGACGCGCATGAGAGTAGCGTTTGTAGAGCTCTTCATTCTTTATTGAAATAATTAAATGGCCGGAGGACTTGTACAATGTTGTGAACCGATTTCATGGTGTTGCTCACATGCCTTGTGTAGTAGGTTGCATTGATGGAACTCTGATTAACATTGAGAAGCCACATGAAAATGGGGCTCAATTCATAAATCGCCATGGTGACCACTCTTTGAATTGTATGGTTGTTCGTGGTCCAGATCTTCAATTTTACCATATAAATGAATCATGATGGCCCGGTAGTGCACATGATAGCAGGGTTTTAAGAAATTCAAATTTATTCAGGCGGATGGAACAAGTTGGAGACCTCTTCCAAACTCTATTTATTAGGAGACTCGGGCTATCCTCTTCTAGATTGGCTGATCACTCCAACCGGTCGTAGTAAGGTTTAATAGAGCTCACAAATCTACGCGACGGCTTGTTGAAAATTCGTTAGGAGTACTGAAGGCCAAATTTCCTGCCTTAAGTTCTTAAGACTACAACCACTGTTTGCTGCAGAAGTAATCAAATGCTGTGCTGTTATGTGCAATTTTTCTCGTGACGAAGAAAGATTAATAATTGATTTTCAAGAAGATCCGGAGGTGAATGAAAGTATTGTGGAAAATGGAGAATTATCTTCCCCAGCAGCACTCCGTAGAATGATGAACTTATTAATTATTTTAGATGAAAACAATTAGAAAATTTGTATAGGTATATACAGGGTCTCTATAAATGATTGTAACAGCGCAGTTGGCTTTGGATAATGCAAACCACAAAATTCTGTGATCATGCTATGCTCTGATTGGTAAGAGATTTGTATTCTGCAATCCAAAGCCAACTGCGCTGTTACAATCATTTATAAAAACACTGTATAATAATATGTAACATAGACATAACATTGAATGTTAATGTAATTTTTCAACTCTTAAAATAAAATTAATTCAATTTTTTAGAACTTCAAGTGAATAAGTGGAATAATCCAAACAAAGCTCTCTCTCTAATTTTAATATTTTGAGATTTTTAAATGTTCTCTCTCTCCATTATTTCTATGGAGAGTTTCATTTTCTTGCACCGCAAATTTCTTCCTCACTACTACGTCGGTTTTGAAATTGGCTTAGTTTTTTCTTCCAGCAACGGAAGGTTGCTCCAGGTGCTCATATGCCAACCATTGTGATTTTGAATGGGATTCAAGAATATCCCACGTCTCTGATACTGGGAGACCTTCTATAATGGGACTATCTTTCCCGATAATCTCAATCACCAAATTATCAATTTCATTCATTTTGGATTCCGCACCTCCTTCTGAACCAGTCTTTCGGCGATTATCAATCTTTTTCTGGAAGTGATGAGAAAGTTATTCCTTATCTTGTCGAATTTTCTAAAACTTTCATCATCTTGGATACTCACCATGGTATTTTTCCTAATATTCTGCCAAAAGACATTCCTTGTGTACGTAAAATCCTTACTCTGCCTTAATGTCTTCGACTGAATTTTTTTCCACTCATTTACTTTATCTGCTTTTGTGAGTTTATCTGAGAAAGCTCCCAGCAGTATACTTTTTGAGCCTCTTATCAGTTTCAAAATTTCAATTTTCCCTCCTTGCTTTTGAACATTTTGTTCGAATTTATATATTTACCAGTGATGAATTATTTACAATGACAGTTCAAAATATTGAGATTTTGGTAACTAAGGTAACTTTGAAATTAATTCGTACAGTTGTAGGAACTCTGAGCCGTATTCGGTGAAAACTTGTACATTTTCTATATTCACTACAAGTACTTGTACTTGTAAAATTGTAACTTGTAACTTGTTGTTTTATGAAACAGGCCCCTGGAAGCGTTATTTCACATTGTGGAATATCTTTTATTTATGCACATCGTCAAAAGAACCAAAAGAATCTGGATCTGTCTGTAGATTCTCTGGGTGACATAACCTCCATGCATCTAAGGAGGGTACAGGTAATGAGAGAATAAAGAATCAGAAAGTCTGGTCCTCTCTGAATAACTACATCTCATCTGCGAACCTCCCTAGTGATGTAATGATCAAGAAAGTAAGCACTGAGAAAAACTTCAGGACATTGCTAAGTAAAAAAGAGGATTGGCAACGGGAATACACCGACTATAACCTCAAAGAAAATACCGTAAAATGGTATACGGATGGTTCCAAAACCTCTACAGGAACAGGAGCTGGGATATACGGGCCAAGTACCAAGTGCACACTGTCGATAGGCTCCTGTATGAGAGTCTTTCAAGCGGAAATCTTAACTATTGAAAAATGTCTAGATATAAATCTACAAACAAACTATCAGAAGTGCGATATAGCCATACACTCAGATAGTCAAGCTGCTATTGAAGCACTGAGTCATCGAATATAAAATGATCTGGGAGTGCCGGAACAAACTCATTGAGGTAGGCAAGAAAAATAAGGTCTTTTAATCTGGGTTCCCGGCACTCGGGAATCAAAGGAAACGAAGAGGGCAATACACTTGCCAAAGAAGGCGCACGAATGTCGCTCATTGGCCCAGAACCCTTCTGTGGTTTAGGTAAATGTACCTATAAGAAGGAGTTTCTGGAGAAGGGGAAAGCCGAGAGGGAAAAACTTTCCAAGGATGGATCATTTCACTAAGTTCCTGCGGAACTTTGAGACAGCGGGGTCCAAAAGATATCTGGATCTTGGTAAGAAGCAATTACACCTCCTCACTGGCTTTCTTACAGGACACTGTCGCCTCAGGAAGCACCTGTTGAGGATGGGATTATCGGAAACTGACGAGCGTAGGTTCTGTGGGGAGGAGGAAGGAACCCCCATTCACCTAGTCACGGAATGCCTTGGCATTGCGAGCCTAGGGAGAGAATGCCTTGGGCGAGAAACTTATAAGAGTGAGGAACTAGCCTCTTTGAATCCTTCACAGTTATTACATTTCATTAGATCTCTGGATCTGGAAGGCGAGCTGTGATAGGTTTGGCCAGAACAGCTCTGTAAGGGTACACAATAGACCTTAAGTTCGCAGTGAACTGTAACCCCTTTCTTTAAACTAAACTAACCTCCATGCAGATTCTTTGGGCGATATGCATGAATAGCTCCTGTGAGGGTTTGATATTTATTGATTTTATAGACGATTTTATTATCTGCTTAGTTGTTGATTATTTATCTTTTTCTCATATGAAAATTTATGATATTCGAGTTACATTATGTTGGTTTTATCTTCTTTTGGAATTTCCCCCACCGTAAGCCAATTGGCTGGAAAAGCTAAACTCGAAATTTTCAGGATATTCAAATCTGAATGATCGACTTTTCAATATGAACAAGCGGTCAAAAGGTTTTGACTTCACGTCAGAGACTCTAGAATTTTCAACATCGTTTTACATTATGGTAACTCAAATCACCTTCCGCGCTCTATGATGATTCCTCCTTGCAGCACCAATATTTGGTCAGCATGTATAATGGTGGACAGCCTATGTGCAATTATCAAAGTAGTCCTATTCGTACAGACACGTCTCAAAGATTCCTGTAATAAAAATGAATATTATAATATTGATTCAGGTTTTTTCAACCAGCGACTTGAAAAATCAGGAAATTTCGGCCATCTTAGACGGAATGGGGTACCTGTTTTTGTACCATTTTTCTTAGAAAAACAGCAAGCTCCAGTTTCTTCTCAATCTGTTAGCTTTTCAAAAAAGCACATAAGTCAATAATTCATTTTAAGATAAAGAAAAAATGACAAACAAAAAATTCTTTGCCTTTAAAGAGGCCAACCTAACAAATTTTTGAAACATAGATATATAGACGATAGAGTAGTTACAAGTGGTCTTAAATGTAGAAGTTTTTTCAATAGGATGTTGTCTCTGAGGGATATGGGACACTGACGAGGCCTAATAAAGCCGAAACCGGTCTGTCTCTTCCCTCATTGACATCATCTTGAATAAATCATCCCAGTCGCATGAAGAAGGTTCTGTGAGCCTATAAATTGAAGATTGTATTCGTTTCGATGATTACTATTTTCAATTTATCTATGTTTCAAAAATAATTCATTTCATGCAATAAAAAACTATGTCTGGAACACCGAAGTTATTAATTTAGTTTTATTATTATCTGAAGTTGGCAGTATTTGCTGTCATGACGTAAAATAAAGTCAACGTTGCCGAATGTACGCGGCCTCGTCCGATGAGCTTCCCAGTTATCAGAGAACTCTATGTTATATTGACAACATTGCGTATCAATCTGACAAGAAAATAAACAACATAACCTAAAATTTTAATATTCACAGTGGAATATGCCAAATTGCCAACCGACGGCTCTACCTTTCTTGAAAGGACTATATGTGTTTTTTCTACATTTGACATTTTTGACTGCTACTAATGGTCAAGATATTTCAAGGCTTGAGTGGAGCCAGCGCGTTAATAGTTCGAGACCAAGTCCCTAGATTAATAACGGAGTTGATTACAAGATTTTTCGATCGAATATGAATTGTGTAAAAATTATTGATTGAAATACGTTCTCATTTTGCACAAGACATACATTTGACATAATATAAAATTCTATGTTTCTATTTTCCTCTAGAGTTATGTTTTGCTTCTGAATACTTTGTGTTCAATTGCCCTTGACAATTTCACATTCACATTAAAGTAGCGTAAATTGAACCTTAATATGGGTCACTAATGTTCAATTTCGTACATATTAATAGTTATTTAATCAACTAGGTTATTAAAGACAGCGACTAATGGTCAAGTGCGCGGAGCGAACGCGTTAATAGTTCGAGACCATTATAGTCGCTTGATTAATAACTAGTTATAACGAAGCAAAATAATTTCTATCATTATTTGGTGTCGTTCAATTGAAGTTGACGGAAATCGGGAATTTTTATCTCCGCGCTGAAGATGTACGGCAAATTAGATCGCGATTTCGCGATACCGCACACATGGGGCGGCCGCGCATATTTGTATACAACACCCAGGATCGCCAATCGGCTTTCGCCCGAACATCTCTGGTAAATAGCAGACGATATGGCAAATCACTTGGGTAACTAACAACCGTGATCGCAAAAATGTTCCTTAAAACCAACCTTAAAAATCGGTATGGAAAAAAGCACCAAAAGCGGCGTAAGTTTGATGTTAGTACAACGCAAAACAAACGATAAGTGTTTCAGTACGGAGGCTTAGGTTTTTATATTTGATTTCGTGATTAATAAATATGAATTTGCCACCAAATTATGAATACAACATAGTTGATGACCACACAGTTAGGACAACCTTAACTAATAAGGAAGAGAATAGAAGAAGTAAGTACCTACCTTTATAATCTTTGAGTACTTAATTGAAGCCGGTAAAAATGAGGTTATCTCCGGGTTTGAAATTTTATCACAAATTTGTAATTACAGTGTAATTGCAATTTGTTTAGAATCGGTTAAATTAGAATAGTTTGGATCAGATGGTTACGGCGTTAGTTTCGGTTGTAGGTATAGGGTGTCCCAAGGTGAGTGGCCTATTAGATTATTATGGAAACTATTGATGGTAAAGATTTCAAATTTTGTGGATCGATATTTGACCATGTGAGGTACATTTTTAAAATAATTTCACATTTCCAGTGTTGCCGGATGTACGACAATTTGGCAACAACTTTGTTATTTTGAATGGGACATCCGGTATTTCTATTTTTTTATGATACTTCATAAAATATTAAATCTATTCACTCCTACTTTTTCATACCTATCTTTAACGGTTTTTGAGTTATTAATTATTTTTCGAAATTTTAGATCAAATTGGCGTGTTACGAAAATGACTCTAGTTCGCTCAATATTTGAGATTTAAGTCAGAAATTTAGCAAGTCATTAGATATTAGATGTGATGCTCTCGAATTATAGTTGTCAGTTATACAGGATGAACCAAAAAACATCACCATTTGCAAAGCTACAAAATCGTTGAGATAGGTACAGGGACGTGAATAGAAAAATTGTAGAGTACTGATTCCAAAAATTGAAAAATATACTAGGTGTCGAATTTGAAAAAAATAGACTTTTTTACAATTTTGTAACTTGGCAAATTATGATTTTTTTTTGATCCGTCCTGTATTATTGACAACCATAATTCAAAAGCAGTGACACAGATCAGATCGATATCTAACGACTTGCAAAATTTCTCACTTGAATCTCAAATATTGAGCGAACTAGAGTCATTTTCGTAATACGCCAATTTGATCTAAAATTTCGAAAAATAATTAATAACTCAAAAACCGTTAAAGATAGGGATGGAAAAGTAAGAGTAAATAGATTTAATATTTTATGGACTATCATAAAAAAATAGAAATACCGGATGTCCCATTCAAAATAACAAAGTTGTTGCCAAATTGTCGTACATCCGGCAACACTGGAAATGTGAAATTATTTTAAAAATGTACCTCACATGGCCCAAATATCTATCCACAAAATTTGAAATCTTTACCATCAATAGTTTCCATAATAATCTAATAGGCCACTCACCTTGGGACACCCGATATTATTATACAGGGTGGCCGGACGATTGACGTCCTAAAGAAAAAAACAGGTCCCTCGTCTCATGCGGTATTCGAATTAGCCCCATGTAGTTATGCGATTTTTCACGGTTTGCGAGTAATGAATTTTTTTATGAGAATTTTCAACTTGACCATATTAAAAAAGGTATTAAAAAAAAAGTACAAGAGTTTTCTGATAATTTTTTGTGAATAAATCGCCATGAAATGTACTTTTATACATAAAATAACCAGCATCGTAAATTTGATAAAAATTATAGAAATATTGGTCTCAAGTCTCAAGTGAAAAGTTACGTATTTTGGATCATGATTAAATTTTCAAATTAAATTAAAAATGTAAACAGGCTACTTCATGGATTCTCATAGGCTTAAAAACTGCGCTCAACACTCAGCTTCAGAATCATTAATAAAAAATGGTACTCAACAGTCTACTTCTGCTAGAATTAGCCTTCAAAGTCAGCGAGTTGGAAAAAATCAAAGAACTAGACATTTACTCAAGAATTATTTTTTGTCATTTTAAGATTTTCCTGATCAAGTTATGATATAAAATGCTAAAATTAATGAAAATTAGCATTAGAAGAAACGTTTTAGATAGGGGTAATAGCACTAAACGATCAATTAACGCTTCTTCGAAAGGGCAAAAAATTTCTGTACAACCAACCACTATTATGCGCAGAAAACTAAATTTACAGGAGAAGGCGATTCTATCGGGGAGAAGGCGACTAATCGGGGAGAAACCGGACATAAAAAACAGAGTTTAGCTCCCCATGATTTACAAGAATGCGTTAAAGACAATGAGTCCCTAGGCAGAAGAAAATTGCCAATAATATTTATATTCAAAGTACATTCATACCTACTTCTTATAACTACCTAGAATACATATTTTGTTAATTAAATTTGCAATTAAAATGCCAAAGTCTATTGAAGTTGTTTTTTTTCATTGACACACTCAGCATACTTATAGCACTTTCAGAATTTGCAATCACGGATGCTATTTAGTGAATAGGATTTGCGATATCGTATGCTCTTTAAGGAAGAGGTTACGGCAGCGTTGGGCGAAAGCCGATTGGCGATCCTGGGTGTTTATATACAAATATGCGGGCGGCGCCACCTGTTACCGGCCACACGTGCCCAAAAGGTTTAAATTGCGGGATTTTCCGCTGAATAATCAGTCAAATTAAAATCAACGTCCTGCCCACTACTCCAGAAGTACTAGCCGACCAGTCCGTCCAGAAGTAAGTGCCACCAGAGGGTTCTGCAGGGCAAGTTCAGTTTAGGTATGATTGTTTTAATTCTTATTTTGCTGGCTTTGATATTTATAATGTATTTCTCCTGTTGTATTTTTCCCTCGTCCTTCTTCGCGCCGCTCGAATTCGCAGAGGTTGTGTAGTAGCTTCAAACGGCCTGCATGACTTGTGAGAATTCCGAGATTGCGAGATGGTGTATGCTAGCTTGAAACGGCGCATATATTTTGTCTTGTATTATCCTCTCTAGTGTTACTCGAGTTCCTGGACGTTGTGTAGTAGCTTCAAAAGGCCTGCATGAAGTTCTGAAACTCTGAGTCGACAAGAGGGTGTATGTTAGCTTGAAACGGCACATACGCTGTCTTGTTGTGCCCTTCCGACACCGTTCGAATTTCAGGGGGTTGTGTAGTAGCTTGAAACGGCCTGCATGATGCCCTGCAATTCCGAATCGGCAAGAGGGTGTATGTTAGCTTGAAACGGCCCATACACTGTCTTGTCATGCCCTTCCGCCACCGTTCGAGTTTCTGGGGGTTGTGTAGTAGCTTGAAACGGCCTGCATGACACCCTGAAATTCTGAACCTGCAAGAGGTTGTATGTTAGCTTGAAACGGCCCATACACCGTCTTGTTGTGCCCTTCTGGCATCATTCGAACCCCCGGAGGTTGTGTAGTAGCTTGAAACGGCCTGCATGACATCCCGGAGTTCTGATGTGCAAGAACGCGTATGTTAGCTTGAAACGGCCCATATGCAGTATTGTAAATGCCTCCCTTCATCCTTTCCCACCGTGTGCCGCTCCGGAATATCGAGGTGCATGCCCTAGCTTCAAAAGGCGTGCATGGGCCTCGTGGTACAGAGCATTAGGGTGGGTGTATGCTAGCTTGAAACGGCGCATATGCTTTCCCTGGTACCGCACTAATTTCCTTTCACCGCCTGTCCGTAAAACGATTGATGTTGTTAATATAGCCTGTAGATGTGAACCGAGTATGCCAGTAAATAAGGATGTCATTTTTTGGAATTTGATGGTTAGGAACTTGCTCATGTTAGAACCTTCGCCTCCGTACCGTTATTTACTATTTCTTGTTATTTTCCGCTTGCACTATCATTCGACTATTATTACCGCTTTTTAATACCGCTTATAGATATTGCATATTATTTGTCTGAGAGCTCTCACCGCCGACATAATGCTGCATGTTAAATACCGCTTCAACCTTCTCACCGCCCGCTCACCCTCTTTCCTCACATTGTATATATGATACCATGGTTTATTTTGATGACTGCCGTTATTTACCGTTTACCGAATAAATATTTTATTATAATTGTGTGTTTTCTTTTTCCTTAGAAATATTGAGTATTTTTCAGAGTTAGGGAATATTTAATTAGGTACAAACAACTGACCCCTGGACATAACCTTCTCTGGCTAGCAGCTCCCGGACCCCATAGGACACCGCCTATGGGTACCCTAGTGTCCTCAACACTTTAAACTAGAGGTGGCGCCCGAGATCTCTACTTCCGAAGGTAAACGATGGCAACGCAGTTTGGTAGAGACGGGGCATCGTCACATAGTTGATTACAAGATTTTTCCGACGATCTCAACATGAACTGTGTATAAATTCTTGATTGAAATAAATGCTCATTTTTCACGAGATATACATTTGACATAGAATTTCCATGTTTCTATCCTAGCTTTCGTTCGGTTTTCCGGACATAGTTTTTATTGCAAGAAGGAATTATTGACGTATGTATTTTTTGGAAAGCTAGCGAAGGAGGGAAGTGATTCCTTACATTTGCAAGTTCATAATACTTTTTTCGACAAATTCTTGATTCTATCATCAAGATTTTATGAGGATAACAGGTGCAGCCATTAATGACCCTGTATATCTCGGGTTATCTGAATGAAATGAAATGACATCATGGAAATCTCAAATTTATTACAACTGAAGGTTGTAAAAATGATAATTATTTTTATCAGAATTATGCATGCATATCTTATCCACTTTCAACGTTTTTCTTCAATACAGATGTTTTTTTCCAGCAGGAATAAAAAAAAAGATGAGATTATCAGATTTTGAATGTATTGGCTCCATTCTGATATTAGTTGTTCTCGATCAATTCTAGTGATCAATAGTTTTCTTTCGTTTGATTTTTTGCACTCGATCGCTATGCAACGCGAAACACGCAATTTGACCCAAGAGGAATGTGCCCAAGCGGTAGTTTTGCGAGAAGATGGTTGGACATACAGAAGAATTGCAAAAAGGTTTGGAGTTTCCCATACAAGTGTGTTCAGAATGTTGCAGCGATTCAGGGAGACAGGTATGAATGTCCGAAGACCAGGACAGGGTAGACCACGGGTAACAACTGCCATTCAAGAACGTTACTTGACAGTTTCTTCGTTGAGACGAAGGTTTGCATCCGCTCGCCTCCTTCAAAATCAGCTTGAGCAAACTCATGGGTGCAAATTAGCACTCAGACAATCGCCTAAGAAATCGCCTCAGAAAATATGATTTAAGGCTTCGTGTCGCGGCAAGAGGTCCAGGTCTTACCCCAGCACAGGGGCGCGTTTGTATTTTGCAGACCTAGTGGTCGTTGATAATGGAGCTATGAATGCTGATAGGTATATAAGGAACATTCTTGAAGAGCATGTAGTGCCATTTGCCCCATACATTGGTGAAATTTTCATTTTTATGGACGATAATGCCAGACCCCATCGTGCGCGCATCGTTCAGGAGTACCTTGAAGAGGTTGAAGTCTCTCGAATGGAATGGCCAGCATGAAAGTCATATCTCAATCCGATTGAGCAGGTTTGGGACAACCTCAATAGAAGGCTGAGAAGTTCAGAAAATCATCCAGCTACTCTTGATGACTTAGGAATCCAACTCAGAGAAATCTGGGAAGGGTTAGATCAGAACATTTTAAAATCACTCATTTTGAGTATGAACCGTCGTTGCCGAGCTGTAATTAACGCAAGGGGTGGAAATACCAAGTATTGAATCACTTATCAGCATTCCAGTATTTTCAAATTTGTTTATTTCTCTTCTTTCACATAAGATTTTTAATTTTAATGTGTCTTGTTTCGTTCAAAACCTTCCCGAGAGAAAATAAAAAATAAGTTATAAAGTCAATGTAGAGTTAACTTTCATTAAAATTGAGACTTTCAGAATGTGCGTTAATTTTTTTGCGCAGTGTATTTTCGATAACGAAGCAAAAATTCGAAAAAAAAATTGAAAAAACGTCATATCTTCTTTATCATAGATTTTCGGACCATGCTTCACTAGACACAATTCGCTGCGAATGACGTCTAGTATATCCGAGAGAATATCTCTTTCCAAGGATCACATTAAATTACCAAACACCCTGTATACGTGTATTAAAGAATACAAATCTCATGTTACCTGTATGTTTCGTTCTGTTTTGGTATCCAAAGAACTGGTAGCTTCATCCAAAAGAACTATATGAGGAGCTTTCAGGAACGTACGTGCTATGGCGACCCTTTGCTTTTCTCCACCACTCAAACGTAAACCTCTTTGGCCAACCTGGCAAGAAAATATTATACATATAATATATTGTAAAATACATTATGTACGGGATGACCAGATTTTGACGTTAGTGCTACATCTCATGATTTATTATACAGATGTGGAAGAAACGGATGGAACACGGGAGTTCCAGTGTTAAACTCAAGCAGGCTCGGAGTCCAGTGGAACAGTGGAACAATCGAAACCTCAGAGCGATGCGATATTGATTAAGCGGCAGGTCTGTTGGAATGGCATTCCGAAAGCTGTGATAAGGGTAAGATCGGAGCATTGGTTACAGCAAACGCTGGTATTTCGGTGGTAGTCGCAAGACGCGACGTTGCCTGTGTCGTTGCCGAACATAGCGTTTGCTGTAACCAATGCTCCGATCTTACCCTTATCTGAGTTTTCAGAATGCCATTTCAACAGACCAGCCGCTTATTCAATATCGCATCGCTCTGAGGTTTCGATTCTTCCACTGTTCCACTGGAGTCCGAGCCTACTTGAATTTAACACTGGAACTCCTGTGTTTCCATCCGTTTCTTCCACATCTGTATACCATTCGTTTGCGAGAAATAAACTCGAATGTGCTGGTTATCTTTTTCCTTAAATTTCGATTTTTCAGGAAATGAGAGGGACTTTCGAGAAAATTCGAACGGCACAACTCAGTACATGAGTAGCACAAGAGAGGTACATCAGGGGAGGCCTGCCCCCCTTAAATACGCCGGTGCAGACAGATATACAGACTGACCGGGAGACTGATGTCAATATTTTTTTTAGATTCCTCGACCCTAGGCTATCCGAAAATGCCCCATGTATGTTATACGATTTTTCAGTGTTTTACGAAGGCATATCGTTTTGCCCAAATGTTTGAATTTTGAGCCGAAAATGGTCCCAAACGATAATGTAATGGTAATGGCATTGTTTAAACAATGGTTATAGCATTTATTGCTCCACCAATGAACGAACACTTCAAAGCACCTGCTAAAATTTTTAATGTATTTTTTCAGCTAGGTTTGAAAAATACATATCTTCCTATGCAGTTAGTATTTTGCAGTTTTTATTTCTTCAACATGAAAAATTAGTAAGCTCACTGAAATAACTGTAATTCACCCTAAAAGGCTTGAAAGCTAGAACTTCAGTTTTCAGTAGGATGTACACAAACATTGATTTTCGATTTAAGAAAAGCCCCGAAGAGGAGCTTTTTAGCGCTCGTTCATTGGTGGAGCAATAAGAAGTTTACTTCTTCCTCTGAGGGCGAAAGTAATAGTCAGCTAGTGTATAACCAGATAATGCCATTGTTTTCGCACTGTCGAGACAGCACCAGTGATACTGACATCAATGTCAGGATCATTTTCACCCAGAAGTAATTCCAGGCCGTCCAATTTATTTGATATACATTGAACATTATGTTGAAGCAGGAAGCAGCTTTAACCTTTTAACTGTGTCAGTATTCACCCCTAACAGGCGGATCATCTTTTTGAGATAAAAAAACGATTAACTGTTAGCCCTTTTAGATCCATCCAGAGCTTTTTCATATTCAGAGCCTGGAATTGAACCTTGAACGATAAAAGCTTTCCGGATATTTTGAAGTGAGCTTTTCACATTTCACTGAGGAAAACTTCTGCACTTAATACTAAACTTTTCAATACCCTCGACGGACAAATTTTCTGAACAATAGGGTATATGCATAATTTTTGAAAATACGTTAATATGATAGCTTAGCTTCTGAAATTATTATAGGCATTCCTCTATTTTCTACAACTACTTATTATTCAAAAAATAACATTCTTTTTGGATCAATTATTTTGGTTATTCAAACACACCATATTTTCGCGGGCGTTCATGACGTCACGTTACTAACTGGACGTCGAACTTCCTACACTTGAGGTGAGGCAAGGGTACTATATCTTATCTATGGGCAAGGGCTGCCATTTTTGCAGTTTGGGATGAAAGTCGAATATTTTGGTACCTATTCCATGCCATCTGTGCTCGAATTCTGATTGAAACGTTCCTTTGAAAGAAGTGATAAAAAACGAACTCTATTGGTTTGATTATTTATTAGAAAATATTGAAAAATTACAAATATTTAACATATTTCTTGCCAAAAAATTTTTAGATAGTATACACTTAATGTTATTATATTTTTCAATGCACGAAAAAACGGAGTATGAAGTGTATTTATGTGGAGCGAAAACGAGTGTTATTTCATTAGGTATATGATATGGTATACGTAAGGAATAAGTGAATTGCAACAAGTATATTTTATCAGGATACATAAAAAGCTACCATTATTGATTGCTAAACAATATCAGTTTTGAGAATTTCTGCCAATTGCTAACAACATTTTAATTTTTGTGTTTTGCTATAGCATTACATCTAACTTCTACCAACTTTCTACATCAAAAGTAAGCCCTAGTTTGTCATATAAACATATATCGAGAAATGATTCCTCTCCGAGATACGGGGTGTTGAAATTATAGAAAAGAAAATTTTTTTTATTAATAACTTTCACACTGCTTGAAACATTTTTATGAAATTTGAGACATAGGTTTTGAGCGTCAAGAAGCACTTTTTGCATAATATCATTTCTTTTCTATTCTACCAGTGGCGTCCGTACTGAAGTGAGACTGAATTTTTTCAGATAAAAAATGATACGCCACTGGTTTTCCGGCAATAAAAATTACTATGTGAATCCTTATTTAATTTGGAGCAAATTCGATCTCTTGACTTTTTGCTGTATGAGGCACCGTTTCCGGTTAAAAAAATGAAACACATTCTCATGTATGAAGAAATCGCCAAAATTTAATGAGATACATAGGTACTCACTAATAAGCCGCATTTCGCACCAAGCCAGTCCAGACCAGTCGAGTCAAGTCAAGTCGGATTGGAACTATTAACTTCGTTTAAAATCGTTTAAAACAAAAGCAATGTGAAATCTAGTTTCACACTAGGGCCTAGTGTGAAACTAGATTTCACATTGCTTTTGTTTTAAACGATTTTAAACGAAGTTAATAGTTCCAATCCGACTTGACTTGACTCGACTGGTCTGGACTGGCTTGGTGCGAAATGGGGCTAATAAGACTTTCATTGCTATATCAAATTTTGGCGATTTCTTCATGCATGAGAATGTGTTTTATTTTTTTAACCGGAAACGGTGCCTCGTACAGAAAAAGTCAGGAGACGGAATTTGCTCCAAATTGAATGAGGGCTTATATAGTATTTTTTAATGTCGGAAAAAACAGTGGCGTATCATTTTTTTTAACTGGAAATATTCAGTCTCACTGCTGTACGGATGCCACTGGTAGAATATAAAAGAAATATTATGCAAAAAGTGCTCCTTGACGTTCAAAACCTTTGTCCCAAATTCCATAAAAATATTTCAAGCAGTGTGAAAGTTATTAATAAAAAACATTTTATTTCTATAATTTTAACACCCTGTATCTCGAAGAGGAAAAAATTCTTGACATATATTTATATAACAAACTAGGGCTTATTTTTGTTATAGAATACGTCGTTAAAATTTCTTGGTTACGATCTGGACCACCCTGTATAAATTGGATACATATTTAACTTAGACTAAGTATATAGTCTAAGATATTTAATTAGCTCTAAATCAGTGAATATGCATGTTGTAAAAATAGTTTAACCTGAATTTATTATCTTTAAATTTTAATGGACGTTCCTGCAACTGCACATAAGATAATAAATTCAGGTTAAACTATTTTTACAAAACATGCATATTCACTGATTTAGAGCTAATTAAATATCTTAGACTAGAATAACAAAATTTTCTTCATTCCGATCATTGAGTTTGAAACTTGTTCTCATTGAATCCACAGTACCATAAAAACAACACCCTAATAAATTTAAGAAGGATATGTTAGTTGATGTCCCATCGCAAGTAACACCCCAAACTCTTAACCCTGCTTCCGTAGTCAATTGTACAGCAGTACTTATCAGGGCAGATTGAGATGCTGCACCTAATTTATCAGTTCAAAAATAACCTATTGGCCATTTACTAAAAACTCTGACTAATAACATAAACACTAAGGCTTCTGTCGCTAAAGTTTCATCACCACTTAATGAGAGATATCGTCCATATAGCCCATGTATTTGCCTCTTTTTGAATCCCAGATTCTTTCAGAACTAATGGCCATTGCATCCACTATCAAATTACAGTCTTTCTCATTTACAGGAACATTTCTCAAGGCCTCGAATACTTCTTTAAAGAATCCAGCTTCTGCATTTACAGAAGATGTCCAACTGGTAAAGGTTGACTTGTGCGGCAATCCCATTATTTTTCTGAAACAACATAATCAAACTGTCACAATCAAGTTATAATGCCTCAGGTCAAATATATGCTACATGTATCCTTACCTGCAGTAATCATAAGCTTTTGGGGGGCAATAATGCAAAGTCAAAGCAAATTTCTTCATATCATCACTTTAACTATAGCCCTTTGCTACCCTTCCCCCATTTTAAAGCTGAAGAGCTAAGATATTTTTGAAATCACCTTCAGACCTCCCCAGAAGAAAGTCTTCCACTTCATCGTTAATATATCCACATTCTTTTAGCACCTTCAGCTTTTCCCTCAAGTTCTTAGTTGGCTCATTACGCCTATTTAGTTTTTGCTTTAGGCTTTTTATGGTTCTTCTATAAGTACTTATAGTGCTACTGGTAACAATTGTTTGAGTTCCAACTGTGCATTTAAAGTGTTCGGTATCGTTTATCTCACTCACACTCTCTTCACTAATTTGAAACTCAGGTTCTTCTTTCACAAAAACTGCAGCAAACTCTCTCGGGGATTCTGCTAATATTTCTTTCTGTAAAATTTTCCTATTCACAGTAGATTTCTTTATATTGATTGGAAAAGCCTCGAATTTAGATGGTACAGCAGTTGGTTTCAGTCGCCTGATGTAAGTTCCTGGTCTTTCTAGAAAATCTGATTGAATGAAATGGTCCCCACACAATTTGGATGATTTTGATGGGACGAAATTTTCCCGTCCCACAGCTGCTAGCCAGGCTTCTAAAAGCTTTGGATTTTTAAGCGGATAACTGAAAATCGAAACGTATCAGTATTTTTTGCATTTTAAACGAATATGAATGTTTACCTGAAAAATTGAAGTGGAACTCCTTTTATATATTGATTGGAACAACCATATGCCGTACAATAATGCACCATTCTGATGATTTTATACTATAGTTCCTTCGAACACAGTGTAATACTGTAACGTCGCAAATTCTAATATTTGAAAAATTGACAGCTCTCAAATCCAACCCAAACTGCAAATGGCCGCCGTTTGCGTCAAAATTTTTGACAGGTCCGCAGTTTGGGGTGGATTTGAGAGGCGTCACTTTTTCTATGAATTAAAATATTAGAATTACCTATATTCCTTTATTTATTTTATTTCAACGAATTAAAATGAAAAGAATCGAAAATATTTATAATTTTAATAGAACGAAATGTCAGAGTTCACAAAACACTAATATCATTGTTTAAGGAGAAGATAGTTAGTTACTTCGGTTCAAATATCATTGGAGGATATTGGACAATATCGTTAGAGGGCGCCACTCCGGAAGAGGACCAACATGATGGGTTGCCTATGTGCAATGTTGAAAATTCAGACGAGTATTAATTTTTGGGTATGGTGAACAACAGATGTCTCTAGTGACGAGCTATTTTTCTTCACGTCAACGTGTCTTGCATCTTGCTCCACAACTTCTCTCTTGTATGCCTGTGTAGTATGAAATATCCGAGGGTCCAGAGTAATAAAATTTTTATTACTCTGAGGCCCTTAGGGTTGGGATTTGAGAAATATTTTCGATTTCGTCGTGAGATCGCTAGAAGGAATTTTTTAACTCAGTAGCAAAGAAATATTATATTAAAGAAGTGAATGATTTGCGAAATTTTTATATTCTCTGATATGTTTATGCTAAAGAAATTTGGGCATCCTGTTTGTAGGTACCTATGCAGTCTCTTGAATTTAAATAAATGAATGATATAATTATTGTATCAATAATCAAAGCCACGTAATGAAAGTGTTTTCAAAAGGAACATTTCAAAACTGGTATTTTTCACAAAACGTTCAGGATTTGAAGGTGAAAGTTGAATGCATAAAGAAATAGAATGAAACCAACAGCTCCAATGATATTCATGAATGAATTTTTCTGGTATGAACAAGCGCTTATAAGCTTCAAATCACTTCGCTGTGCATATACAGGGTTTTCCGGTTAGAGGTGTCATTCTGGATATTTAAAGCAGAATTATAGTTTTTGAAATAAATGATCGGATGTTTATTTCATGCCGTTAATTTATAGTGGAAAATAACTTCATGCAAATGACCACCACGACCACGCTCACAGAACAATATCTTTTTAATGAAATTTTCCATAACAAAATCGAAAAGTGTGGCTACTCTATGTACTCGATAGCCTCACGAATTCCGTCCTTGAGGTATTGAATCGACAATGGGCTATTGGCGGAGCTTTTTCGGTAAAAGCTCGATCAAAGGTTTAGTTGGTTGTGTGGCACGTAGTGCTGTCTTGTTGAAGTAAACGTTGTCCAGATCCATACAATTAGATTCCGGTCATAAAAAAATGGTTAATCATCTCTCGATAGCGCCAAGTTAAGTAATTAGTTGAGGTCCCAAAGACTCCGCCGGACCATAAACTGCACTAAACACTTACACGTTGAGGATAGACAGGCTTTATAATAGTAATAATAATACAAACAATGAAAGCAGAGAATAATATTAATTGATTAAAATCAACTATTGGTTGATTTTAATCAATTAATATTATTCTCTGCTTTCATTGTTTATATTATACCTGCGTTCCTATTAACGCACTAATTCTTATTTCGTAATAATAATAATATTCGGTTTGTGTCTCTAATTAACGAATTTTGAGCCGAAACGGCCTCAAACGATAGGGTTCTACTCCGTGATGACGAATCCGAGGTCAAATACAATTCTGTTCTGTTTGTTCTAGAGACTTGAGAAGTTCGTTAACCAGCGAAATCGTACAGGGTGTTCCATAAAATATGGCCATTCAAGATTTCCGTCCCGCCATATCTCAGACAAAACAAAACCAATCGATATCTAATCGATAATTTTGCGGCTACATGCAAGATGCCCATAATAAGCCTTTTGCAAATTTGTGGCCATAATGTTAACCATATAATTTAATTTAATGTTATTACTGGATTTTTACATATTTCATTTTTTTAATCATTTCCAGAACATAATTCCGGTCGTGCCTAGATTTTGCATTCATATACTAAGCATGAATCTCAAGTCCCATACAATTTTGATGTGATAGAATTATTGCTCTACTAATAGACGAGCGTTCAAAAGTACCTGTTCGGGGCTTTTCTTGCATTTTTTAACGCCATTTTCAAAAGACACATTCGTACCCTGATCACTACTCGTTTAATTGAAATTTCCATTGCATATGAGTATAAAAAAATTAAGAAAGCCCTTTCGAACGCTCGTTCTTTGGCGGAACAATGAGGCTTTAACCGCAAAATTTGTATAGGACTTGATACTACTATATAAATGCTGAATCTCACCACGATCGGAATAATAATCTGGAAATTATTAAAAAACTGGACTATGTAAAAAATTGACAATTAAAAAAACCAAATCTATGGTTCGGATAATGCGAACCTCTTGAAATTTTGAATGAATATTCAGTATATCAATGTTCATACACAAAATAAATTTCACTTGAAACGGATATCTTGTTTTGGAAATACAGTCAAACCTGTGTAAGTGACAACTGGGTAAGCGAGAAAACTCTTTAAGTGAGTGTAATTGCCTGGTCCCGTCATTTTTGGCCCCTAAAACCTCTATGTATGAGAAATAGAAGCCTCTATAAGAGAAAGTCGTAAACCACCAGTTATATTTGTGCGGCCTCTATAAGTAAGACTGCTATTTATCTATAACTCGAGAGCGAGAGCGAGAGTCAACCATGGAGGTAGTTCCCCGAAAACATATGTCTATGTTTTCGAGGAATTACCTAACATTGTCTCTGCGGGCATTTGGCCCTTACTTTCGATACAGTCGATGTTTTTTCTCATCTAGAATATTTAGACATACCAATAATTCAATTATTTGGACTTTATAACTCAAAACAATTTTTTTATTATTATTTCAGAGGTCTGAACGGAACATTTGAATGGCTGTAGTAACGAAACCGTTTGAATTTTACAATTCTGTTTTCATATTCGTGATTGATAATTTAAGGAGTACAATTGCACAAAATTTCATCCATTTCGGGTGAAATTTTTTTATCGCTGTAGATATGTAAAAAAAATTTGTGTTCGATTTTAGAAAACATTTTTTCACAGAGATTCTCAGAAAATAGTGCTCATTCAGAAAATAAAATTCAATTTGACAACCGAAAAAAAATGTTTCGAACATTGCAGGTTTTCCGCCATTTTGTGAATTTTTTTCTGGAGTTCGTCAACTTTTCTGAATAGAGGTCGCAAAAATACTGAGATTTGCCAAAAACCGTTACTTTAAGTACTTTACATAACAGACCACATAAGAATCTTGCTCAAAAATGACGTTTAACACCCTGTATCTCGCTTATGCTTCGAAAACGGGATATATTGTATAAGGCAAAAATGATTCTCCCGGTGTCCCCTACACGAATATATATGGTTGTCCAGTTTATGATGAAACACCCTGTATACATGTGTTACGTTTTTATTCGACCTCAATGAGTGATAATGATAATTTCGGAACCTTCATAAGCTAGAAACTCGGGTTAGTGAAAAACCTCCATAAGCGACAAAAACATTGCGGTCCCTTTAACTCTCCCTTATCCAGGTTCGACTGTATAGCAATTTTTTTTTCGAATTTCAATTGAATTTTCTATGGTTTACACAATGCCATTTTTTGAAATTTTGCATGAATATTAAGTATAATATACCAATCTTCCTTCACGAAATGAAATTCACTTCAATCGGATATATTGAATTTGACCACGTATCGTCATCAGGGATACGATTTATTGCCGCCAAAGTCGATATTGACTCAAGAATTCAACACAAGAGAAACAAAGCATAGGTATTTTTTCTTTTTTCCAATGACATTGATTAGAAATATATTGCCAATAATAATACATTTCTTGTCAGTATTTTGAAACTTCAGTCGTATTTCTGAACCGAAATAATTTAATTATAAGGAAAACGCCTCAATTTCGCTGCGATAACTTTTTAAATAGGTAATGTTTTATCATAGTTTTCGTGAGTGCAAAGACCTCACGTTGGTACTAATTATTCGTCGCATTTGTTTGAAGAAGAATTCATGGCTATCAAAAAAAACTTCAAAATAAAGTCTAACCAAATAAATTCACGTTTTGCGATTCAATTTAAAACACGTTTAATTTAGCGAAAACCAAAAATTATTCTTATATTCAATTTTTTCTATTTTATATTTTGCCTTCAACTACGATTCAAATTTCAAACTTATTCCCTTCACTACCTTAGAATAGAAAAACTAGAATCGCATAACACAAACAGACCCTGTAATTATCAAAGTAATAAAATTCCCAACTGGAACCCTGGCTTACTCTATTCATCGACGAACATGTGTTGGAATTTACTCAGTTTCGAATGTTTCGATTCTTCAAACTTCACGTCATAAAAATAAAGTTTCATAGCAGAAATAGAAACCTCTTTACCGATAAGTAATTATTCAAGTATCCGCCAAGAGGGCGTATTAGGATGGACCCTAAAAATTTATAGTTTGCCACATAATTCTAATAGGTACCGCCACATACGCACATCCAATGCCTTTAGCAGGGCGAGTAACTAACTATCTTCTCCTTAAACAATGCTAATATATAGAGTTCGTTTTTCATCACTTCTTTCAAAGGAACGTCTATGTTTCAATCAAAATTCGAGCACAGATGGCATAAAACATCAAAATATTTGTGGTTCATCCCAAACTGCAAATGGCGGCCATTTGCCTCATTTTTTCTACGACTACGTGACAGTTGCTTAGTATGAAAATATGATCTGCGGAGCGAGCAAGATTATCTGTTACGTCAAGACATTTGTTGTAGAGTGAAAATAATAAAAGAACGCTCAGGCGCAAAAGGCTTGTCAAGTCCAAGAATTCGTAACCTCAAAATTATTATTTGCTGTCTTTCGCTCTGAAACGGCGTCTCTGCTTTCGCGATACCACAACAAAATTAGTTTCATCTTTCGTTAAAACATCCAGAACATAAATAACTAACCTAAACTGTCCTAAACTAATTCTTAGGTTAGAAATAAAATGACCTTTGGAAGAGCTCTCGCTTTTGAGCGGGAGCGAATATCTTCTTGCTCGCTCTGATAATAAAAGATCACGATGCAGAGTGAAGTGAGCGAAGAGAGCTTAATAAAAGACCAGCAGAGCGCAAGAAGTGCACGCCGAGCAGAATATTCGGATTTCAGACGTAGCAAGTAAGGAAGTTCGACGTCCAGTTCATAGACAAACTACTAGGGTAGTTTATCTATGGTCTAGTTTGTTGAGAGCTGACTTTTCGCAAGGCGGTACCGGGTTCGAATCCCGGGTAAGACATGGACGTTGTGTAATGTCTAGGTGGTGGTGTGTCGTCCTTAAAGGGTGTGTCCCTTACAGCGCAATACTTTCAAAAATACAGATATTGGGCACATAGCATAATTGCTGAACCCATTGGTGTTAGAATAAAAAAACAGATTTTAATTAACTGGATATGTAATTCTGTATTTTTTTGCATTTTCGTTTAATTATTTCTAATTAGGGAACGAATATTTCAGGCGCCGTATTCTCGGGAAGTGATATTCGAAAACGTATACGAACTTCATTGCGCGGTGTGCATTTTTGCAGGTAAAACAGGGACTCGCGCAATGAAGTTCGTATACGTTTTCGAATATCACTTCTCGAGAATACGGCACCAGAGCAACGATCTACTTTGCTTCTACTTGACATGTGAATATGTAAAGTAGTAACAAAGTAGATTTAAAAAAATAACACTTGAACTAAAAATAAATTTTATGCAAATACCCTATTCCCAACTACTAATGCTCTATTTCGTTCATGGAAATGGAAACTATTTTCCATTCTTCGGTACTTTTAATGTTCGTTGATCGAGTTTTCTCAACTTGTGATTTTAGTCAATTTCTAGCTATACTATCATCCCCCGCAAATGAACTGCCTTCAATATATTCTGGCTCAAATGTTTGATTTTCGATGTTGGATCATTGGAAAATTTGAAATGGGGTGCTCTGACTAAAGTAGTATCAGCATGTGCTACAGTAACGGCAACCGACTCCGTGCCTGGCCCCGTATTCTGAACAAGTGATCTTTCAAACATAGAGAATTTGTTCTATGCTTTCAAAATCAAAGCGTATACGAACTTCATTGCGCGAGTCCCTCTTTTACCTGCAAAAATTCACACGCGCAATGAAGTTCGTATTCGCTTTGAAAGATCACTTGTCGAGAATACGGCCCTGTTATTTCAGATACTCCGCATGATGCACTGCTGTTAGTGTTGTTTGTATTATTTGAACTATCTGTGTTCTTCATGAGTTTATGAATCACAACATTAGTCCGGTCAATTTAGACATAAAAATAGTGATCAAATAACCAAAATTCCGACAGAGCCAAATTTTCGTAGAGACCTTAGGTTTACCACAAGGAATAATGTCTCAAAAGTTCCCATCAGTCCCATGTGTGCCTAGGGACTTATTTGGGGTCAAAGGTTAAAATTTTAGGTTTTTTGGATTTTTCTCGAAAACGGTAAGTTTTATCGAAAAAGTACCTCAAGTCAAAGTTGTAGATCTTAAAATTCTCTATGAGAATGGGCCTAATGTTTTTCTCTCTAAGATCCACTATTTCCCAGATATTGCGCTTGTAAGAATCACGTTCTACATAATATGCACACATTTCCACACCACCTGTGAGGTAGTGTACTCGGCGCGTTTTTTTAACGTGGTATCCTCGGTAGGCCTATTCCACGAACCTTTATGACGTTATTTTCAGGAATAATAATTATTCAAAAGTCTGAAGATTAGTGATATGGGTTACTGAGTTTAACTGTCGTTCTAACTTTTTTATTACTTTAATCTGACTCATACTCTTCATATTCGACTTCAACAATCATGCTTTCTTCAATTTCTTCTTGTTTTTCTTCTTCTCCTTCCTGTTGATGAATGCTTAGAAACTGTTCAAATGAAGATGAATCAGTTGTATCTTTATCAAAATCATATGAATCTTCCTTGTATTTAGTTCAACATTTGAGCAAGAGACATTTTGGCAATTGGTACCTACACGCTGGAGAGCACTGCAACCCTACTTTTTTACAGCCACATTTGGCACTACAAGTACTACAACCTTTCTTGCGATTGCAAAAAATAGTGTTAAGAAGTTTTTCTGGATCAGTGGGCAGTAAAGTTCGAATCGGTTCCAAAGTAGGTATTATTTATCAATTTCCAACTCCATTCTTCAGGGTTCAGTTAATTGCTTTGCCATGTCTGAACTTGATAGCATACTCGAAACAAAAATGTTGAGTAGCAGATGCCGATGTTGGAGGAAGACAAGATAGTTGTACTTGCTTATTGTTAAGTGTATTTTTTACAAATGTTAAATATCTGTACCTATCTATGCAATCAATTTTTTGGAGCTCCATAAACCGCAAGAAGAAATCGAATTCCTTTAATAATTAGTGTTTGAAGTGAAGAATTAATTTCTTTAATTACTTTGATTGATTTTATTGACTGAGCAAAAGTATTTAAAGTAATCAATTCTTCACCTCAAATACTAATTACTACAGGAATTCGGTTTCTTCTTGCGGTTTATGGAGCTTCAAAAAAATTGATTGCATAGATAGGTACAGATATTTAACATTTGTACAAAATACACGTAACAATAAGCAAGTACAACTATCTGGTCTTCCTCCAACATCGGCATCTGCTACTCAACATTTGTTTCGAGTATACTATCGAGTTCAGACATGGCAAGGCAATGAACTGAACCTTGAAAACTGGAATTGGAAATTGATAAATAATACATACTTTGGAACCGATTCGAACTTTACTGCCCCCTGATCCAGAAAAACTTCTTAACACTATATTTTTGCAATCGCAAGAAAGGTTGTAGTGCCAAATGTGGCTGTAAAAAAAAAGAGTTGCAGTGTTCTCCAGCGTGTACCAATTGCCAAATTGTCATCTCTTGCTCAAATGTTGAATTAAATAAAATAGAGGAAGATTCATGTTATTTTGATGAAGAGACAACTGATTAATCTTCATTTGAACAATTTCCAAGCATTCATCAACCGGAAGGAGAAGAAGAAGTACAAGAAGAAATTGAATGACATGATTGTTGAAGTTGAATATGAAGAGTATGAGTCAGATTAAAGTAATAAAAATAAGTTAGAAAGACAGTTAAACTCAGTAACCCATATCAATAATCTTCAGACTATTAAATAATTATTGTTCCTAAAAATAACGTCATAAAGGTTCGTGGAATAGGCCAACCGGGGATACCACGTTAAAAAAAACACGCCGAGTACACTACCTATGGGTGATGTGGAAAGGTAATGCATTTTATGTAGAACGTAATTCTTACAAGCGCAATATCTGGAAAATAGTGAGCCTTAGAGAAAAAATTATAAGGACTGTTTTTATAGAGAATTTTCATATCTTAAACTTAGCTCTGAAGTACTTTTTCGATAAAACTTACTGTTATCAATAAAAATCCAAAAAACCTAAAATTTTGACTTTTGACCCCAAATAAGTCCCTTAGCACACATGGGACTGATGGGGACTTTTGAGACTTTATTCCTTGTTGTAAACCTAAGGTCTCTACAAAAATTTGGCTTTGTCTAAATTGACCGGACTAATCCTTCTTCAGAATTTCGCTCTCTGAAGTGGAAATCCTGAACTTCAAAAGGAAGTTATTCTCCATAAGTAATGAGTTTTTTTCTCCTAACTCGAAGATAATTTTCATTAAAAGCTCTTGTTGTGTAGATTCCAGAGATACGTACATTTTTATTTTCGTTATCGATCATAGGTGATATTACCAGCATTATGGTCAGTGGTAGATTAAAGGTCGATATGACAGCACTTTTTCTATTTTATTTGCAGAGCCCGGTTGGAAGAACTTTTAAGTTCTAACAAATATTACATTTTATAAAACTTTTAACTAATGTGCGTTTACAAGAGGAACATTCGTTTGGAATTTGAAAAGACTCGCTCGACATAACCTTCCTGTTCGACGACATGTTTATAAATTCACTCGTTTAAGTAGAACGAGCTCTCAACCATAAAAAAATTTTGACATTTTTGTACTATTTTCAGGTGCAAAAGTCATAAATTTCTTTACCGTACAAAATTCACTCGTTACTTAGCAACACTTTTAATCCTAGGATTAAAAACGCTACTTTTAATCCTTGGATTAAAAGTAAATGCATTTGAAGTCTACTTGACAATCAGTGTCATGATTCTGTGTTCAAATTCATAAACAAATTATGAACGATTTTTCACTAAAACCAATTTTATTGTAATTTTGACTTGGTTGGAGAAAAAATAGTATATATTATAATATAATATACTATTTCAGTTAGTGGGTAATGATATAATAAAATACAATATTCACTTATTACTTCGAAGATTATTATAATAAGCTCCCAAAATATGGAATTGTTTTTCAACACCCACACCAGGTATATTAATAGAATTATCTATGATTTAATTTTTCACATTATTGCTCAGAAAACACGGAAGCGCCTAAAACATGCCCTTAAGATGTAGTTTTTCGATAGCGGGCCTCCAATATGTCTCTCGAAAAAGGAAAACATGACATGTAGGAAGTCTGCCCATGTTGGCACCCTTAACGAATTATTTACATATTTCATTAAAGGAATATTTTTCTATGTCATCGAGTGTACATATTTACTGCTACTCGTATGTAGTAGGTATGCATTCTTATATATAGTTTCAATATAAATTGTTAAAAATTTGGATTATAGCACTTTTTAAAATTTGGCCACGGGTGCCATCATGAGATCACGTATGTCCTTTGATGGCATATAACTTAAAATAAAATGATATTATTCATTGAAATGTTTTATTGAAGAAAATAGCAGTCCTATTTCATGAAAATTAAAAAGATAAGTGTAAAGAAACTAAATTTACATTCTTTGGCAACGTCAAAATATAAAAATATAATTTTTATACGCACAATTCATATACGAATGTGATTTGCACTAGCACACTCGGCATGGCACCAGCGGGCGCATTTCTGGCAACGCAACCAATTCTCCCTTGGTCGAGACATGGACAACAGCTCAGAGTAAGAAAAAAATTTGTTTATGTTTATTTCTTACTCTGAGGACAACAGCTTATAACAATAAAGACAAGCGGCATCTGAATCATCGTCATAATGTCTTTCCTCATTTTCCTCATTTTCTTCTACGAACCTAATCTGTCTTTTGACCTTTCTAGCTAGCTTCTCTCTCCCTTTATTTGTCTTCTCTTCTTCTTCCAACTTCTTTTCTTTTATGTCAGGGGTTGTATTGAGGATTCCAACTTTTCCTCGTTTTCTTCTTCTGTTCACTGTTGATTCTGCAACGGTAGTTGGCAGTGGTGGGAGTTCTTGTATGATTTTCAATGATCTCGATACTTCACTTGAAACCATTTTCATTATTTTCGGATACCTCTAATATTTCTTGCGAAGTACCAGGGTTTGGAGGAATCGTCTCTTGATATTGATTCTTTTTCCTATGATGGCACCCTATGCTATCATAGGAACACTCTGGCTATGCCATCATAAGCATAAGTAACATATATTTTTCAACAAAGCGAAAAAGGTACTAAAAAGACGAAAAAACCTAAAACTTTCACACTGAAAGCATTGTTATAGAGTGATTAAAGGAAAGTATAATCATTTTTTACACAGATTTTTTGAATATCCAAATAAAATGAAAAAGAATGAAAGAACTATCATACATCAACACTTACCCAAATGATTGAACTCTTATAACAGTCACAAATTGCCACGTATTCAAGGTGTAACTACGTATATCAAGCGTAAATGCCATTTGGCGTACAAACTCAGTAAATATAAGTTTGTTCAGTTGATGTTAACAGACTTCTTTGAAGTGTGCCATCATAAGCAGGATGCCATCATAGGCATACTTCCCCTACGTGTATAACTTTTTTGTATATTTAGTAATTAAGGAGAATACATACATCAAAATCTGGCCACCCTGTAAAACGTTTTTGTACAGTGCATTCCATTTTGGATGAGACTGCCAGGTTTCTCGCTTGTTATTTAAGATGGAGCCTTTCTGTTTTCACGTTCCTGTCCTACTTCTTCGTGAAACTCAAATTGGTCTAATCAGATTTTGCACAACTGTTTCCGTTCGAGGGATACGAGGCGATTTAGGAAATTGTTACTTTTTGTTATCTTCGAAGAAAGAAATAATGCTGACCTGAAAACTACCCCTGAATCAGAATTCTGCGTAGAGTCCAATTTTTTTTCGGGGTATGCTTTTGAACATTCAACACAAACCTGTATTTTTTTTAATGTTATATTTTTTATTTTTATCCTTCAAAATGATATATGACACAATTACAGTATGTATTCGTTTTGAGGAGTTTCGAGCTCCTGAGCTGTTCCAATGCTTGTGCGCAGCCAATGGCAAGCCGTATTTCGAGCTTTTGAGTTACTCAGGAGCACGAAATATCTCAAAACGAATAGGCTGTATGTAGGTAGGATGTTAAAAAATGTCAAAAACACAAAAGCATCAAATAATTATGATTTTTTGTGAATAGGCTATGGATTTCGCATATGAAAAAATAATCAATTGGATATTCACATTTGTGATTTTATTTATAGTTGAGTAAGCAAACAAAGATAATACACCCATCACTAACATGACAAACAAAACGCAGGTACCTACCTAATAGAAAACAAATAAATAATATGAAAATTCATAAACATTGCATATTATCTTACAGATTAAACTGTTCAAATTGCTGTCCATTTTCCCTAAAGCCGGGTTTAGACGAAGCGCACCCACTCGCGAGTCAAACCTCGTCACCTACTCGCGCACCAAAACTCATCCTCGCGCCAGTGTTTACACTACGCGCTGGATTCGCCTAGAAGGGTGAGCCAGGATGAAGGCGAGGTAGTAATCAGCCTATTATAAAGTCCGAGACTCGACTAGCTCCAGAAGCGTGTTCAAACGACACAGCGAGGCTTCTTTGATGCGCGACTGAAAACCGACCGGCAATGACTCAACCCGAGGACGAGGGGCCTCATGACGAGGAGCATGTTTACACTATGCGTCGCGAGGGAGCGGAAGCGAAGCTGGTGCGCGAGTAGGTGCGCTTCGTCTAAACCCGGCTTAAAACATAATTGACAAACCTTCTCAATACGCCTGAGTGCATTAAATATTATAAAAGGGTGGGTATGTAAATCCTGGAAAACTGCCTCTGTTGATGCTGATACTGTATATTTTATTTTTCAAATAGCCGCAAAAGAAAAAGTCTAATATGGACAGATCAGGTGATCTCCAATGCCTAGGTACTTGATAAAACAATGCTCCCAAATGCACAGTAGCCATAATAACACCAAGGATGTTTGTATTACCAATGACCTACTACTACAATCAAAAGTAATAATCCTCTTACTGAAATTTGGGAAAGTCATTGCCCATTAAGAAGAAATCATTATTGTTTGTTGTTTTATTGTTTTTTAACATTTCTGAACATCCTACCTACATAGTATATTATACATCATTTCGGAGGGAAAAAATAACGAATTCAACTGAGTAATAATATACAGGATGTCCCATAAAAATATAGGTTTGTGTTGAATCTTCAAAACCATGCCCCGAAAAAAAAATATAGTAGTAGAGTACGCCACTGGATTCTACGCAGAATTCTGATTCAGACGTAGTTTTTAACTCAGCATTATTTTTAACAACTTCGGAGATAAAGGAGGGGTTCGAAAATTATCAATTTCCAAAATCGCCCTGTATCTCTTGAACGGAAACAGTTATGCAAAATCTGATTTGACCAACTTGAGTTTCACGAAAAAGTAGGACAGGAACGTGAAAACCGCAAGGCTCTATCTCAAATAACAAGCGAGAAACCTGGCTGTCTCACCCAAAATGGGATGCACTGTACACTAACCTCAGTCTCGAAACCATCTTTGAAACCTAAGATGCTACTGTGCAGGTCAGCTCCTTTGGTGGCATCAACAATTTCATTTTCGTCTGCATTCAGATTTCCATAAAGAATGTTATATCTATTGAGAAAACAGAAAAGTAAAATAAGAAAATATTTGATGAAGTGATCGGTTACTTTTTGTAGGTTCATTGAATACGATACAACTGTACCTGATGGTATCATTAAAAAGAACTGCATCTTGAGGTACTACACCAATTGCCTTTCTCAAGGACTCTTGTGTTACATCCCTTATATCTTGACCATCAATAAGTATAGATCCAGATAAAACATCATAAAACCTCAACAACAGTCTTACTATTGTGCTTTTTCCACTACCAGATGGCCCAACCTGCAGACAAAAATAATAAATAATGAAATGAAGATTTTTCAGCTCAAAGTAAGAAGTAAACATAGAGATGTTCCTACGCGTGAATAGAACTGCATTGTAATCAAAGATCTACATATTATTATATACAGTGTGTTTGGTCATGACTTAGCGATAATTTAAGGGCATCAAATATACCTAATATTATCGACAAAAACACCCAAACTTGAAAGTTTACCCCCTCAGTTTTGGAGTGGCCCCCATTTCAAATTTACTTTTTTATTTTCGTTGACCCTTCCAAATAATATCGATTTCTTTGGACATAAAGGTTCTACAGATGTGAAAAAAATGTTTTTTGAAAGATGATACTACCACCTTTCATTAAAGTGGAACAATATGAGAACATATAACTTGAAAATGTTACAAAAAAATTCTTTAAAAAATTTAGTAAAGAAATGTACTGATTTTCTTAGTAAATTCGTAATAGTACAAGAACTTGCACATTGAAGTATAATTTTTTTCTTAATGAGCTAACAAGCAAGGATATTAGCTACAAAACGATACCAACATAATTTCTGTAAGTTACATATTTGGGAAGTAATTGCTGCTCGAACATGCCCACATGAAAATTGATAAAATGAAAAAAACCTCATTACTGTACTTTCGATAATTTTCAATGTTCAAACAATCAAATTAATCATAAAAATTGCTCAAAATGGCCGCCTCTGCTCTGTAGACAGGCAGTGGCCTTCGCCTTCATGACGAACAGCAATAACTCTCAAATTATGTAACTTACAGAAATGATTAAAGTGTTGTTTTGTAGCTAATATCCTCGCGTGTTAAATCATTGAAAAAAATTATACTTCACTGTGCTAGTTCTTGTACTACTACGGATTTACTAAGAAAATCAGTACATATTTTCACTAAAACTTTTTTAAAGAACTTTTTCATGGCGTTTTCAAGTTAAATGTTAAACTTCAATGAAAGGTGCTAGTATCATCTTTCAAAAAACATTTTTTTCACATCTGTAGGACCTTTATGTCCAAAGAAATCGATATTATTTGGAAGGGTCAACGAAAATAAAAAAGTAAATTTAAAATGGGGGCTACTCCAAAACTGAGGGGGTAAACTTCCAAGTTTGGGTGTTTTTGTCGATAATATTAGGTATATTTAATGCCCTTAAATTATCGCTAAGTCATGACCAAACACACTGTATATTGTAGAATATCTTTGATTGTAATCAACCAAGCTCTAGAGTGATGGAAAGATTTTTACTGCCGCACTGGGGTGAAGTAAACAATAGGTTAGATTCATTCCTACAATTTCTGAATATAATACAACATTTTCGTTTTTTGGCATAGCTATAAATCCCTGAATACTCTTGAGCAACAATAAACTGCCACCAAATCAGTGAAATAATTCAGTTTATGAACGTCAAAACGAAACGAGAATGTAAACACGACTCTTCAAACAACAAAATAACAACATAACGATGTTGACAAACTGACAGAATTGTGTGTACAACAGACTCTAGCTGTCAGTACCATAGTAGAGGTGCCGTCACGTGGCGTAGACCAATTATCCCAATACGGAATAATGATACGGCATAAGTTCGCAACGCCGAATGTTGTTCGTGTTCATAAACAGATTCTACTTGGCTGTGTCAATAAATGCGTGAAGGCATCTCTAGGTTTACTTTTTACTCTGAGTTTTCAGAAATGACATACAATTGCAACTGTTTCACCGGCTGGTACGCTGAAAGAAACGTTCTTCAGTATCGGTTGGTTTTCCAGGTATTCGAAGAATACGTTTTTGAAATCTATCGATCCTCCAGTGACCTCCAATATTTTTGCATCGTGTTTATCGGTTATTTCAGGTTTTTCGATTAGAATGTCGTAGATGCTTTCTATTTCTATCAAATACTTCTTCAAGCTCCTACAAAAATGAAAATAATAATTGCAACATTCGTCTCTATTTGAAATGTTTGTTAAATGTTAGACGAACATATTCAGAGGTAGGAAAGCGAAAGAGATGGAAATAGCCCAAATCATATTTTAATACAGTTTTAATTAAGAATTCCACATCAACAACTGTATTATATTATTATGCAATCAATACAGTATTAGAAAAAGTGAAATTTATGTATTGAAATTTTTCAAAAAATGAAATATGTATAAAAAATAAATAATTACAAAAATTTTAATTCTATGGTTCTGATTATGGGATCCCCTTGAAATTTTGCATGAACATTCAGTATAGTTGTTTTCATACTCAAAATAAATTTCACTCGAATCGGAAGTATAAAGTTTCTTCTTTCAATATTCCAATTGAATTTTCTATGGTTCTGTTGAAACTATGGCCTCGAAATCTTGGATTAACATCCAGAATATCGATCTCCATTCATGAAAAAATTCACTCGAATCGGATATCTTTTTATGGAAATATGAAGTTCTTTTTTTCAACATTCCAATTGAATTTTCTATGGTTCTGTTCACATTATAGTCACAAAATTTTGCATGAGGCTTATTATAAGCATCTTGTATTTTTTGTCTGGGATATTGAGAAACAAAAATTTTGAATGGCCATATTTCACGATTTGGCTGGTTCTAAACTCACCCTGAAAATTTGAAGTCTCTAGGACAATCCCTTCGAAAGTCCTGCTCACGGGCGGACGGTCCCACAGAAAGAATTTGACCACGGATTCGTCATGAGGGAGTCGAACCCTACCGTTTGAGACCATTTTCGGCTCAAAATTCGAAATTAACAGACATTTGCGAGAAACGATATAGCACTCGTTTGAGTAGAACGAGTGTTCAAAAATTGTATGTACAATTTTTTTTTCATGCTTATAGCACAAACTGGAGCAGATACCAATGTTGGCAAAATGTTTATTGTTCAAATACTTATACAGGGTGTCTGTGCGAGGGACTTTGGGAAATGACTCCTCGATGAAAATGAGCCGGGGTAGTTCATATAAATTTTTTTCGAAATCGACCCCCCTTCCAAGATACAGCTTTTGAAAGGCAATGACGAGTTGACAGTTTTTAATTTTTTTACGGCTTCTTAAGAACACTGAGTCATAAAACTATACATAATATGAAGCACTAAGTAAAAGTTACTCACACAATTTTTTTAGATATCATAACTTTATAATTAGGGGTTGAAAATAACAACCCCCCATTATTTTCATTCAAAACTAGTTTTCGTGAGATAGATTTTCGAAAAATAAAATTCTCTTATGGTCTCTAATTCAATTCTGGAGAAAAAAGTCTCCTGCAAAATTTCGATACAGTCGATACTTTTCTCGGAAAAAAATCTAAGATTATTCATTCTATGAAACATACGATGGACTGAAATGCAAAGTGATCATAACTACTTGTAAGTTTTTATTTTTTCCTAGAAAAGTATCGTGATTTTGCAGGAAAATTTTTTCTCCGAAATTGAATGAGAAACAAAAAGAGAATTTTATTTTTCGAAAATTTATTCCACGAAAACAATTTCTGAAGGAAAATCATAAAGGGTTGTTATTTTCAAACCCTAATAACAAAGTTTTGGGATAAAAAAAATTGTGTGAGTAACCATAGGCTAACTAACGGAGAATAGATGAGACACTAGTAGAACAAGCTTCAGCGACATCTTTTTTTGTACAACATTACTAATTCGTGAAAAAAGCTCAATTGAAAAAGGAATCTGTATCGTAAAGCTGCCTCAAAAAGAATTCTGTAGTGCACCTTTTGAATAGGTAGGGTCACCCATATACAATGTGCAAAAAGTTTTTTGGAATTCAATTTCCAAAAGGAAATCAGAAATGGATTCGTGCAAGTTATCGATGAGTGAGGAAATTTATTTATTTGTTTCTCATTTGTAAACGTCAGTTTCCAAAACACAATATTAATCAAGGAAGTTTATTTTTCAAGTCACTAACTTGTAAAATTGACAGTTAACTTGTAAAACTTTTACAAGTTAGTAGTATTATTTACATTGAAAGTTGTCAAGTACTTGCTTCTAATTTAATTTATTCTTCTAATCTCAGAGTTCCTGGAACAAATGTATTTCTCAATAAACGTTCTCAAACTCTTCAAAAACGATATTCGTACCTTGTTATATTCGTATCTATTCGCTTTCCTTTTCACGTACTTGCTTCTAATTTCATTTATCCTTCTAATTTCATCGTTCCTGGAACGAATATTTTTAGTAATAAATGTTATAAAAGTATTAAAAAAACGATATGCATACCTTTTTTCATTTGGATTTGGCCTTTTTCGTCAGAAATTAGCAAATATTCTCGAAGGACTTCCCTCTCGTAAAGCCACTGACAGTTGTCATAATTTTCCGATGTCATAAATAATCATAAATAGCTTACGACATTTGCGACAAATTATTGAGATTTTTTGAATTTATCTCACCTTTTTACAAACGAAAAACAAATAAAATATAAAACAATACACGCAAGGTAACGGGTTTTACTGGCTCAAGGAGGTAACTGACTCGCCTGCGGCTCGTCAATTATATCCTCCATTCGCCAGTAAAAACCCTCTTACCTTGCTAGTAATGTTATATACTATTTCATGAAAATAATACCTGCAACGAACTTTCATCTGATTTTCTTTTGGAATCGAGAAGTGAGGATCAATAATCAAATTCTGGATATAATAAAAATTTATTAACTGAAATAGATATCACCAATTGAAAATACAGATTCATTTCATAAATATCTATCAATAAACTAATAATTGCATTGAAATCATTCTCAACATGAGTTCAATAATACAAAATATGAGTATTTACCTACTAAACTTATTCAATACATGAAAAACTTTTTTGAAAACTATCTTAATTCTTATAGGTAACAGAATATATATAATATATATTATGAAATTACCTTTTTGCATCTCGATTTTCACATCCAATAACACAACACATCTTCACTCTTGCAGGCATATCGTAATTCATGATATTTCAAAAAGAATGTGTCAAACCACTCCTTGTGTCAGTTGACAATTCAAAGGTTTTTTGATAATAACGATTTTACATACTTACTATTTTCTCGATAGGATTTCATGAATGCAACGACATCTAACTATCAAATTGAGAATAATTTTTTCGTGTATTAGTATCCTCCTCCGACAGGTGGCGCGACATATACGAGTGGCTCATCTATTATTTTAGTTTGTCTATGGTGAGTAACATCTGCTTAATGAATCATATTATGTATAGTTTTATGACTCAGTGTTTATAAGGACTCCTAAAAAAATTGAAAACTGTCAACTCGTCATCGCCTTCCAAAGGCTGTATCTTGGAAGGAATTGCGAAAAAAATTGATATGAACTACCCCTGATTATTTTCATCGAGGAATCATCTCCACAAATCCCTCGCATTTGTTAATAGACAACCTGTATATTCCTTAAAATTAAGTAAAAGGAGTACTTACTTGTACAAATGGGCGAAGAAATGAATTGAACCATACATCTGCACGAAGTAATCACTGAACATAACATAGTCCCCAATAGTTAGTCCTTCTGTTGTTATGACTTTGTATACACACATCAAGGTTCCAATCATTATACTGAAGTCGACAACAAAATTCGATATTGATCTATATAACATCTCAGCTTTCATCGTCTTAAATTCTCCATCCTCAAAATATAAAATACCGAATTTAGGATCAAACAAAGAAATAAAAAAGTTCTGATGATGCGATCCTCTGAATTTTGCGTGAACATTCAGTATATCAATCTTTATTCACAAAATATAAATTTCACTCAAATTATAACTTGTTTTGGAAAAATAAAAATTCTTCTTTTCGACATTCCAATTGAATTTTCTATGGTTCTGTTAACACCTCGTTCGGCATTGACCTCCGCGAGCAGACGGATTTTTTAGTCACGTGACCACAGATCGTACAGATTCATCTGTTATATCTGGGAATAAACGAACGGTACAGAGCATCTGCCACAGAACATACTGCTCTGTTCTACTTCCATAGATTATGAGATTTCAAAGATCACTATTTTGGGAAATATGCTCATCTTTTAACGATACTTTCACCCTTTTCGTAACTCTTCCGTAAAATCTCAATTAAATAATTAGGTGCAAAGGCACTGAATGCAAAGGAAACGAGGAATGCAATATCCCCTTCTGGTCGTTCAATACGGCGATAGTTGTACCGAAAGATCCTAATTAATTAATTAATTACAGGAAAAAGAAACGAGAAAGCAACATCTCCTCCTGCCCATTCATAACTACGATAGCTATATCGAAATATTTTAATGAATTAATTAAGTTTTTAATGAATAAATGAAAACAGAAGAATAAAAGTGTTAGAATTTTTCAATCTATCGGTTGTCAGATCAGGAAACTCAACATAAAACAAAAAATATATAAAAAACATAAAACTCTATGGATAAAATCGCTTTGCTCCGTCGAAATAGATCGAGCGAAAAGATCGACGTCCGATTGCTCAGATTTTTATGACGAACGCTCCAGATGTGTACGCCCCTCAATCCGGATGTATCCGGATTCAGTTAATCTGAGATATCGAGGAACAAAAATTTGAATGGCTATATTTCATGAAACACGATGTACGATTTGGCTGGTTAACGAACCTAACCGAGCCACTTGGAACCGAACTCACCCTGAAAATCCCAAGTCTCTAGGACAATCCCTTCGAAGTTCGAAAGGTGTCGTGCCTAGTTTGCGTGAACTTATTGACATTTTTCCAGCCACGGTTTTTGACGTGGATACTGTCGATGTTGGGATAGAGGACAATCATGCGTTATTTAGTCACAGTGTTGCCAAATGTAGCTCGTGTATGATAATGAAACTAATAGCAACTCACACATGAGACAACATAACAACACAACAAAATGATTTGCCCTTTATTAGCTAATTATCAATATCTATTTTCTTGAGTGACCGTCGAAATATCAGAGAAAAATTGAAAACTAACCAGCCACGGTTTTAGCGAATACTGTGTAGGGGGTTACCCGAGGAAGGTGCGTTCTCAAAAAAAATTTTTACATAGTATTTTAAACACAGATATCAAATCTAATGAGACATTTTTTTGGGCGACCGTCGAAGTATGAGAAAAAAATTAAAAACTGACCAGCCACTGTTTTAGCGAATACTGTCTAGGGGGGTTATCCGAGAGAGGTGCGTTCTCAAAAAAAATTTTTTTGCATAGTATTTTGAACACAGATATCAAATCTAATGAGTTTTTTTTGGGGCGCCCGTCGAAGTATGAGAAAAAAATTAAGAACTGACCAGCCGCGGTTCTAGCGGGTAATGTGTATGGGGGTTTTAATATTTTTCTCTAACTTCGACGGGAGGCCAGAAAAATGTCTCATTAGATTTGATATTTGTGTTCAAAATACTACACAAAAAATTTTTGGTGAGTACGCATCTCTCCCCGATAACCCCCCATACACATTACTCGCTAGAACAGTGGCTGGTCAGTTTGTGATTTTTTTCTATTACTTCGACCAGCGCCCAAAACAATCTCCCATTAGATTTGATATCTGTGTTCAAAATACTACGGAAAAATATTTTTGTTGAGAACGCACCTCCCCTGGATAACCCCCCCAACACAGTATTCGCTAAAACCGTGACTGGTTAGTTTTTAATTTTTTTCTTATACTTCGACTGGCGGCCAAAAAAATGTCTCATTAGATTTGATATCTGTGTTCAAAATACTACGCAAAAACATTTTTGTTGAGAATGCACCTCCCCTGGATAACCCCCCCAACACAGTATTCGCTAAAACCGTGGCTGGTCAGTTTTTCAATTTTTCTCTTATACTTCGACGGGCACTCAAGAAAATGATAGATATTGATAATTATTGTTGTCTTATGTGTAAGTTGCTATTAGTTTCATTACCATATACTAGTTACATTTGGCAACACTGTGATTAAACAACGCATGATTGTCCTCTATCCCAACATCGTATCCACGTCAAAAAACCGTGGCTGGAAAAGTGTGGAAGTTCATGCAAACTCGTGCTCACGGCCGGACGGCCGATGGACAGAATTGAATTTGAACACGGAATTGTCATCAGGGAGTGGAACCCTATCGTTTGAGACCATGTTTGGCTCAAAACTCCAAAATTATAGACATTTGGGCAAAACGATATAGCACTCGTTCAATTAGAACGAGCGACCAAAATGATTGTAACTTCAAATAAAAAGTACACGTTCTGTTGCTTTATGTTATTTTTATGACATAATGTTGATGGAACCGTGTTTTTGTGATACATCTGCAACAACAATATGTTGTATTATGTTTTATGCAAAATCTCTTGATTCTCAGCTTTTTTTCCGTAAAGCGGATTTTCTCTAACTCGAAGGGAAAATACTGTCGTTTGTAGATTCGAGTTAGGGAAGTTCACTGTATCCTTTTATTCCCTGACTTCAACTTCATTGTACAAAATCCAAAAGTATACCGGGTGTCCCAGTATTTCTGTTCCAATGGATTATCTCAGCCATTAAGAAAGATACAAATTCGAAAATTTATGTTCTGCAATTTGTTCAAGATATCTTCATCTAAGAAAAACTAAAATTGAAAGTCATTTCCGGTTTGACCGGATGTGACAATAATTTTTTATTTCATATAGCACCTTATTAATTTTTCACGATTTTTATTTCTACTCAAAATATGCTTTACATTGAGGTTTTACACTTTGTATTTTACTTTTGATTCGATGGAGAAAACGTAGGTAATTTGAAATTTCATTTTCACGGTTGTTCATTATTGCATGTTAGTTACTCTGACACGCAGACGACTACTGGGAATTGTTGAAATTACAAAGAATAATGTATTTACATGTTTTCATGCATTATTAATTATTATTGAAGTCAAAATCAAGATTAATTGTACAAAATAGCGTAGCCCTGAAATTCTTCCAATTTGAAATTTCAATTGACGTTTCCTCCATCGAATCAAAAGTAAAATCATTGTTTAAGGACAACGTTAAACAATGGTAAAATACAAGGTGTGATACATCATTGAAAATTACAAGATGCTACATGAAATAATAATAATAAGAAAATTATTAGGCAGGTGGACTATTTTTATTCTTCAGGTTTTTACAAACAAATGTTCACCAACGTTTCGACACCATTCGTGTCTTTATCGAGGCTGAAAATTTTTTTAATTTATAGTGTGAATATAATAGATCCAAGTAAATAAACACAACAAATATGAAGCAAACAAATAGAATAAGTCAATATGAAATAAATTAAATAAAACAAAGATTATAACAAAACCATTGAGAACAATGAAAGTATAAATGTTTTCATATTCTCTCATACATGGATTTTTCACTTATATCAGGAACCCACCTCATTTGTTTTTTAATAAAAAACCAAGAAATTCAAATGTGACATGGAATAATTTTATTTTATGTTGACAATATAATTTTATTCCATGTCACATTTAGATTTCTTGTTTTTTTATTAAAAACGAATGAGGTGGGTTTCTGATAAAATATAAGTGAAAAATTCATGTAGGACATTTGTATATTTCGACATGGCTGAGATAATCCATTGGAACAGACATACTGGGACACCCGGTATAAAAAAGCACCATGTTGGTCGTTTGAAAAACTAATAAGTACGCAAATTGATTTTTATTAATATTCACCTGTAGTGTAGTTATAGCTTTTCTGAAGGAGTTAACTTCATACTTTTCATTGCAAAAATATTTTACAGTTTCAAAATTCAGTAAAGAGTCTAAACTTTTCTGCTTGACGTCGTAGTTGGCTTGGATTTCCTCTTTTCTGAGCTTGGATAATGTTTCCCTCTCAATAATAATGAATACTGGAAAAAAGATCACAATCGTCAAAAAATTACAGGGTGTTTCAGAATAAGTTTCCGTAAAGTTGACATCTTGATCCTCAGATAATTTTATGATGAGTATAATGTTTCTATGGACTATGATTCTTTGGCTTATTGTTTCTGAGATAGGTACGGAGTGTTTAAATTAAAAAAAAAATAGTTTTTTTCGAAAATATTTTCGACACCGTACGATTTTTCTTTGCGTTTTGGTAGTTTATGAGTATGCATTTAATTCAAGATGAGAATGGTATCTTGAGTTTTTCCATGCGACAAATACTTTCTGAGATGAAAAAATAAAATGCTATTTCTTTTAAGAGAGTTACAAAAGCCTTGGATTACTTCCAAAATCTTTCAGACACAAATGAAGGCTGCTCAGACCCTTCATTTTGATTATTTTGGTCAGATGATAATCCACAAAAGATTAAATAAAACCCATCACCAGGACCAAGTTTCTATTAATGTATGGATTCTACACAGTAGATTAAATGGAGCCCTTTTAGAATGAAAATTAACCAATTTTGTTGAAAGTTATCCTCATTATGGAAATGAAGGAACTGAGCTAACTTATTTTTTTTAGATGATATTTGTGTAATTTAGCAACACGGCAGAGAGGAATTGAATAAGTTTTTTTGTTTACATCAATAATAGAGAACCAACTATTAAATTTACGATGGAATAAGAACAGAATAATCAAATGTTCTAATTAGAAAATTTATAGATCATTTTGAAACAAGTGTATTTCGGAAACAAACTAACACTGATAGATAATATCTAAACTTTTATTCTAATCATCAATTAAATGTGAAAACAGGTATTATAAAAACACTTTATGATAGGCCTTTCTGATTTCATCTACACCTGAAATTAGAAATAATGAAATTTCCTTCATTAAAGAGTTTCTACTAGATAATCAATACCCAACAAATTTTATAGAGAACAATTTCAAATTTAGAACGAAAAATATCTAATCAAAATTCTAATGATGATCAGGTACAAACAGAAAACCGTCAAGAACAACCAAATTTGTTGAACGTCATTCCTTACATTCCTGGCCTTTCAGAGAAAATAAGAAGAATTGGTTCCAAATTCAACATAAGAACTGTTTTCAAAACACAAAATGATTTGAGATCCATTCTAACCAGAACGAAACCAATTAATGAGACACAAAAATAAAAAAATTCAATATTCCCTGTATATGTGGAAAATCTTATACAAGAGAGACATCAAGACCTTTAGAGATAAGAAAACGCGAACATAAGAACAACATCAAAAAATAGAGACATTACAAGATCACAAATCGCTGATCATGTATGTTCAAATAGCGGAGATCATATGATGAACTGGAACAACACAAAGATCCTAATGTCGGAACCTGATACTTATAAAAGGAAAATTAAGGAATCCACAGGTATTTTGTTAGATGAAGTAGATAATTTGGCCAATTGTTCTGTTGGAATAGATCTTATTTGGATTGATTAATTGAAGAAAGAAATGACATCAGGAAATTTCAAAATGAAATAAATCAGCATCTCTATACAGGGTGTCCCGTAATCAGACCGACAAACTTCTAGTTGACATTATAGATCTATTTTAGACAGATTCGATCTAAATCATATAATGCAAAATTGCTTCGTTAAGGAGCTAGTGCCCTTTGAAGATGACGTCCTGTCCACACTTTTTGCCACATATTCGCAAAACGGAGTCACATAAAGTGCTGAAAGTTTACTCATTGGCTAATATGAAAAATACGCATCGATTAGATTGAGTGCATTTCTTTCATGTCAAGCACAATCGTATCATTTGGGGGATGGCGAAGGGTATTTTTAGTTGAAACTTTTTTAACTTTCATTATTTCGCGAGATTTACATCATATTCAAAAACTCTGATGTTTTTCTTGAAATAAGATGCTCTTGTATGAAAACGCCCAGATGCACCATTTCTGAAAAAATAGATTTGAAATTTTCTCTCTTTTCACTAAGTACCTACTCAATGTTCACTTTTGTTTTGATACAATTTTCACTTGATAATGGTTAGGTTGAAGATATGTATAAATCAATTCTATCAAACAAATATAATCTTCTCCGCTAAATATTAAAAAAATATCAATTATTTGCATTCATGTTTTGCGAATATGTGGCAAAAAGTCTGGACAGGACGTCATCTTCAAAGGGCACTAGCTCCTCAGCGAAGCAATTTTGCATTATATTATTTGGGTCGAATCTGTCTAAAATATGATCTATAATGTCCACTTCACCTTTTACAGTTGTAATTCAGAAAATCAAAGTTCAATTTCAGAAAAGGGAACATGTATTTCAGAATAGGAATATGTAATTCAGAAAACAGAAATTGAATTTCAGAATAGTTAATTCAATTTCAGAAAAGCGAAATTGAAATTCAGATTAGGAACAATAAAAGCAGAGAATAATATCAATTGATTAAAATCAACCAATATTAAACCCATACTTCGGAACTAATCCCGTCAACGCACAAAGAACATGCATGGTGGTAATATCAAACGGAGCATCCATAGATAGCTATTTCGCCCTATTTGGGGCTCATCAGTATGGAGGAGCTCAGTCTGAAAGGCATTCTGGGTTCCCTTACTTGAAGAAATGTCGCCCAGCTCTGAGTATTAACAGAAACAAGACGCCATCTCTTGGGATCCTTACGAACACCTACCTCCAATGCATGAACGTTGAACGAAGTTGCGAGATGTTTATCCGTTTTTCATCAAAACTGGTGGCAGTCCAACTTTGTGGATTTTACCTTCAGTCGATGAAGTGGAAACGCTCGATTATTCGTCATAAACCAGACGTGGTGATAATAGTACGAAATGAAAATTATCGCGTTAATCGCAGGTATAATATAAACAACCTATATATTTTTTATATTATACCTGCGATTAACGCGATAATTTTCATTTCGTTCAGATTAGGAAGTTGTATTTCAGAAAAACAAAGTTGTAATTCAGAATAGTGAATTGAAATTCAGAAATGGCAAATTCAATTTCAGAAAAGGAAAATTGTAATTCAGAAGTTATAAATTGAATTTCAGAAAATGTATAGATATATGTATACTATATATCATAGATATAAATAGGTACATATTCACGTTTATTATATTTCGAGTACATGCAATCATTTCTGAATTACAATTTCCCATTTCTGAATTTCAAATCACCAATTCTGAATTACAATTTATATTTTCTGAAATTCAAATTACCCTTTCTGAATTACATATCACTATTCTGAAATTCAAATTACGCTTTCTGAATTACATATCACTATTCTGAAATTCAAATCACCATTTCTGAATATCAATTTACTATTCTGAATTACAATTTCCATCTTCTGAAATTCAATTTGCTATTCTGAATTACATTTTACGTTTTCTGAATTACAATTGGAAAAGGTGTAGAAGTTTGTAGGTCTAACTACAGGACACCCTCTGTACTGACAACTTTCAATATCAATCAGATTGCAATTAAAAAAACACACAATTCTGAAGATTTTACAAGTTTGTCTGAAGAATGTGTTTGATATAGACACCGCAACGTTACCTTATCCTTTCAATTTATTTCCTTTTTCAGTTCTACTGCTAGGCAACAATTTTTTTCAAGACCAATTGCTCCTAACAAATAAGAACAAAGATTCTCGCAGGAGCATTCATCTTCATTAAAAATTGTTAAAATTATTTCTGTTTCAGAGACTGGGAATGAAAACCTATAAAGTTTTTTAGAAATACAGAATCCTCCCAGAATATATTTCAATCTAAATCTGAGCTTACTTATCTATGTTCAGACTATAACGGAAGTGATCAAAGAATTTCGTAATTCTCTTTGATGAAAGAGCGTTGTATTTATTATTACTAAAAAACTGAAGATACAATTCTCTCTTCAGATTATGTGGTGATTACGAAAATAATATTAAATTTGAGAAAAAGCATTGGCGTACAACCATATTTATGCGACCAGAAGTCTGAACAGACTCCACTAGAGAAAAATGGAAATAATTTTGAAATGAAAAAAAAATGGGTTTTATTCCAAACGCAAAGAAAAATCGTGTATGGCTTAGTAAATATCTTCGAAAAAACATATACCCATAGTCCATAGGAACTTTATACAGGCTGTCCCAAAAATACCACGTGAAAGTGACACTGGGGATAGATTGACATTAGGTATATCAGATAGCATCAACATGACCTCAGTAAAAGTCAGCTGGCTTTCGAGATATCACCACTTTTGTGTATTTTTTAAAAATCTCCGATTAAGCATTGCTAGAAATTACTTCAACTCATGTTTTTTACCTAGGCTATCCTGAATAGTTGCTTTAAACAATAAAGTAATAACTTCACCGAGAACTAGAACAAAATCTTTCAAAAATTGTCTAACTTGTTGTATTTTATGCCGAAGTAAAAACGTTAACTTGAGTTTGACCGACTGCTGTGAAAAAAAATTATATCAGACTGAATTGACAAATAATCTTGAAAACCTATCCATTTCATGCCCTTTTTTAAAATACACTACCAATTTCTTGTAATCAGAACCTTAGAAATTCTAATTTTGTCACGAGTGTTAAATCCGAAATAATTAAAAATTTGGAAAAATGCACGAGTATCACCTGTTGCCAAATTACAGGTTGCTTGATATTCTTTACTCGCTAACGTTTTAAACATGAGTTTGAAGTAATTTCTAGCAATGCTCGGCGATAAAAGACCGAAAACTGGAGATTTTTGAAAAATACACAAAAGTGGACTTTTACTGAGGTCATGTTGATGCTATCTGATAGACCTAAAGCCAATCTATCTCCAGTGTCATTTTAGCGTGGTATTTTGGGACACCCTGTATAATAAAATCAAGAGAGGATTAAGATCCCGAATTAACGGAACTTATTTCTAAAACACTCAGTATAAGTGATGAAGGTATCAGCCTTACTTACCAAGGTAAAACACCATACAACCGCAGAGAACCAGATTCAACAAATGTCGAAAAGAAATGTTAAGTAGCCAATGATGAAAATGGTATCTACAGTAATAGGAATTAAGTATAATATACCAATTTGTAGAAGATTACTGATACAAGAACTTGATTTGTTGATAATTTCCAACACTTCTCCTGTTTTTCGGTTCAAGTGCCATCTGATAGACAAGTTTTGAATATGTGCGAATACGCTCAACTGAAAACATAAAATAGTTTGAAATTTTAGTTACCCCATAAACAGCTTTGTAGAACTTTGAACAAATTCACATTGTCATTGTCTTGACCCCCTTTGGTTTCTCAAGAAATAAATGTTCTGGAAATTGTAATGACTATTTTCCTCTATTTCAACTGAAATATTTTTGATAGAACATTTTTGTTCATTACTCTCTGCTTTGGACAAGATGGGACAAAATAGGAAAAATTGCCCAATATGTATAGTCCATTCACGAAAGTTTGAGCCGTCGGTTGGCCATGGAAATTTGGCATATTCCACTTCTTGTCAGATTGATACGCAATGTTGTCAATATTGCATAGAGTTGTCTGATAACTCGCAAGCTCGTCGAACGAGGCCGGGTACATTCGGCAACGTTGACTTTATTTTACGTTATGACAGCAAATACTGCCAACTTCAGATAAATAAACAAACGCCTACTATGCGCTCAACCTTTAGTGAACGGACTATAGGTAAGTTTGCTGCCCAGTTCACTCTTTGGATATTGTTCTTTTGAAGAATGTTTCCAGCTCTTCGTGTGAGGCGAGATGGGGCGTTATCATCAGGTTAAATGAAGTTATTCCTAAATTCGTTGCTCAGAGAAACATTGATTGGTTCAATGATGCCACAGCTTAGGAGATTGGAGAAAAGGCTGAGATATCCTAGTGATGCATTAGCCTTTTATTTTAGCAACATCGTTAAAATTGGTCGAACAAAAAGGTAAATCAGAGACATTCCTGGTGGATTTGCATCATACATTAGAAATTGCCCCCACAGAATTTCTAGATTACACCATTCAAGGCAAACAAATAATTGAAGGTATTAAAAAAATTTCAATTAGGATGATGGTGCAGAACAGTGCATAGATTCCTCTATTGGGAAAGGATCAGAGACCATATTTTTCGTTACCGATGGGTAGCTCAACTAAGTCAAGGTGAAAGCCGAGCTACTCTTAATTATTTTTACCATGAATTAGGTGAATTCTACCTTCTTCTAATGGTACTAGTTGAGACTACCCGTCTTTAAGTACCCAAAAAGTGACTTTGAAGGGCTGTTAAAGATACTGTTCGATTCCTTAGAGTAAAATTCGCGATGTAATGTTTTTTCCTTGCAGATGCTACTCCGGGTCGATCAAGCACCAGTATTCAGGCAAAGCTGTCGGTTTCCAGGAAATTGGCCACTACACTATGCACACTAGTGAAGTCCGTGAAATTCGAACGTGTCGCAATCTATGTGGTTCGACAATCGATATTTTTTGAAACAAAAAAAAAATATAGTAGGATGAATGTCGTTAAAAAAGGACGGAAATATAACAAAAATGAAAGGAAAAATAATTTACGGGCGATCTGAGGTCGGGAAGTGGAAGGGGTGAGTTTTTAAGGGTGAAAAACGGTTAGTCTGGATTTCGGGTAAAACTATTAGTCCTATGGAAAAAAGTTAAATGACAAAGTTTCAGGTAATAAATAGACCTGTTAACTTATAGTTGTTCTAAATATCAAAGATAGGATTTAAAGGGGATTTTTCTTATAATATTTACTAGAGTAATGTATATATTTTTTCACATTATCAGAAAGAGGAGATTTCAACTAACAAAAAACCCCTCCAGTTCTTTTGGAAAGCTGATATTTTGACGAGAGAATCCTCAATTGAAAATTAAGGTATTTTTTCAATATCAAGTCATAATAAGGTAAAAAAATAAATATATCAAATCAAAAAATTACAGTGTCTATAGGACATAAAAAGGTGAGTTTTCACCAAATTGCGCGAAAAAAAAAATTTTTTTGCATAACAAAAATAAAAAACCAAAAACTAGAACTTTTGAATTTTTCACATAAATTTAGGGGTTATGTGAAAAAGTGTAATTACAAAATTGTAGGTCTCTTAATTACCAACAACTTTATCATTTCACTTTTTTTCATAGGACTTGTAGTTCTGCCGATAGAGATAAACCGTTTTTTACCCTTAAAAACTCACCCCCTTCCATTACCGATCTCAGATCGCCCGTAAATTATTTTCCTTTCATTTTTGTTATATCCTTACCCTTTTTAACGAATTTTATCCAACTATATTTTTTTTCGTTTTTTACCATTTTCAAAACTATCGACACTGGTCTAGAAGCTTTTTGATCGTTTTTGCTCGGTCATACTGAGACAATGGATGTCGAGCATTTTCCACGTAACATTCCCAATATTATAACTCTCGTTATTCACTTTGAACTGATTAAATAAATATTTTCTGCTGGTTTATTCATTCATCACACACACAAAATCGACATCTTACATTCAACAAGTTGAGAGTTGATAAGGGGGGCAAGACTTAGAAAAACAGTTTTGCTAAACAAACCAATGAATATAAGACTTATTACCTCTAGTTCCTTATTCATATTTTGGTCAATCTTGGACCAAAACATTTCTTTGAGGTCATCTATACCCTTCAGATATTTTACAAGGGAATATATGCAGACTAGATCCCATCTGAATTCAGGTTTTTTATTCTCCTTTGGCATCAAACTGTCCACTGGAATTAAATATTCTTCATTTAGGTTGCGAATGAAACATGAAAACATCACTAGTTATTTAACCAACTAGCTTATTAATGACCGCGACTTACGGTCACGGTTAATAGTTCGAGACCATTAGTCGATAGATTAACAAACGAGTTGATTTCAAGATTTTTCCGTCGACCTTCGTATCGATTGAGAATAAATTTTTTATTGAAAAACATTCTTATTTTGCACGATACATATATTTGACATAATAAAATTTCTTTGTGTGCTCCAGAAGAGTTTAGACATTACTCGTATTGCTTCTGAATGCTTTGTGTTCGGTGGCGCATTACGCTTGCACATTAAATAAGCATAAATTCGACATTGACACGAGTCATCAATGTTCAATTTCGTAGATATTAAACTCGTCTTTTATTTTGAAGTCGGCGGCAAAAGTTATTTAAACAATTATTACCCACTAAATTAATGAACGAGTTGATTACAAAATTTTTTCGTAGACCTCAATATGAATTGAGTCTAAATTCTTGATTAGAATAAATTTTTATATTGCATAAGAGATCCATTTCAAATAATATGAATTTCTGTGTTTCAGTAGAGTGGTAACATTACTCGTATTGCTTGTGATTACTTTGTGTTTGGTTGGTAATGACAATTGCACATCAAAATAGTAGAAATAAGGCAATAAACTGAGCTTCCATTTTGAGGTCGACGGAAAAAGAAATAAACAGAAACAGATTGATCAAAATTATACTTACTACCCAACCTAGTAAGGGAAATGTAATTTTCTCAAAGAAAAAGTGTCCGGAGGTACCCACTTATGGACGGTTGCCGAAAAAAACTTAATTTTTTTGCAAACCTTTAGAAACACTATCGCTTATGCTTTCCATATATCATTGCAAATTGCGATCAAAGGCAAGCAAAATGTGACTAATTTCATATGAACTGTCATCCGTTATTTCGTTGGTATGGTAGTGAAAAACTACACTTAATATCATACAGGGTGGGGCAGAAAAACCTATCCGATTTCAAATCCCTTTTTCTCAGAAGAGAGAGCAGGTAGAGTAGTGGGGTAAAAACCGTTAGAAAGCATTTGTCAGTAGTCAACATGCCTTGGTCTGGTGAACATCGTGCTTTTGTAATTGAGCGGTTTATCGAATGCGGCGGTTCGATAATTGCTACACAGGCAGAATTTTCGATATTGGAGTGACGAAAATCCTCGGGAAATCCACCAGGAACCCCTCCATTGCCCAAAAGTGACTGTGTGGTGTGCTCTTTCCCGCCTAGGCGTCTGGGGGCCCTACTTTTTTGAAGAAAATGGGCAAACCGTAACGGTCAACAGCGAGCGCTATTGTTTCATGCTGGAAAATTTTCTTAAACACCAAAATGGAAGAAAATGGCGTGGAAAATGTTTGGTTTCAACAGGATGGTGCAACCGCCCACACATCGCGACGATCAATGGACATTCTCAGGGAACTGTTCCCCGGTTGCCTCATTTCTCTGAGAGGTGATGTTGGCTGGCCGCCGCGCTCACCGGATCTCACTCCATGTGGCTTCTTCCTTTGGGGTTACCTCAAATCGAAGGTTTACCAGCATCGACCAAGGACCCTTCTTGCTTTACGAAGGGAAATTGCTCGGGCAATTGAAGAAATTCCTGTGGAAATGACGGTGAAAGTCATGGAAAGCTACCGCGAGCGCCTAAATAAGTGTATCCGCTCCCAAGGACGACATTTGAGTGATGTGCTTTTCAAAACTTAAATTTAAAAATGGCATAAAATTTGCGATATGTTAATAAAAAAAATTTTTTGACAAGCTGAGTGGTTTTAATTTTATAACGTTTTGAAATCGGATAGGTTTTTCTGCCCCACCGGGAAGTACGAAATTCCCGGACTTGGCCAGGAAATGCTACTTTTCCAAAAAAAGCGTCCGGGTAATGGGTACCATTCGAGAAATATGTTTTTTCCAAAATTTATACTTCCGCTTTATCTTCAAATCATTCTGAATATTTTCGGTATAAAAACTGATATAGATGATATCCTTCAAATCTACAGCTCATAAACGTATCACAAGCATTTTGATAAAAAATGAGATGAAAAGGTAAGTACTTACCAATTTTTTTTGCGAATATTGGAGTGTATACATTCAAAATGCTGCTGCATACAAGAAATAGAAGAGAAAGAACAAAATAAACTTTCAATTCGAAAGTTTTAGGCCAGACGAAGGGAAGGAAAATGCTTATTTTTTTCCATGAGTTATCAAAACTGCACTTCAGCTATAAGAGAGAAAATCATGCAATAAACAATAATTATAATAATAGTAATTCATGCAACAAGTCCGGAAAATAGGGTTTTTAGGACGAGTAGACAAACTTCTGGGACGTAGGCGTGTCCTGGAAGTCTGCGAGAGCAAAAAAAACTATTTTCGGACGTATTGCGTCTTAAGTCAATGTTGACTTGAGATGTGCGTAAAAGTCGGAGAAAACAATCAAGACGCCATGCGTCGCGGCGCTATTGAATTTTTTCTCTAGTAACATACTTTTTTCATTGTCATTCGAAAGATAATTTAATACTGAACGTTTCTTCTGAATACTATTTATTTTTTTTGTATTGTGACAGTATGCCTTTATATTTAGATACATAGAAATGATTGTGTTTCTCAAAATCAAAAAGACTTTGTAGTAAACTATTTCTCAATCATAATATTCATCTTTTATAACAATGAACATTTTTCATTAACAAACGAAACATTTCAAATCATATCCATACTAATATTATCAATGCGAAAGTAACTCTGTCTGTTACTCTTTCACGCCTAAACGGCCGAACAGATTTTGATGAATTTGGTATGGTGATAGATTATAACTTAGAAATGGTCATAGGCTATAAATAATCACGCCATCGTTCTAAGGGGGTAGGCAGTAGGAAGATAACTAAATTGAGTTAGTGATTTTTAGTCGTTTTTGTTCGGACTTTTGCTCTTTCACGTCTAAACGGCTGAACAGATTTTGATGAAATTTAGTAAGGTAATAGAAGGTTACCTAAAAACGGATATAAGATCAAAATGATCACGTCATCGTACTTAGGGGGTAGGAAGTAGGCAGGAAACTGAATTGAGTTAGTGATTTTTTTATGGTTTTTGCTGGGAGTTTTGCTCTATCATGCCTAAACGGCTGAACGGATTTTGATGAAATTTAGTTAGGTGATAGATAGTAACCTAGAAAAGGATATAGGCTATTAATATTCATGCTATCGTACTTAAGGCGTAGGCAGTAGGCAGAAAACTAATTAAGTTAGTGATTTTTAATCGTTTGTTTTAAAAGTTTACCTCATTCACGCCTTAACGTCTGAACGGATTTTTATAAGACTTGGTTAATATAAAGATAGGATCCTAGGCACGGACACAGGCTACTTTTTACGGCGGGAAAATACCTCATTCCCGCGGAAATCTAGCATGATCGTGTCAAGAAGCGCATGACGCCATAGCTACTGAAATGATTTTGATGTTTTTTTTAACTGAGTGTTACTAACACTTCAAGTTAGTATTTGATCACTTTTCTAACTTAGAGGGTCGGTAGGCGCCATAATTTAGGGAATTTATGATAAAATTTTGATTCAACTGTCTTTATTTAACAGTTTTACTTAGATCGAAACTTAGCGACATTCCATCACACTACTTAACTTATAGGGTAGGAAGGTACCAAAATTCAGACTACTTTTTACTTCGGGAAAATATCTCATTCCCACAGGAACCTATACACAGCTACCTATCTACAACATTAAAACTCTGTCTAGAATCACATTACGCCAAAACTATTGATCTGATTTGTATACGATTTTCTATTCAACTGACTGTTACATTACATACAGATAAAATCTAATTACCTACACCACAGAATTAATATACAGGGTGTTTCATCATAAACTGGACAAACATATATTTTCGTGTAGAGGACATCGGGAGAATAATTTTTGCCTTATACAATATATCTCGTTTTCGAAGCATAAGCGAGATACAGGGTGTCAAACGTCATTTTTGAGCAAGATTCTTATGAGTGTGGTTAGTTATGTATAACACTTAAAGTAACGTTTTTGGTCATATCTCAGTATTTTTGGGTCTTCTATTTAGAAAAGTTGACGAAATCCGAAAAAAAGATTACAAAATGGCGGAAGACCTGCAATGTACCAAAGTTTTTTTTGCGGTTGTCAAATTGACTTTTATTTTCTGAATGAACACAATTTTCTAAGAATTTCTGTGAAAAAATTTTCAAAAATCGAACGCAAATATTTTTTTACAGTCGATGAAAAAATTTCACTCGAAATGGATGAAATTTTGTACAATTGTACTTTCGAGTCCCAATTGAGTTTCACTGATTTTTTTGTATAAATTCATCTAAAATGTTTTGACATGCAAATAATTCAATTATTTTGACTCTTGAACTCAAAACAAATTTATTTTCATTATTCCAGAGGTATGAACGAAACATTTGAATGACTGTTGTAACGAAACCGTTCGATATTTTACAATTCTGTTTTCATATTCATGACTGATAATTCAAGAAATACAATAGTACAAAATTTCATTCATTTCGAGTGAAATTTTTTCATCGCTGTAGACATGTAAAAAAAATTTGTGTTCGATTTTGAAAAATTTTTTCACAGGAATTAGAAAATTGTGTTCATTCAGAAAATAAAAGTCAATTTGACAACCGCAAAAAAAAAATTTGGAACATTGCAGGTCTTCCGCCATTTTGTAAATTCTTTTTCGGAGTTCGTCAACTTTTCTGAATAGAGGACCCAAAAATACTGAGATTTAACCAAAATCCGTTACTTCAAGTGTTATACATAACTAACCACACTCATAAGGATCTTGCTCAAAAATGACGCTTATGCTTCGAAAACGAGATATATTGTATAAGGCAAAAATGATTCTCCCGATGTCCTCTACACGAAAATAGATGTTTGTCCAGTTTATGATGAAACACCCTGTATACCTACTACATAACTAGCTACGCTTTTAACTTGAGGAGGTAATTAGATAGACATTGTTGATGTTGATGTTGCGGATGTCACACTGTCTAACATCGGGGGTTGGCAGGTAGGTAGTTAGTAGTATTTTAAACCGATTTACATTATTTACTTTTTGTATTTACTAAGGAAACATTCGGAGATATATCCATTATGTAGCTTAGGTTTTGAACAAATTTCGATGTGAAGTTGAGTTGAGGACTGGAACACGATAGTGGAGTGGGACATTGTTGCAGAGGGACTTACAGCCGAGAGAAAACAAATAAACTTATGAGGACGAAGTCGCGGGTAAAAGCTAGTATGTTCTATATACCGGCAATTATGATCCATACATATAGTCCGTTCACGAAAGGTTGAGCACATAGTAGGCGTTTCTTTATTTATCTGAAATTGGCAGTATTTGCTGTCATAACGTAAAATAAAGTCAACGTTGCCGAATGTACCCGGCCTCGCCCGACGAACTTGCGAGTTATCAGAGAACTCTATGCAATATTGACAACATTGCGTATCAATCTGACAAGAACATAACCTAAATTTTAATATACACAGTGAAATATGCCAAATTTCCATGGCCAACCGACGGCTCAACCTTTCGTGAACGGACTATAGATTATATCTTTCCCTTTTTTCAATATACCTGAGTTACTTGTAATGAACTAAGGAAAAGATATAATTTATGTATGGATCATAATGGCCGTTATATAGAACATATAGTTTGACGTGATTATTAATTATTAAAAATGTTTATTGTTTTAATACACTGCGCAAAAATTTTAACGCACATTCTGAAAATCTCATTTTTAATCAAAGTTAATAACTCCACATTGACCTCATAACGAGTTTATAACTTATTTTTTATGTTCTATCGGGAAGGTTTTGAACGAAACAAGACACATTAAATGGAAGAAAAATTCAGGATTTCACCGAATCTTATGTGAAAGAAGAGAAAAAGTCACGTGGTGTGATTCCCTCTTAACCGTGGTCTACCCTGCCCTGGTCTTCGGACATTCACACCTGTCTCCCTGAATCGCTGCAACATTCTGGACACACTTGTATGGGCATTTCGGAACAGAACTAACCTAGAACATTTCAAGTCTCTAGGACAATTCCTTCGAAAGTTATTGTGCTAACGGACGGACGGCCGGTTCCACGGACATATTTGAATTTGACAATAAATTCGTCATCAGCGAGTCGAACCATATCGTTCAAGAACATTTTCGGCTCGAAATTCTAAAATTACAGACATTTGGAAAAACGATATAGCGCTCAAAAATAAAATCATATGGTTCAGATGATGCGCTCCTCTTGAAATTCACAAAATAAATTACACTCGAATCGGATATCTTGTTATGGAAATAAAGAGATTCTTCTTTTCAATATTCCAATTGCATTTTCTATGGTTTAGATAATGTGATTCTCGAAATTTTGTATGGACATTTAGTATATCAATCTTCAATCACATAATAAATTTCACTCGAATCGGATATCTTGTTATGGAATGGAAATATAAAGATTCTACTTTTCAACATTCCAATTGAATTTTCTATAGTTCTGTTGAAACTATGGGCACAAAATCCTGCTTAAGACTTATTATGAGCATCTTGCATTTGGCTGCAAAATTTTATTTCAATTGGTTCCGTTTTGTCTGAGATTGCATTTAGGAACCGAATTCACCCTGAAAATCTCAATTCTCTAGGACAATCCTTGCGAGAGTTACCGGCTCACACGCCCCCACTCACAGAATTGAATTTGACCACGAATTCGTCATCAGGGAGTCGAACCTATCGCTTGAAACAATTTTCGGCTCAAAATTCGAAAATTACAGACGTTTTGTCAAAACGATAAAGCACTCGTTCAAGTAAAAGGAGCGCTCAATATTTGAAATATTTTAGAAGAAAAAGTCAAAAATAACGTATTGCCAAGGGGTTTTTAGCTTTAAAGTGTTTTTCAGAAACATAAAGGTCGCATCTTATTCTACTTGTTCATCGTTTATAAGTTGTCAGTTTTAACCACTGATCAATAAAATTTTTTGTTTGATCTGAGCTGAGGTTCAAATTAAATAATAGCGTCTCGGCTGTGGCGAATAACTTATTGAACAGTCCTCGTACAAGCAAATAATAAATATAAGATAGTAACATTCACGTCTAAAGAAACTCGTTATCAAAATTGAAACTATGATGATTGACAAACAAAAAATGATTCGGAAGATTTCAATGGTATGTTTTATTCACAATAGCGAAAGAAAAAATATTTTCAAACATACCGCGGAAAATCTCATTGTTGGTTGTCCCCACTTGAAGTTCAGTCTGATACTGATTCTGTCGATTTAGTTACAGATCATAACTATCAGAAGATAATCACAATGACTCACACTATTATTGTGTGATATGATGCAACCATTGGTTCAGACCATCTCCTTTATATGTTTTTTTTCGTTAACCATCATGTAAATTCAGTTTTGAACCGATTTTCGCATTCAAACAATAAGTAGGTACTCGATTTTTAATTTAAATTCTTATCATTAAATGTCATGAACACAAATCCTTCCCAACTATGCTTAAAATATCTTCGCAGTTGATTCGAGAAAACCCATCCAAGTAATGATGCATAATAGAATTTCCAAGAACAAATGCGCGTGTGTATTTTGATTTGGCCGATCCCACACTTGAAGGCCACCTGCTTCGATCGAAAACTCATAAGGTATACAGGATGATTCTTCAACTTGTAATCCATTAACTTTTTTTTTCCGCCGACCTCGAAATACCGTAAATTGGGGATACTTTGTGACAATACGCAAATCGAAACAAACTGCCCAATATTTTACAAGTTTCGCGCGCATAGAGAATTTTTTCTGTCGCCGGGCACATATCTCAGCCCAATCAAATATATCTCTCTAGTATATATTTTATGTTCTGTGGTAACTTGTAGACTGCCATGAGAAGAGCATACCGATTCTGTCGATTTTTTCAAAAGCCGGAAACTTTCGTCTGCACAGCCAAATCTGAAATATTGTCAGTTAAAATCGTAAATAGGTTCATTTGCTCCTGTAGTTATAATATTATATTCGAAATTATAGTCAAGAATCATTGATTTTAATATCTTTTTTTCGAAGAAAACAAAAAAAAGTTCGCAGCATGGGGTAACATTGTGACATGTCACAACGTTTTCCAAATAATTACATATGATTTTTTAAAATTTTTTGCATGTAGACTGCAACCAAAATCTTGCCAGAATGCTTCAAACATATAAGAGACGCTTGGGAGCAAGAGCTTACAGAAATCCCATGTTGCTGAAAAAGCTGGTACAAGATATTTAAAAAAAAGGTGCAGAAAATTCAAAAGCAGTATAAGCTTTTTAAGAGCAACGAATAATAAAGAATTCCATTTTGCCACAAGTTGAGGATTTTTGCGTGATTGACTACTGGCAATAACTAAAACAAATTTTGAAGGAAAAGAGAAAAAAGGGAAAGATTTTCATTACAAGGCTTACCTGACCACTTAGAAATTTTGTAATCCCAGGAAAATTTTGCAGTTTGTAAAATTTGTGAGTGTGTAGTTTTATGCCTATTCTCATTCAATCTTAATATTAACTCTTATTTCAGCCCATTACATGTTTTCGTTCTTGTTAAGAATATTAATTTTTGTTTTCAATGAAAGTTGAAGTTAATTCATGTTTTTTTTTATCCAAAAATATGAGCACATACTTTTTTTTAATTTTTAGTAATTTTATACTCAAAAGGCAGGGTATTATTGTGCTCTGATTCGAATAATGCTTTGTCACTGTTACCCCGAAGCACGGGGTAAAATTGTGACAATTTCAAATTCGAAAAAGACTATATCAAAATAATTTTCTCAACAATATTATATTCTCATTGTGTACCGAAAGGACAGATATTTACTGTGTATTTTTTTCACCTTTTATCTGCTCAAGAAGTGTATAAAAATGTGTGAAAACCTCAAAAACTGTCACAAAGTATTCCCGTTTTACGGTAAAGGGTGATTTTAATGTGTACGAAATTGAGCATTAATGACCCACTTTAATGCTCAATTTTTTTAGCCATTTTAATGTGCAATCCTCATGGCAACCGTACATAAAGTATTCAGAAGCACTACGAGAAGTGTCAAAACTCTACTGGAACATAGATACATAGAAATTTCACTATGATAAATGTATGTCTTGTGCAAAATAAAAATGTATTTCAATCAAGAATTCATATTGAGATCGTCGGAAAAATTTTGTAATCAACTCGGTTATTAATCGAGCGACTAATGCTCTCGAACTATCAAAGCGTTCGCTCCGCTCACGCTTTAAAATATCTTGACCATTAGTCGCTGTCTTTAATAACCTAGTTGATTAAATAACTATTTCTCCTGGATTTGATCTTCTAAGGAAAATATGGACTGTTCTTAATCGTATAAGAACAGGTCAATGACGTTGTAATAGCATGCTTCTCAAATGGAATACAGTTGAGAGTCATAGTTGCGAATGCGGAGAAGCAGAGGAGACAATAGAACATCTCATGAATAATTGTTACATATATATTTGTTTTCAGGATGGCTTAAGAGCTATACTATACATGAAGTCACCGATTCGTTTTTGAGCGCTCGTTGCTATATCGTTCTGCCAAAATGTCTGTAATTTTCTAATTTCGAGCCGAAAATAATTCCTAAAGATAGGGTTAGACTTCCTGATGACGAATTCTTGGTCCAATTCAGTTCTGTCGGTGGAGCCGTCCGTTAGCACAATAACTGTCGAAGGTTTTGTCCTAGAGACTTGAAATTTTCAGGATTAGTTCGGGTCCCTAATGACTCGGTTAAGTTCGTTAACCAGCCAAATCGTACAGGGTGTTCCATGAAATATGGCCATTTAAAATTTTTGTTCCTCAATATCTGAGAAAATACGAAACCAATCGAAATGAAATGTTTCGAGCAAATGCAATATGCTGATAACAAGACTCATGCAAAATTTTGTGGCCATAGTGTGAAAAGAACCATAGAAAATTCGATTAGAATATTGAAAAAAAAACTTCATATCTGCATAAGAAGATATTCGATTTGGGTGAAATTTATTTTGTGAATGGGGATGAATGTTAACAGAACCATAAAAAACTCAATTGGAATATAGAAAAGAAGAATATTTATATTTCCATAACAGGATATATATCCGAATCGAGTGAGATTTCTTTTGTGAATGTAAACTGGTACACTGAATTTTCATGAAAAATTTTGTGACCATAGTATTAACAGAATAATAGAAAATTCAATTGGAATATGGAAAGATGCATTTTTATATTTCCATAATAGGTAATAGTCTTATTACCCCACCAATGAACGAGCGCTCAAAAGCTCCTGCTCAGGGTTTTTCTTAAATTTTTTGTTTTAAATTCAGATTTCCGAAGGCATCTCGGAGAGGGCTTTTTTCAACAACGTTTTTTTCCTGAGCTCTGAAATCACATTCAAAAGAATATGGCACCCCGCTTTGCACTAACCTCAGCTAGGCATTTTTCCTTTGATATTTTTAATTGTATTATGTTTGCTCTTGATTTCAAAAATATATATTGTTATGAACTTGGGTTCGCTACCAATTGAAATACTGATACACAGTATAAAAATTCCCCTTTTATATCGCTCCAAACTACAAATAATAATTATTCTATCAACTTACTTCAAATCTGAGGAAGAAACCCCCATTCCCCTAGTCACGGAATGCCTTGGCATTACGAACCTGAGGAAGGAATGCCTTGGACGAGAAACTTGTAAGAGTGAGGAACTAGCCTCGTTGAAGTCTTCACAGTTATTAGATTTCATTAGATCTCTGGAACTGGCAGGCGAGCTGTGAAGGTTTTTGGCCAGACCAGCTCTGTAAGGGAGCACAATAGACCTTACGGTCGCAGTGAACTGTAACCCCTCTTTAAACTATCAAACTACTTCAAATCTGATCTCTCTTGTGGGAACTTCTTCAAAACTTCCCTGTCAACGTCCTGCCGACTCATTTTCGTAACAATATACAGTTTCGGAAATTCACATCGGAAACATTACGATATTCAATACATTCAAGAGAGTATTTTGCCGTCCAGTTGAACAGCGGTATACCCGACAGATTTACGTGGTATGTTCATAACGTGATAGATGTTGTCTCTCTCAAATCGAATAACGCGTGCAGCCCGGTCCATCGAGTCGATGCTTTAGGCCGCGTTACTTGATTCGAGTACTTTAAGTTGACTATCATACTCTCAGAGTAAGAAATAAATAAATAAATAATAATAATAAATAAAATGTTTATTTCTTACTCTGAGATCATACTGGTTTATTTAGACCACTACCGACGAAAAGACGAAGACAACTACATAATCCGCATATGACCATTTATTCCTGCCTGATTCGTAGCATGTTAATCTTCATGTTATCTTTTTTCAACTGTATGTACAGCAAAATTCTCCCTCTGATGTATTGCATTTCTTATGTTTTCGATGTGAATTTCCAAACCTGTACTTATATTCTTTTATTCAAATAAAATACTTTTTCAAAGTTACCCATTCTTTGAGATACGGTTCTGGTATACAGGGTGTCTACTTTCAAAGTAGACACTCTTCACGGGAAGATTATAGGAGTTATTTGCAACAAAAAATGTCATATGACATTGGTTGAAATGTTGACGGTTATTCTTCAATTTAACATTTCTTGGTTTCCCGAAATATTTCGAGTTTTTCCTCTAATATGATGATTATTCAGTTTTGCTGGTATTCTCATCAAATTTGACTGAATATTCAGAAAGAGCAATAAATTTGCTACGAGATAAGAGAGTCGGTGTGCAAAAAAAACTCTTATTGCGTGCGTGGTAAGGACATGAATATAACGATTCTGAAGTTGTCAAAACAAGCCCTAATCTTCCAATGGTTTTTTCTGTGAAACATTAATAATTATACTCACATTTTCTTTTAAGTAAAAAATACCTCTTTAAGCGTACTTTGGAATGACATATCAACTTTTTGTTTTAGCTTACTCGGATCGTTTTTCCCGTGGGCTCTTCACTAATTACTGTCACTTAGCAAAAGGGTGAAATCTGCAAGGGGTTACAGAATGGGTGACCGGGAGTTTACGATCCTCTGTTATGCCGATGACGCAGTACTCTTCGCGGAGAGCGAGGACGACCTTCAGAGAACCCTCCAACTCTTCTTCAATGCTGCGAAGCAATTCAATATGGACATAGCCACGGAAAAAACTAAATGCATGACAACAGCAAAAGAACCTCTCCGATGTAAACTAGAATTGAATCAGAAGATAATAGAGCAGGTGATGTCATTCAAATACGTCAAATTATCCAGTTATGGCTGCATTGAAGATGAGGTATCTCAACAAGTCATGAGGGCAAATAAAATTGCAGGCTGCCTTAACGACACCATATGGAGGAATAAACGTCTGAACATAAAAACGAAGGCAAGAATTTATAAAGGTACTTTAAGACAATCATGACTTACACGGCTGAAACCAGACCAGATACAGCGAGGACAAGACGTATGCTGGAGACAGCGGAAATGATGATTCTTTGTAGAATTTCCGGAAAAACCCTGGATGACAGAGAAAGGAGTGATGAGATCAGAAGGCTGTGTGAAGTGGAGAAAATCGGGGAGTGGATAAACAACAAAAAGGTAGAATGGAACGCACACATAGAAAGAATGGAGCAAGACAGAATGGTGAAAAAGGCAAGGGATAAATCACCTCCAGGAAGAAGAAGTATTGGTCGACCCAGAAAGAGATGGAGTAATAACTTACGCACCAAATAGAAATCATCGAAGAAGAACAGGCTCCAAGCCTAAGAGGAAGACGGAGGAAGACGAAGAAGATAAGAGAGATAAGATGAGATCATTTCTAAATAGCAGATGATACTGTGGCGTGTGCGTCGATGGCTTGAAACTTCGAGTGCCTAACCCGGTATGTAGATTTAGTTGGAAAAATTCAAAGTGGTATGATATATGTAGTTCTAAATTAAAATATAATATGGGAAAAAATTCGTACTTTATTTGGTCGCAAAAAAACTTAAAATATATTGAATAAATACGAATTCAATACAATGTACAGAATACAAAAACTATACATACGATAAAATCACCAACTGTACAATTCTTTATAATATTGCATAAACCTCAATCTCTCTTATAGTCATTCCAACAAAAATTTTACTATATTAATATCAACAAAATTTAAGGAGCTTGGAGTACAACTACAGATCCAAGTTGAGACTATTGCTTTAACTGTGAGTAGCACTACTTTCTAGACTGTTAACCAGAGGCGAATCTTTGTCTAATTGCTGTCTCCACATGGCTGCATATATGCCATCCTGTCCGATGAGATGTTCGTGGCGCCCTCTCTCGACAATTTCACCTTCTTGTAACACCAATATTTCATCTGCATGTATGATAGTAGACAATCTATGTGCTACGATGATTGTTGTCCTGTTTATACACATTTTATTCAGGGAATCCTGAAACGAAAAAATATTCATTCATAACTACTGTTTCAAATTGGTGAGCTTCGACAATGACCCCTCCTGGCCCGAATTCGTTCGATGTGAGATCCATCTTCAGAGTAAGAAATAAACAGATAGTCCGTTCACGAAAGTTTGAGCCGTCGCGTCGGTTGGCCTTGGAAATTTGGCATATTCCACTGTGTATATTAAAATTTTAGGTTATGTTGTTCATTTTAATTTGCCAACCACTGTTAAAATGTTGCCTATGAACAAATTCAAGAGCTTAATTATAGAATATTTCTATAGAAAATGTTACTATTCTATGGATGAATCATCCGACAGATGTCGGATGATGTCTCCGATATTTTGTGATGTTATGTTGAGTATATTTTCTTTTTTTCATTATTTGTAGAGTTGTATGACGTATGTAAACACTGTGTATATTATTTCTTAGAAACATTATAGGTTTTCACTCCCAGTCTCTGAAACATAAATAATTAAAAATGTTTGATTAAGGTGAAGTGCTCCTGCGAAAATCTTTGCACTTATTTGTCAGGAGCAAATTGGTCTTGAAAAAAATTGTTGCCTAACAGTAAAACTGAAAAATAAAACAAATTAAAAGGATATTGTAACGTTTCGGTGGCTATATCAGACACCTTCTTCAAACAAACTCTAAAATTCTTCAGAATTGTGTATTTTCTCATTTGTAATCAGATTACAAGGCAACAATTTTTTTCAAGACCATTTGCTCCTGACAAATAAGTGCAAAGATTTTCGCAGGAGCACTTCACCTTAATCAAACATTTTTAATTATTTATGTTTCAGAGACTGGGAGTGAAAACCTATAATGTTTCTAAGAAATAATATACACAGTGTTTACATACGTCATACAATTTTTTTCAAGACCAATTTGCTCCTGACAAATAACTGCAAAGATTTTCGTAGGAGCACTTCACCTTAATCAAACATTTTTAATTATTTATGTTTCAGAGACTGGGAGTGAAAACCTATAAAGTTTCTAAGAAATGCAGAATCCTCCCAGAATATATTTCAATCGATAACTGTGTATATTAGCATGAATAAATTATTCTTATTTTTATTTTCTTGTCAGATTGATACGCAATGTTGTCAATATTGCATAGAGTTCTCTGATAACTCGCAAGCTCGTCGGATGATGCCGGGTACATTCGGCAACGTTGGCTTTATTTTACGTTATGACAGCAAATACTGCCACCTTCAGATAAATAATCAAATGCCTACTATGAGCTCAAACTTTCGTGAACGGACTATAGAGGTGCCCCTATGCGTGAATAGTACCGCATTGTAATCCACCAAGCATTAGAGTGAGATGGAAAGCATTTCACTGCAGCACTGGGGTGAAGTAAACAATGAGTTTATTTCTACAATTTCTGAATATAATACAACATTTTCGTAATTTTGCCTAAGCTACAATTACCAAAATACTCTTAAGCAACAATAAACTGCCACCAAATCAGTAAAATAATTCAGTTTATGAACGTCAAATCGAAATGAAATATAAACACAATCGCATACCGAAACTACACACTAAGGCCCGGTTGTACAGTGCCAGCCCAAATCGAAACTCAACTGAGCTCGGCTCACGACTGAAGCAGGTTCCGATACGTCATACCGTTGTACAGTCTATGTTTGAGCCGAGCTCAACTGAACTTTCCCTTATTACAATTCTTTAGAAAATGGCAACGTCGCTTCCTTGAGACGTGCGTTTTCGATACGGATTTCGACAAATTTGGGACAAATGGAAAGAACAGTAAGAAAAACAAGAATAATAAACATTTTTCTATGACATGAAAGCGAAGTTTCATAAAATATAATAATATATATATAATAAAATAATATATTGTTAAAATTTTTATTAAAAGAGTCGGGAATCATCATAATATAGATAAACTAAATAGTTTGTCTATGGTAATCATGTCGGACGTAAAGCACAGTGCTAATTTCAGTTGAAAACAATTTTTTGAATAATTTAATAAAAAATATAGTAGTGTAATAGAAAATAAAAAACAGACAATAATATAAATGAAATTCAGTTTCATTCCACACCTCATTCTCGAATTCATTGCAAAATTCACTGTTTCCACAAAATCTTCATCATCGGTCAATTCCGCCAGATTATGGCCGACTTAAAAATCCATGTTTATCAATTTGATGTACAAAATCGGTTTTCTTGAATCAAACAAAATTTTTATACACGAGAAAAATAAATACTAGCAAGCGAAAGCGGAGAGTTTGAACATTCAAACATTTGAAATATAACCTATAAATTGATCATTTGAAGTGACATTTCACCTGAACCAGGCTTGAGCGCCCGATTTCTGTACCTTAATTTAAGGGTCGGTTTGAGCGAAGCTCAGGCTTGTATTCGAACTGTACAACAGATATTTCTGGTTTGAGTAGGGCTCAGCCTTGAAGTCGGCTTAAACTCGGACTGTACAACCGGGCCTTACAGACGATGTTGCCAAACTGACAGAATTGTCTGTAACAGACGCAACAGATTCTTAGGCGAATTTGGGCGTGCTGTGGTTATAGCTTACCATGGTTACATAGCCGAAAGGAGGATAAGTGCGAGTCCACAACGGCGCTGCGACCCTAGCCCATCGCACCGCGATGTCACTAAATGACGTATTTACTTCGTAACAAACTTCAAATATCGACATCGCGGTGCGATGGGCTAGGGTCGGTGCGCCGTTGTGGACTCGCACTAACTAGAGCCCGATTTGGCCACATTCTGAGCATTGTATGGCCCAAGGCCATGTCACCGACTAATTTAATGGCTGGATTTCGAGCCACGGGGATATACCCCTATAACCAAGATGCTATCCCCGATATTGCTTATGCAACCAGCAGACTTACAGAAAGACCCTTGGTCGAAATAACAAGTAATGTTGTTAGCGAACAAAACTTCGAATCTGGAAGTGATTCTGAGTCCGATTGGTCAGATTCTGACAATGTGCCGCTCTCAGCCTTGCGGGAAAACCTAGCATCAATTCTACCATCATTGCCATTTCAGCTAAGATATCAGCAAACCTCACCTGAACCATCATGTTCATACAAGAAACAGATTATACCTGAGCATGCGCAAAATTCTTCACCAGAGAAACATGACATGATGGACACTACCTTCACTGAAATACTCCCTACATCAGAGTGTAAGAAATCGGCAGTGCAGAAGCCGATGGAAACTAGCACAATACCAAGAAAACCTAAAGCATGCGCAAAAGGAAAAGCTAAGACTGAGACAGAATCTTGGTACTGTTTTATCTGCAACGAAGTTAAAATTTTAGATATGCGGAGATGTGTGGAATGTTCAGTTTATGTCCACGAAGAATGTGTGGGCCTTACAAAGGCCGATAAGCAGATATTTATGTGTCCTAACTGCTCGCCATAATTTTTGCTGCTTTTTTTGAAAGAGTTATTTTTGAAATAATTCATGTATTTACAAGAATTCATTTTAAGTTAACTGATTTTGAAGAATAAAATAATAATTGTTCCCTTCTATTCATACAACAATTTAAAACTTTTACAGCTGTGGCTTTATTATGAACACCCTGTGCCTATTAAGGCCACTGAACACTATACTAGTTTTTCTTTCCTAGAATAGTTTCATATAAAGGTAGGGCTAAGATAAAAAATAACACATTTACTGAATGATATAGCTGTACGGTAAACCAAGTTTCGATTCTCTATTTTGAAAATTGACTGATAAAAAAATTATTGAACCCTTAAGGTGGCCTTATTTGGTACATGTTCCTTATTTATAATAGTCCAACGCCAACTGCGCAATTATAATCATTTATAGAGACCCTGTACAAGGTTAGGCATCTGGTTCCACCTATTTTTAACAGTGCGTTGTGGAGATAATAATTTGTTTTTGGCAATTGTAGTGACACATACTTTTATGTCAATACTATTTCCGATAAAACAATAAAGCGCACTTTCATTTATGCGTATATATGTCTGAGCAAAATCATTATTTGGTTTCAACAAGATGGGACTACCGCACATATAGCATAACGAATTTTGTTTCAAGAAATTTTCCCCGATTGCTTGATATCAAAAGTTGATGACATAACATGGCCAGGCAATTCCCCCGATTTGACGGCTCCTGATTTTATCTCTGGGGATATCTAAAGAAAAAGGATCACAAAGACGTCCCAATACCACCCGAGAACTACGTATATTGGAAGCAATAAATAATGTTGGAGCAGAATTTTTGGAACGATGTATGCAAAATTTTAGATACCGATTGCTAAAATGTATAATCAAGAAAGCCATTTTAAGGATGTTATTTTTAAAACATATTCATTTTGTTATTTTTCATAATTTCGTTTCGATGAAATGTTTTTGCTCTTATAACAGATTTTTGGAAATAGGGACATCAAATGCTTGACCCAGTATGTTACAGAATACTGTGTATGAATTTGTTTCATAAGATTTTCAACGATTTAGACCGCTTTCATTAGTCAGTATTGTTACAATGTCTCTCGATTCTTGTGATGTAATAAATAATGTGAAGTTAATATGTCTCTCCCTGTGAACTATCTGGAACTACCCTCAGTTATTAATTTCACAATTGTGAATTACAAAATCTGAACATCTGATTTATAACAACTACAGTAGACAATATAAAGAATATCTTACTTGTATATTTCTCTCAGTCTGTGTGTCTAACGCACTAGTAGCTTCGTCCAAAAGAACCACCAAGGGTGCTTTCAGCAGAGTTCGAGCAATAGCTACTCTTTGTTTCTCCCCACCACTCAATCTAAGTCCTCTTTCTCCCACCTGGAAATTAATTGAGTTAGGAATGAAAATGAGGAAAGAAATATTATAAAAGCAAGACAAAGTTATTTCAAATCAGTGGCGGCTGATGTATAAGAACTGTGTAGTTGCAGCATCTCACTAATAAATATAATTTCACCTTCATTTTCATCGAAAAAAGATCAAATTTTCAAAACATCAGTTGAATATGCCATCCTTAAGTATTGTTGGGGCTGTGGCAGCAAGGGAGGAACTAAAAATTCTACAAATTTCAGGTTATACAGGGTGTCCCGGGAAGAATGCGACAAAAGGATATCGTGAAACAAGTGCATCAGGGAGGAGTCTCATCAAGAGATTTAAATCGTTTGAGGGCCTTCGTTTGGAATATACAGGATGATATTCATTTCAAGGCTGAAATTTCAAAGTTGAATAACTTTTCAACTATTGGACCGAACTTTTTCAAATTTGCAAGTTTTGTCACCCTTTACGATTGCCATCTTTCAATATTTCATAAATTGAAGAAATCAGATCCGGACTAGCAAAATTTTGGACTTTTTCTATTTTCATGAATATTGGAAAACCCTGTACGTGAACATCATGTTCTTATTACATTTTCGTTACCACAAAGAATCCACTATTGATAAAAATTCGAAATCTCTGCTTGGCACGGTCATACATGATGATCAAGAAGTGAGCAAAAAACATTACCTCATGAGTGAAATTTCAAAGTTCAATAACTCTTGAATTATTGGACCTAATTATTTCAAATTTGGGAGTTTTGTCACCCTTTATGATTGCCATTTTTCAATATTTTAGAAATTGAATAAAGCAGATCCGGACTAGCAAAATTATAGACCTTTTCTATTTTCATGAATATTGGAACACCCTGTAGGTGAAGACTATGTTTTTATTTCATTTTCGTAACCGCAAAAAATCAATTGGTGAGAAAATTCAAAATCTCTGCTTGGCACGGTCATACAGGGTGATCAAGAAGTGAGCAAAAAACATTACCTCGTGAGTGAAATTTCAAACTTCATTAACTCTTAAATTATTCGACCGAATGATTTCAAATTTGTATGTTTTGACACCCTTTACGATTACCATCTGTCAATATTTCTGAATTTGAATAAATCATATCCGGACTAGAAAAATTTCAGTTGATAGTGTATCACCCTGTACGTGAACATTATGTTTTCTTTCATTTCAGTAACCATAAAGAATCATATGAGAAAAATTTAAAATCTCTGCTTGGCAATGTCATACAGAGTGATCTAGGAACATGAACTTATGTTAAATTTCATAGTTCGATAAATCTTTTTGCTCACTTCTTGATCACTCTGTATGACCGTGCCAAGCTGAGATTTTGAATTTTTCTCTTTGATTGATTCTTTGTGGTTACGAAAATAGAATAAAAACATAGTGTTCACCTACAGGGTGTTTCAATATTCATGAAAAAAGAAAAAATCCAAAATTTTTCAAATCCGGATCTGATTTCTTCAATTTCTGGAATAGTGAGAAATGGCAATCGTAAAGGGTGACAACACTCCCAAATTTGAAATGATTCGGTCAAATAATTCAAGAATTATTGAACTTTGAAATTTCACACATGAGGTAATGTTTTTTGCTCACTTCTTGATCACCTTGTATGACCGTGCCAAGCAGAGATTTTGAATTTTTCTCATAGATTGATTCTTTGTGGTTACGAAAATGAAATAAAAACATAGTGTTCACCTACAGGGTGTTTCAATATTTATGAAAATAGAAACAGTCTAAAATTTTTCTAGTTCGGATCTGACTTATTCAATTTCTTTAATATCCAAGATGGCAATTGTAAAGGGTGATAACACTTCCGAATTTAAAATAATTCGTTCGAATAGTCTGAGAGTTATCGAACTTTGAAATTTCAGCCATAAGATGAATATCACCCTGTATATCCCAAACGAAGGCCCTCAAACGATTAAAACCTCTTGTTGCGAGTCCTCCTTGATGTCCTTGATTCATGGTTTCCGTTTGTCGCATTCTTCCCGGGACACCCTGTATAATAATATCCTCGGGGGCTCCGGAATCGCAAATTCTAGAGTACGGGCTTAGCAAACCCGAAGTATCCGAGCTAAGCCTGGCGGTAGGTATAAAATACAACCCTTAATGATGGAGTAACAAGGAATAGAAATATTGCGTCGCTGCCTGAGCATGCGGAACGTCAGTGGCAGGGTGCTGAGGAGGCGGGCCCCTGTTATACAAAACACTACAGCTCAAAAGGAAGAACCGAGGAGACAAACAACAGCAGTGTCACCCCCTACAGAAAGTGCTACGCAGGATATTCAACCAGTGTTCACTCAAGCAGGGTTACCCAGAAGAAGCATAAAATGGACAATTTGTATGAATGAAACGATCATGCGCATCTACTATAAAAAACAAACATGGGTCAAGAACTAACTGGATACAGACAATTCAATGAATTCAAGCGATGTTTTCCAGACCTACAAGTAACTGAACAGGCGATAGCTGATCCACTTTCCAGACACTCAGATCATCGAAAAAGCTTGCGGTCATTCTCAAGATAATGAACACTGATGTCATACCAGAGTTCCTTTCAATGGCAACACAACTGGAAACAATCCATCACATCTTTTATTGTGCCGCAACAAACTAAAGTGGAAGTGCTGGGCATGAAGACCAAACCAAGACAGCACGCAATTCAACCCTGTCCACAACCACGCCTACCTCACTGACAAAGAAGGCTGACACAATATGAAAATGGCATCAGAACAATCAAGCCACCACTGCTTGGAATGGACTCAGATTAGAACTAACAGTAAATTACCTGTGTATCATAGGCGTCAATGAAGGTGAGAATCTTATCATGAATATCCGCACCTCTAGCAGCTTCTATAACATCTGCATCTGTTGCTGTAAGTCTACCGTATTTGATATTGTATCTGAAATAATCTAACGATATCAAACAGTTTTTTCGAAAATCAATATTTCTCACTTGATTGTATTATTAAAAAGCACAGTATCTTGCGGTACCACTCCAATAACTCTTCTAAGCGATTCCTGAGTGACAGTTTTGATATTTTGTCCATCAATAAGTATATTACCGGTTTCAACATCATAAAATCTGAACAGTAAACGAATTATAGTACTTTTTCCACTGCCTGAAGGCCCCACCTGAAAAAACAAAACATCAATACCAAGATTTTCGATATGTATTCTTCCATAAATGTGTTTGGTATAATTAGCGAAAATAAAGAAAGTCATACAAGGCCAGCTAGAAATATACAAAGATGAAAACATTACGTTGAATATACAATAATGAATAAGTAAATTAGTTACTGGTGAAAAACAATCGCAACAGAAATATGTAAAACAAGAAAGCAGTAATGTGTAACATACTGTTCGAAATATACAAACTGAAGTGCATTCAAATATGCGAAATAAATAAATCTGAATAGGCGAATATAGTCCATTCACGAAAGTTTGAGCGCATATTAGGCGTTTGTTTACTTATCTGAAGTTGGCAGTATTTGCTGGCATATCGTAAAATGAAGTCAACGTTGCCGAATGTACCCGGCCTCGTCCGACAAGCTTGAGAGTTTTCAGAGAACTCTATGCAATATTGACAAGAAAATAAACAACATAACCTAAAATTTTAATATACACAGTGGAATATGCTAAATTGTCATCGCCAACCGACCGCTCAAACTTTCGTGAACGGACTATATTAATTTTCATTGTTGTGTTTGCTGCCTGTGATTTGGAAATGAACTGAACAACTGTATCTGTTTGAGACGACGTGAACTGTCAAATATCATGAGGGATAACGGAGGATAGAAAATGGGTGGGGGATTTGAAATGTTTTCGGTTAGGTGAAGGGATCCAAAAGTATGAAGTCACCTAACTGAAAACATTCCAAATCCCCGCCCATTTTCCATCCTCCGTTATCCCCTATTAGTCCAGTCAAATGAGCATTTAACCTCGGAATTCGAGATACCCAGCTGTAAATCTGTAAATACTCTTATATTGACTCCCTAAAAGTTGTCTTAAAACCTACATATGGTAGGGTGTGAGCAACTATTAAATTTTGAGGTCGAAGCTCACAAAAATCGGTTTTTTGCGCTTTTTTGGAAATATCTCATTTCCTATGGGTTTTTTCCAATTTTTAGTTATTATCAATATTGTAGAATACAAATTATCTACAAATTTGTTTGAAAAAATTTCGATAAGGTTGACGGTTTTCGAGGTAGAGGGCGGAGAGCGCGCGGTCACAGCATCACTTCAGGTCAACCGGCGCCTCCTGTCGAAAACGCTCAATATACAGTTGATGAACTATCGCTAAATCAATTATTATGAATATTTGTCAATTTTTATTGACTATTATGTATATTTTATCATTTTTTCAAACCTATCCACTGTTTATTCAGTATCAATTAATTTAACAACACTTACCTGCCCATGTAATTGGAGAATTGTTAATGAAAATATGAGAATTCTATTTGAATTTTAACCTTATTAATAGTAATAACTTCTTACATGATGAAAAAAAAAACAAATAAATAATGAATTCATCTTTTTGTTAAAAAATATAATTCATTTCATTTATTTTTATTGAGAGTAAAAAATATAATAAAGGGTACAAAAACTTCATAATTGGAATCATCTTCTTCCTCTTCATCGTCGTCTTCTGGCTGCTGGTAAATTTCAAACTGGTCTTCATTATCGTCTTCAACGACATTTGTCTCAAGTTCTTCCATTATTTCGGGGTCAAAGGTTCCATCTTCTTCAACGTCGCTCTGATATGGTAGAGCATTGAGACAAGCTTGCCCATTACATTGTCCACAAGCTAAAGAGCATTGCAAGCCCGCTTTCCTGCATCCGCATCACGAACCACAACCACTCTTGCAGTTGCAGAAAATTGTATTCAGCAAATTTTCTGGAGGAGGTGGTAAAATTTTCATGATAGGCTCCAGAAAATCATTACGCATAGCCCAACCCCATACTTGGGGTTCCTAATCATGCCCTAACCAAGTTTTAACTTGATTATATACTCTTTTGAAATGTTGATGAGCAGCTGCACTTGTCGGTGGAATATTTGAAAGCTGCACAGGTTTATTAAGTTTTGTAGACTTGACGTAATGCATATTGCGAAGATGATCGAGACTGTTCACCGATTTCGGAGCATTAGAGACTGCCAATAAGGTTTGAGTCCCACTCTCTAATAACCTCTGGACCAAACAATTTTCTTCCTCAAATGCTGCAGCTAATTCATCCAAATTTGTCAGTTTGTCAAAAACTTTTCAAAATGTTTTTTTCCTATTTAAAAAGCGCAGAAGTTGTGTCACGGCCACTCAATGCGTGCAGAAATAAAATATGTTTTTTGGAATGGGGATAATTATCAAAACTTTTAGTCGAGTATATCTCCGTTTTTACATTTCCTTTCACAACTTCTTTAAAGAAAATTTCTTGTTCGTAAGACAGTGTACGACCAATTAAAATGACAAGTAAATCAATATCTTGTCCTATTATAACTGCAGTTGTTTTAGACTTTGATTCTTCAATTGCAGTTTCAAAAATAAGAACATCCGCATCATATCTGGCTTGTTTAGTAGTAATATTTGCAGCTTGTAATTTTTCAATTAACATATTAATGAGCTTCTCTTTGTTATTTCGATTTGATAAGAAGATTTCTTGAGTAACTGGTACAACCATTGTTTCATCGAAACAGACTTCATACGTTTTTGAAAGTGCAGCAGTTCTTCTCTGCTGCTCCATAGCTTTTACGTTCTTATCTTACTGTAGTCCGAATATCCGTCTAATACAACAATTATTTTGAAACTGTAATGCCGTTGTGAATATTTTATGTCTTTATCAAAAATAATAGAAAAAGTATCTTCTCGGCTCCATACAACATGATGAACGTCGATAGTTCATCAACTGTATATTGCGAGTTTTCGACCGGAGACGCCGGTTGACCTGAAGTGATGCTGTGACCCTGCCTTCTCCGCCCTCTATCTCGAAAACGGTCAACCTTATCGAAATTTTTCTCAGACAAAATTTGTAGATAATTTTGTATTCTACAATATTGAGAATAACTAAAAATAGGAAAAAACCCATAGGAAATGAGATATTTCCAAAAAAAGCAAAAAAAAACCGATTTTTGTGACCTTCGACCTCAAAATTTAATAGTTGCTCATACCCTACCATATGTAGGTTTTGAGACAACTTTTAGGGAGTCAATATAAATGTATTTACAGATTCACAGCTGGGTATCTCGAATTCCGAGATTTTGGCCAAATTTTGTATTATTTGACTGGACTATATCTGTTTGAGATATCGTGAACTGTCATATATCATAGGGGATAACGGAGGATGGAAAATAGGTGGATGATTTGAAATGTTTTCGGTTAGGTGAAGGGATTCAAAAGTCTGAAGTCACCTAACAGAAAACATTTCAAATTCCCCGCCCATTTTCCATCCTTCGTTATCCCCTATTATATTTGACAGTTCACATCATCTCAAACAGATACAGTCGATATCGATTGAAATATATTCTGGGAGGATTCTGCATTTCTTAGGAACTTTATAGGTTTTCACTCCCAGTCTCTGAAACATAAATAATTAAAAAATGTTTGATTAAGGTGAAGTGCTCCTGCGAAAATCTTTGCACTTATTTGTCAGGAGCAAATTGGTCTTGAAAAAAATTGTTGCCTAACAGTAAAACTGAAAAATAAAACAAATTAAAAGGATATTGTAACCTTAATCAAACATTTTTTAATTATTTATGTTTCAGAGACTGGGAGTGAAAACCTATAAAGTTCCTAAGAGATACAGTCGATCATTTCATTTCCAAATCACAGACAGCAAACACAACAATGAAAATTAATGGGAACATATTCGCCTATTCAGATTTAATTCACATGTTTGAATGAACTTGGATGGTATGTTACACATTCCTGCTCTATTGTTTTACTTATTTCTGTGGTTATTGTTTTAAACCAGTCATATATTATTGTATATTCAACGAAATGTCTTCATATTTGTATATTTCCAGCTGGCTTGATGATGGTTTTATGACGAAAGAAATATAAAGGATGTTCCAATAGGAGGTGTTATTTTGAATAGCCCGCTATTTCGGTAGATGTGACGTTTGAAGCTGTCATTTTTGACATTTGACAAGTAGAAACTACTAGTCTGGGTGCCGGTGGGCCAAATTACAAATTATTAATATATTTTTCTTACTTTCTGTATAGCTAGATTAAGTTGAGTCTACCACATTTTTCCTCTGTCATTTTTCTTGTAGTCGCGGCTTTTTTTCAGCAAACATCTCGTAAATCGACCATATTTTCAATTTCTTCAAATCATACATATACTTTTCTTGTAAAATGCAATCATAAAAACAATCTAGGAGGAATCAGAAAACATGATTGTCCGACAAAAATCGTGTGGCTTTGAGCGTGTCCACCAACATGAACATGACTAAAAATCGCATTTTTTTAAATTATTAATATCCTTCTGATTTTTTCAGAATCGGTTGATATAACCATATGAAATATGAAAATGAAATTGTCCGACAAAAAAAATGTGGCGTTTTTCCTGTCCGACAGATGAAAGTCGACGGTTTTTTGAGAAAAAAAAAATTATACATATATATTTTTTTTCTTCATATACTCTCTTCACATTGAAAATACAATATAGTGCACCAGTTGTCCGACAAAAAAAATGTGGCGTTCATTCAAAAATTAAAGAATTCAATGCTCTACTTTGGGTATTAATAATATGCATTAATCGGATATAACTTTGCTTATGTTATAAATATACATTTGATTTTTTGAGGATCATTTAAGAAGGATATGATGAATACAATCATTCAACTGTCCGACAAAAAAAGGTCGGCAATTTCTCAGTCCACCGAATGAAAGTTAGTGGTCTCGTGCCACAAGATGATGACACGCCATCCGTATCAAGTTTTTTGGAAACGCAACAAACACAAATGGATGTAGATCAAGGGTAAGAGTAATTTATCATTAAGTAATAACAAGATTCGTATTCGAAATTTTGATTTCAATTATTCGATAGGACTTTATATATTTTTTTTAATTATGTGTAATCTTCGCAGGTGTGCGATCGCGGAGTCTGAATTAATTAATGAAGATATAGAAGAGTTTCTGGATACCTCCATTATTGAGAAATTTAGCACTAGGAAAAAAAGTGAGGAATGTTTTTTTGCCATAAAGTCATAATCAGGAAGAATTTCAAGAAAATTGTTTGCCGTCCTGTTAAGAATAAAAAAGTTTTTTATCGAAAATCAAATCTTGCGGAGATCCCACAAGGCGTTATTCACGACAGTGAACCACGCTTTCGTGAAATACACTTCTGTGTGAACGCATAGTTACTTCTGCAATTCTGTGCAAAGTGCTCAAATCATTAAGTTCAGTAGCATGTTGCGGAGTTCCCACAAGGCGTTATTCACGACAGTGAACCACGCTTTCGTGAAATACACTTCTGTGTGAACGCATCCTCACGAAAGCAAGTTTAAAAACTATGCGTTCACACAGAAGTGTATTTCACGAAAGCGTGGTTCACTGTCGTGAATAACGCCTTGTGGGAACTCCGCAACATGCTACTGAACTTAATGATTTGAGCACTTTGCACAGAATTGCAGAAGAACTAAAAATCGATATGCAGTTATGCTATCATAGTCAGTGCCGTTTGAAATATTTAGCGCAATATCAGCAAAATGCGAAGAAACCAGATAATTCGAACTGGGCTACCACTCGTGATTTCAATAAAATTGCTCGTGAACAGGTCTTAAAATTCGTTCAGGAGGATGTAGTGAATGATTTGAAAATTCTATCGATTCCATTCATAGAAAGGTGCTACATAGATTTCTTGCAGGATTTATATAATCTGAGTCATTTCGAATGTACAAATTTATTTAATACAAGCAATCTGAAAAAATTCATCTTGACGAATTTGAAAGAAGAAATTACCTCAGTGAATATTTCAAATGAACAGTATATTATGTCGTCAAACGTCAACTGAAAAGATTTGACGCCTCTATAATGCCACCAACTAAAGTAGAGTTAATCGAACAGGTGAAGAGGACGTATATCAAACGTGTGGTGTAATGCTCATCTGAGAAATCCAACGATCCTTAGACCAGAAGATTGTGGTTGGACACAAATTGACGACAAATATCACCACCACTGGTTCAATGGACCTCAAAGTCCATCATTTGAAGAAATAACAACTGAAAACACAGGTAGGATGTGGAAAATTTGCCATAGCTTTCTAGAATTTATAATCAATAATTTTTCAGATTCAGATGATGACGAGGAGGATGGCCAGACTGACGAATTCGCAGATTCATCGGATACGGATTCTGATGAGGATGACTGTGACTCCGATAGGGATTGAGCTCTCGAATTCGAACCACTGCTTTTTTATTTATTATATTTTGAATAAAAATGTCATTGAATGATCAGAATTACACATTTTCAATTAAAATCAATTGTTTCATATCAATAATAATAATCGAAGAGAGATTCTGAAACGAAACCATACATTTTAAGTAGTTTTTTTGTCCGACTGAGGATTTGCCGCATTTTATATGGTGGACAGTTGTTTTTTCTATGAAACAAATCTCTCTCAAATATAAATTCATTGGTGTCGGAAATATATTAATAATTTTAAAAACTCAAAAAAATCGCCGACTTCCATCTGTCGGACAAGAAAAACGCCACATTTTTTTTGTCGGACAATTTCATTTTCATATTTCATATGGTTATATCAACCGATTCTGAAAAAATCAGAAGGATATTAATAATTCAAAAAAATGCGATTTTTAGTCATGTTCATGTTGGTGGACACGCTCAAAGCCACACGATTTTGTCGGACAATCATGTTTTCTGATTCCTCCTAGATTGTTTTTATGATTGCATTTTACAAGAAAAGTATATGTATGATTTAAAGAAATTGAAAGTAAGGTCGATTTACGAAATGTTTGCTGAAAAAAAGCCGCGACTACAAGAAAAATGACAGAGGAAAAATGTGGTAGACTCAACTTAATCTAGCTATACAGAAAGTAAGAAAAATATATTAATAATTTGTAATTTGGCCCACCGGCACCCAGACTATACGCCATTAATGAAAAAACAGCAATACACGCTTCAAGAACGCATTGCAGTTATTAAAATTCACTATAAAAATGGTGAAAATTTGGCAGAGACGGTTCGTAAAACTCGAATATTTTTGGGCCGTTGTGAATCACCTTGTCGGACCGCAATAAAGAAATTGGTGGAAAAATTTGAGCTGTTGAGTCAACTTAGTGTTGTGAAGGATAAAACCCGTGCACGTCGCTCAAGAACAGCCGAGTATATTGCTGCTGTAGCCGAAAGTGTTGAAGGAAATCCAGGTTTGTACATTCCTCATCTTTCTTAGGAATTACGCATTCAACAAACGTCATTACACCGTATTTTGCATAAAGATTTGGGTCTCAAGGCTTATAAAATTCAGTTAACACAAGAAACTCAAGCCGATCATCAACAACGTCATGTCGTTGCTGATTGAGTCGTTTGAAATGGATGAAATGATCCGGAATTCCATCGAAAAAATCATCTTGAGTGATGAGGCTCCTTTCCACCTCGGTGGCTTCGCCAGGAAGCAAAATTGTTCGCATCTGAGGGTCGGAAAACCCAAGATTTCTTGTTGAAAAGCCCCTCTTTCCTCAACGTGTGACTGTTTGGTGCGGTTAATGGTCCGGCGGAGTCATTGGACCTGACTTTTTCGAAAATGAGGCTGGAGCAACAGTTATGGTGAGTGGATTGCGCTATCGAGAGATGATTAATGATTTTTCATGGCCGAAATAGTATAGTATTGATCTGGACAACGTTTACTTTCAACAAGACGGCGCTACGTGCCAAACAAACAACAAAACCATTGATTTTTTGCGGGAAAAGTTTCCGGACCGTGTTGTCTCTCGGAGAGATGATCACAATTGGCCACCAAGATGTTGTGATTTAACACCTTGCGACTTCTTCTTTTGGGGTCACGTTAAAGGATCTACGCTAATAGCCCAGCGTCGATTCAAGACCTCAAATATAGAATTCGTGAGGCTATCGAGGACATAGGGCAGCCACTTTGCGATTTCGTTAAGGAAAATATCATTAAAAGGATATGGTCCTGTAAGCGTGGTCGTGGTGGTCATTTGCCTGATGTTATTCTCTACTTTTAACGGCTTCTTCTTTATAATGAAATAAACAACCGATCATTTATATTGAAAAATAACACCTCTCATTGGAAAACCCTTTAATTATCAAAATAGTGTGACTTTCTACTACTTCTAGTAGTTACTAAGAGTATCAAAAAAATTTCCAACATTACCAAGGCGACAGTTTTCCCTGCAGGAGCAGTAAATGTAACATTTTTAAGGATCAATTTTTCTGGTTGATATCCAAAGGAAACATTATTGAATTCGACAACACCTCTTTTAACCACCAAGGGACCAGCACCAGGGGCATCTATGACTTCTTGTTCTTCTTTGAGTAAATCAAACATGTTTTCCATATCTACGAAGTTCTTCTGAATTGCCCTGTAACATACAGCATTTTAGAGCCAGGAAGAAAATACTTTGAATTTTCTCACCTGTAATAGGTTCCAAACCAATTCAGCGGCACATATAATTGAACAATGTAACTGGCGAATAGGACATAGTCACCAACAGACAGTTCATGGGTATCAACAACCATATGGACACACAGAAGGCTTCCAATGAGGAGTCCACCACAAATGATTACGTTTTGTAGTGTTCAATATATTGAGGGTGATACTGGACAAAAAACTCCTCTTTCTATAAAGAAATATTATATTGAAAAGTTGGTCACATTTAGTGGCGGTTACTGATTATAAATTAGAAAGGTAATAAGCAAGAAAAGTTGGCATAGGAGGAGTCTATCATTTCAGTTTACACATAGTCGTCCTAAATCTTGACCCCCTAGTTTTTTTCAAGAAATAAACAATTTCAACTGCAATATTTCATAGAAAATCTTTGTTTGATAAACTGCTTTATACATGATGAGTCAGTGGTGCTCCAGCTTAGTGGACATACAGGGTTTTCCTTTTAAATTGGCCTAGTAGACGTTTCTTGTGAAGTAGTGAATATTTCGTTCCGAAATTTTAGGTGAAGCCTTGAGGATGAACGAACTCTTCGCCTAAAATATTTTCAAGTCGACAGTGTTGACACGTCTATCTCATAACTTCCTTATTTCGAATGGAACTACCTACAGGGTGTCCCGTAATTAGACTGACAAACTTCTAGTGGAGATTATAGATCGTATTTTAGACATATTCGACCCAAATCATATAATGCAAAATTGCTTTGTTAAGGAGCATTTCTTTCATGTCAAGCACAATCGTATCATTTGGGGGGGGGGGGGACATTATGATAGGTAGTTCCATATGAAATAAAAAAGTAGATATGCGTTTGGGATAGACGTGTCAACACTGTCGACTGAAACATATTTTAGACGAAGAATTCCTTCATCATCTAGGCTCCACCTAAAATTTCAGATCGAAATATTCACCAGTTCTCCAAAAACGTCTAATGGGCCAACTTAAAAGGAAAACCCTGTATAAGTTCTCTAAAACTTCTTTGACGTCACTTGAACATAAACGTAATTGTAAATTTCACCTGATATTTCAAAATGGCTTCCCTGAAAGCCTCTACTTCATAATGCTCAGCTCCATAATATTTGACGGTTTCAAAGTTCAATAAGGAGTCAACACTTCTGGCTCTCGTTTCATTATCGGCAATATTCATCCTCCTCTGGAACTTTGTTCGCCATTCAGTTATTGCAACAGTTAGTACTATAAGCAAATCATTGTGTCATTAGTAGATAACCTCATAATTCCCTGGCAACCAATCAATTATAATGAAAACATTTTTTATGGGTTGATTTCATTGAGATACTTCACAAGCTGCTACTGAGCGAAGTTAGTAGCTGATTGTAAATTTGCTCAGTGTAATCTTGTTCACAAGCCAATAATCTGATTGTAAAAAAGCTGCGACTAAAGTTAAAAGCTGGGCTACTTTACACGCTAAATCTCTGGCGTTTTGGCTTGTTGGCATGTAAACAAGACGTGTGTAATATAATCATAGTTGCTACTAAACAATCTGTGAGTTCTCATCTACTCGGTGGTTCCTGGTTCTTAACTTTGAAAACGTATTTGACATTAATGACATTTATCTTAGATCCTTGACAACTATACAAACATAAACCCCATTTCGCTAGATTCTAGGCTACTCAGCGAGTAGACAGTTTTATGTGTGAACATCACAATCTCACAAGCTAATTCGCTTCTTAATTCAGTGGCAGCGTGTGAAGTATCTCAATGTAATCGACCCATTAGAACTCACTTATGTAAAGAACCATCGTTGTGAAGACAATTAATCCAAACCAAGCATTGAAAGCGGTAACGAAGAATACGACTGCTATAATAATATCAATAATAGTTGGTAGGATGGAAAAGAGGATATAGTTTAATAGATTGTTGATGCTGTCAGTGCCTCTATCCATAACTCTAAGTACTTCACCAGTTTTTCTGTTGAGGTGCCAGCGTAACGAGAGACTGTGCAGATGTCTGAATAATTCCACCTTGAAAAATGATTCGATAATGAAGAAATACAGTTACGGTATTATGTACCGGGTTTTTCATTATAATTTAACCCCCCCTTTGACTATGTTACTAAAGGAGATACAAAAAAATGTTTTTTATTAAAGTTTCAAGAAATCGACTGAGGTTTTTTGATATGAGCCCAGAAACTGAAATATATACAGGGTGGCCAACTATTGATGGCAACTTCATTTTTTCAAATGGAATACCCTGTATATTTTTTCATGTTTGACTAGCTCTTTTTTCCCTGGTTTCGAATATGTAACATATGTTGGTCTATCTCTTTTTTAAATCTGAGAACCACAGAGCTTCAAATTTTGAGAACCACCTGCTAAGATCTGTAATCATTTTACAAGTGGCAGAGTGCGTTTACTGAAAATGCTCATTTTTGGAGTTATAATAAAGTCAATGGGAAGATATACAGGGTGAACAACATTGATGCAACTATATTTTTTCAAATGGGACACCCTGTCTGTATATTCTTCCTTTTTTTGATAGGCTATTTCCTCCTGATCTCTAATATAAATGCGTATGTGGATGTGTCTCTTCAATTTTCAAAGTTTTGAAATGATGATACCGAATAAAAAAATATGTGAAATACCTTCGAAATTCTTTATATCCAAACAATCTACTTAGTATTATTTTAGAATGAATAACTAACCAATGAAAAATGACTACTATGGTAGAATGGTAAGAATAACATCAACTAAAGAAATTGCTCAAAATAACCACCTTCATTCAATCTCTGATTCAAGTCAGAAATTAAAGCTTCGAAATTTGTTTCTAATCATTACAATATTATCATTATTCTTTGTGCGTTGATGGGATAAGTTCCGAATGATGTGTTTAATATTGGTTGCTTTTATATCATTAATATTATTCTCCGCTTTCATTGATTGCCATTATTGCTGAAGTGATTTTTTTCCTTCAGGAACGGCTATAAAAACGTGTCTAACGGTGTTAAATCTTGATTATTTGGTGGCCATAAAATGGGTGCGCCATTACCAATCCAAAGATCAAATTGGCCACTTAAATATTCACGAACTTCCAAAACGCTATGCCAGATTGTTTTTGAAATTTGAAACTCTGTGGTGCTCAGAATAAGAAAGATACCCCCAACATATGTTACATAATCGAAATCAGGGGAAAAAGAGCTAACCAAATATGAAAAAATATACAGGGTGTTCCATTTGAGAAAATGAAGTTGCCATCAATATGTTGGTTACCCTGTATATATTTCAGTTTCTGGACTCTGGGGGTCAAATTATAGTGAAAAACCTACTCTGTAAGATGTCTAAAGAGATAGTGTAAGCACTGATTAGATTTTGTTTCGCCAAATTCGTGATACCGAAACAGTTTCGATTTTTCCACTGTAGGGTGCGCTAAACTTATTGATGAAGTGGTTGCTTGGCAACGAAACAATGAAACTGAACTATTTGAAATACGAATACGAAATCCTAAAGATTTTAATTAGAGTGGGAAATCTTGATAATACCAAGTAGCTAAAAACGATTTTAAAGCCGATATTCTGATTTCTGAACCAGCGGCGCTGCCAGGAAGCAGGTCCGGTATCACTGATTTTGGTGAATGTCATCTCATTCAAAAAGTGACAAGTGACTACACCATTATTTTAGACATCTTAGTAATCTGCTTACCTCGACTTCTCTTGTTGTATACTGAGTGATTCTGATCCATAGAAACGAGCGTAAATTGTTAAGCAATCCCATACCACCTGTTCCACCGCCTTGTAAAAATTTGAACACTACGTATATTAATATCCAGTCCCACCTGAAACGTAGTGCTTCTTCACCTTCCACCTTATTATTGGGAGTCATACTATCAACTGAAAATGTTAACACAAAATTATTATGTTTCTACGCATCGCACGGTTATGTCTTCAAAATAAAACCAATACAGGGTGTCTGGTGAGGAATAGGACAACGTTTAGGTGGTGATGAGGGATGTCTCAAGGAGTGAGAAAATGCCATTTGAAATCATCTGAGGTACATGGTTCCTGATATACAGGGGGTTTTCGAAAAATTAGGAAATTTCAAATGGCCATAATTCAGGAAATGAAAGAGCTAATCCGATGATTTTTCGTATGAACAATGATAGAGTGAGTACGAATATGTTTGAATGAAAAATTCGAAATAAAACCAGATCCGGACTCAGAATTTCAGTTTTTCTGAAATTTGGTAAAAAGAACACCCTGTATGCGGTTTTCAATTTTTTTGACTTCAGATTCTGAGAGAACAGGAAAAATACTTTCGAACTCAACTGTCATCCCGAATGGCACAAATTTTCCCTGCTTTTCTATGACTCTTCGAATGTCAATCTTCCGATTTTCGCTCCTTACATATTATTTTATCGACATTTCAAATGACCATAAATCAGGAAATATGAAAGCTAATCCGATGATTTTTCGTATGAACAATGATAGAGTGAGTACGAATCTGTTTGAACGAAAAATTCGAAATAAAATCAGATCCGGACTCAGAAATTTCAGTTTTTCTGAAATTAGGTAAAAACAACACCCTGTATGCGGTTTTCAATTTTTTCGACTTCGTCTTTCGAAAAATACTTTCGAACTCAACTGTCATCCCGAATGACACAACTTTTCCCTCCTTTCTATGGCCCTTCGAATGTCAATCTTCCGATTTTCGCTGTCGTACAAAGACAATCACAGAGACGTTTCAGTGTTAATGTGTGGTGTGCAGTTTATGATAATAATTTAATAGGTCCTCATTTTTTCGAAGAAAGACTCACCGGAGAAATTTATAGAGATTTCCTTATGAATGTTCCAATGTTCTTCCTAATTTATTAGGGAATATTAATCAAAGAGGACTTATCTTCCAGCATGATGGAGCACCCCCACATTTCTTAATTTTAGTGAGAAATCATTTGAACGAGGTCTATCCAAATAGATGGATAGGTCGTGGTGGTCCAAGAGCATGGCCACCTCGGTCCCCGGACATGACACCGTTAGATTATTTCCTTTGGGGACACCTTAAAACTATGATGTACGGGCGAGAAATAAATACAAGGAAACAATTAATTCAGCGCATAACAGACGCATGTGACGAAATACCAAACAACCCGAATGTGTTAAGGAAAGCAGTTTTGAACTTAATGAAAAGAGCAGATAAATGTGTAGAAGTTGGTGGTTTTCATTTTGAACAATATTTGAAGAATTAATTATTAATTTTCCAAATTTCGCATTTTTGATAATTTTTATAAAAATTTTGATTCGTTTATGATCTTTTTTTTACTTATTAGTAACTATCTGAGATCTCATATTCTGAAATGTCGAGAAAAATAATATGTAAGGAGCGAAAATCGGAAGATTGACATTCGAATGGTAGAAGAACTAAAATTCTGAGTCCGGATCTGATTTTATTTCGAATTTTTCGTTCAAACAGATTCGTACTCACTTTATCATTGTTCATACGAAAAATTATCGGATTAGCTCTTATATTTCCTGAATTATGGTCATTTGAAATGTCGAGAAATAATATGTAAGGAGCGAAAATCGGAAGATTGACATTCGAAGGGTCATAGAAAGCAGGGAAAATTTGTTGCCATTCGAGATGACAGTTGAGTTTGAATGTATTTTTCCTGCTCTCTCAGAATATGAAGTCAAAAAAATTGAAAAACCGCATACAGGGTGTTTGTTTTTTCCTAATTTCAGAAAAATAACATTTCTGAGTCCGGATCTGATTTTATTTCGAATTTTCGTTCAAACAGATTCGTACTCACTCTATCATTGTTCATACGAAAAATCATCGGATTAGCTTTCATATTTCCTGAATTATGGTCATTGAAATTTCCCAATTTTTTCTAATCAGGAACTCACTCACTCCTTGAGACATCCTTCATCACCACCTAAACGTTGTCCCATCCTCACCAGACACCCTGTATAAGCACGTTTGAGCGCTCGTTCGTTTGTAGAATAATGAGGCTATCACCCCAAAATTTTATATTGGGCTTGAGATTTACTCTGAGTATATGAATCCAAAATTTCAGCATGGAAATAGATACCTATGTAGAAAGCCGATAACTAAAAATATCAAAATTCTACGTATGGCTCTGATTTCACAATCCTTTTGAAAATTTGAATGATCATTCACTTTGCAAATTTAAATCCGCAACCTCGATTTCATTTCAATCTATAGCTTTTTCAAGGCAATACATATCAGTTTGTATTTCAGCTCGATCGAATCGATAAATTCGGAATTATTCGAAAATTTCATAATTTAGAAAAAAATCAAATTGTATGGTTCTGATCACAAAATAAATTTCACTAGAATCGATCATCTCGTTATGGAAATACATACAGGGTTTTCCTTTTAAGTTGGCCTATTAGACTTTTTGGAGAACTAGTGAATATTTCGTTCTGAAATTTTAGGTGGAGCCTTGAGGGTGGAGGAACTCTTCGCCTAAAATATTTTCAAGTCGACAGTGTTGCCACGTCTATCTCAAACACATATCTACTTTCTTATTTCAAATGGAACTACCTATATTTTCATTAATGTATCGATTCAATACCAAATTGTCAGTATAACACACTGAAAAGAATTTCTCTACCATGCACTGTTGCCAAGTTATGTACAAATTCTTGAAATTTTTGACATCTGCATTGCCAGTTTGGAAATGCAATATCTCGATCATTTTCTATGCGAAAGGAATCAAACTCAGCATTCTGATAGTAGAGAAATCATGCATTCATGTGGTACATTCTGTATTTTGATACGTCTTAAGGTTATTCAAAGATATTGCTCCGAAAATGTGGAACTTAAAGTTGAAATATTTCGAGATTTTCAAATGGCAACCCCATATTTATTTTACAGCATTCGAATCGAAATGAAAAACGAATGGCAGTCTCCTTTCACACTAATTATTTATTTTGGATAGTTTTCGAATGAGATGAAAAAAACTGAAATTCTTCAGTATTGGTATGTAGTCATGATCTATGGTCTGTTAACGAGGAAATGGTTCTATGATTATGAGGATAATTTTTAAGTGGATTCTTGGTTGAAATCATAAATGTGTTCGATGATCATGGATGTCATAAAAAAAGTTTACCCATGTTATTCAAACACGATTGAGGTTGTTTCACAATTCACGGGGAATGCCAAAAATCATTGAAGGGACCTGTTGGACCTTCAACAATCGTTATCCACATTCAGCAAGAATAACTGAAAAGAAATTCCGAAAAACTGTTTTGGCTTTCTGTAATCCTGGCCCAATGTTCATAACCTCAACCATAGAATTCATTCCGATTATTCGCCTTATAACACAGCATGATGTCCATAGATCATGACTAATAATTGAAGAATTTCAGTATTTTTCATCTCATTCGAAAACTATCCAAAATAAATAATAAGTGTAAAAGGAGACTGCCATTCATTTTTTATTTCGAATGGAATGCTGTAAAATGAATGTGGGGTTGCCATTTGAAAATCTCGAAATATTTCAAGTTTGACTTCCACATTTTCGGAGCCATATCTTCGAAAAACCTCACGATGTATCAAAATACTGAATGTACCACATTACTGTGAGACTGCTAAGTTTGGTTCCGTTCGCATAGAAAATAATCGAGATATTGTATTTCCAAACTGGCAATGCAGATGTCAAAAATTTCAAGAATTTGTACATAACTTGGCAACAGTGCATGGTAGAGACATTTTTTAGTATGTCATACTGAGAATTCGGTATTGAATCGATACATTAATGAAAATATAGGTAGTTCCATTTGAAATAAGAAAGTAGATATGTGTTTGAGATAGACGTGGCAACACTGTCGACTTGAAAATATTTTAGGAGGAGAGTTCCTTCACCCTCAAGGCTTCACCTAAAATTTCAGAACGAAATATTCACTAGTTCTCCTAAAACGTCTAATAGGCCAACTTAAAAGGAAAACCCTGTATAAAGATTCTTCTTTTCAATATTTCAATTGAATTTTCTATAGTTAACACTATGGCCATAAAATTTTGCATCAGGCTTATTATGAGCATCTTGCATGTGGGCGCGAAATTTCATTTCGATTGGTTTTATTTTGTCTGAGATATCGAGGAAAAAACATTTTGATTGGCTATATTTTATGAAACACTCTGTACGATTTGTCTGGTTAACGAACGGCGGCATTTCGGAGCCGAACTCACCCTGAAAATCTCGAATCTCTAGGAAAATCCATTCGAAAGTTATTGTGCTAGCGTACGGCCGGACGGGCCAACAGAATTGAATTTGACCACGAATTCGTCATGAGGAAGTAGAACTCTATCGTTTGAGACCATTTTTAGCTCAAAACGAACGAGTGCCCAAAAATATGTTAGAACAATTTGATATTATTCTATGTAAATTCAACCCTTTAAAAGCAATAATCATGAACACATCTACAGGTTCTCTATAAATGATTGTAACAGCATAGTTGGATTTGGATTATTCTCATTTTGCCGCTTCCTATACAAACCACATAATTCTGTGATCATGCTATGCACTGATTGGATAGAGATTGGTACTGTGTAGCGGCAAAGTAATCCAAAGTCAACTGCACTGTATAATCATTTATAAAGAACCTGTACTATTTTGAGATTTATGGTGAAATAATTTTGGTGTCACATAAACAACACATTGAAACTTAATAAAAATACTTAATAATCATTTTAAATTGAAATTAAGGTAACAAAATTTGCCTACCAGCTTCCACATAACTTTCAAACCGAGTTAATAAATGTCGTGTCCAGAATTGGTGATCCCTGAACTTTGTTTTTGTTTCAAGTTTATAGCACAAACAGGAACGGAGATAATGGACAAATTGCTATTTGTCAATTTCGGCTTATAACTCGAAAACTAAAGAAGAGGATTTCAGGGATCACCAATTCTGTCCACCTGTGCAAAGATTCAAGCAGCTTGGACCAAATAGACCGATTTCTTTAGGCGGCCCAGAAGGAAAAACAAACTTCATAATTATTATTTTTTCCGCCGACCTCGAAATAACTTTTTTCTCCAACCATCAAAAAATGTTGACATTTTTGTACTATTTTCAGATGCAAAAGTCATAAATTTCCTTACCGTACAAAATTCACTCGTTACTTAGCAACACTTTTAATCCTAGGATTAAAAACGCTACTTTTAATCCTTGGATTAAAAGTAAATACAGTGGAACTTCCCTAACTCGAATCGCCAAGGGCCAGTACTTTCACTTCGAGTAACGGAAAATTCGAAATACGGAAAACCTTTCAAAATTTCACAATATTTTATAGAACGCGTGTGCAATGTGACCACAAAGAAAAATCTGAAAACAAACAAGTTTGGACATATCGGAGGCTCTCCGCTAGGTAATTCCCCGAAGTTGCATTGTGTGTGGCCCAAAAATTCGAGTTATGCTTGGTTGCCGCCACGGTTACTGCTGAATTTCAGTTCGAGTTTTAGAAATACTCGAGTTATGGAGTTTTGAAATTCGAGTTATACAGAAAAAATACATAGGTGATATTGTATAAGTAATCGTTTTGTTTCTAAAGAAAATTCGACTTGGGGGATTTTTCGAGATAAGGAAGTTCGAGTTAGGGAAGTTCCACTGTACATTTGAAGTCTACTTGACAATCACTGTCATGATTCTGTGTTCAAATTCATAACCAAATTATGAACGATTTTTCACTAAAACCAATTTATTGTATTTTGACTTGGTTGGAGAAAAAATAGTATATATTATTTTATTAAATAATGAACTTTATAAAACATACTGAAAACCATAACTTACGCTTAACCTTGCATTAACCCATAAAAACTGTACACTCTTCACGCTCTACCCCAAAAACGGTTGATCGTATGAAAAAAAAGTTCTAACAAAAGTTGTGGAGAATTTTATACTCTACAACTTTAGGTGCAAATCTCATTCAAGCAAGCAATAGGAACAGATATTTTCATAATAGGTACAAATCTCTTCCAAGCACGAGGAACAGATTTTCGCGAAGAAACGATTTTTATGACCTTTGACCTTTAATATCTTGAAACGCGCACACGATAGCAATTTATACATACTTTTGAAACAATACTGAGGACGACAAAACAAAGATTGATACCAAAATTCAGCTCATTATCTTTCATTTCGACGTTGATCCCTTTTTTACCCAATGGTCTAAAAACATATTCTTCTTCTACCGTGGAATCGTTCAGAATGAAAAAATCAAAGGGTGTAATTTAAAGAAATATATCTGAACGTAGTTCATCAAGAGTAGTGACCAGAAAGAAAATTTCACCAACGGATTCTGGCAGAGTTTTGATGTCATTTGAAATACTTAATTTTCGTTCGAATTTCTACCTTGTCTGAAAGCCTATATATTGGCTGTATGGAACATCTTGGAACACCCTGTAAAGTGAGAATTCTACTCACCTATAAGTTTATTATATATAGGAACGTATAAATTTATCACTCTTCCTCCTGCCAGCAGAAGGAAACAAAATATCACCCTGAATTGCAGACAACAATCTTTCTTAGGCCACAAGAACGGAGACAGCGTCCTGAACTTTCTCCAAAAATTGCTCCATGTTGAACGATTATCGGTGTTCTGAAAAAATCAATCAAATCAATACAGTGGAAAAATAACGGTATTTTTTTCGGAGCTTTTTCATTAGACTCATTCAGTTTTTTAACTCTTTCAGGCACATTATTCTTGAAATTTGAATTCGGTCGAAGCACATAAACTTTTTCGAAGAAACAATTTAGAAAAGTCCTGAGCAGGAGCTTTGAGCGCTCGGTCGTTGGTGGAGTAATAGGACTATTTCCACAAAATTTTATATGGGACTTGAAATTGATTCAGAAAATGAAATATGTAAAAAATAAATAAATTAAAAAATTAAATTCTATGGTTCTGATGAGGCGAGCCTCTTGAACTCTTGCATGAACATTCAGTATATCAGTCTTGATTCACATAATAAATTTCACTTTATTCGGATATCCTGTTATGAAAATGCAGAGATTCTTCTTTTCAATATTCCAAATGAATTTTCTATGGTTCTGTTAACAATATTCCAATTGAATTATTGATGGTTCTGTGTATGTACACTATGGTCACAAAATTTCGCATGGGTCTTATTATGAGTATCTTGCATTTCATTTCGATTGGTTGCGTTTTGTCTGAGATATTGAGGAACAAAAATTTTGAATGGTCATATTTTATGGAACACCCTGTACGATTTTGCTGGTTAACGAACTTAACCGAGACATTCGGGACCCAAACTCACCCTGAAAATCTCAATTCTCTAGGATAATCCCTTCGAAAGTTATCGTTCTAACTTTATTTATTAGTATTTGGTCTAGCCCTAGAGTTCATTTCGTCACTAATGCCTGTACCCATAGTCGATGCTCCGTCAGATCTCGTACTCAAGAAGATCATAAGCTGGGAATAGACGAAACGCACCCACTCGCGAGTCAAACCTCGCCACCTACTCGCACACCAAAACTCATCCTCGCGCCTGTGTTTTCACGACACGATGGATTCGCCTGGAAGGGCGAGCCAGGTTGAGAAGGCGAGGTAGTAATCAGCCTCGTATAGAGTCCGAGCCTCGACCAGACTCGACTAGCTCCATAAACTTGTTCAAACGACACAGCGAGGTTTTCTTTGATGCGCGACTGAAAACCGACCGGCAATGGCTCAACCCGAGGACGAGGGGCCTCATGGCGAGGAGCATGTTTACACTGTGCTAGGGACCGGAAGCGAGGCTGGTGCGCGAGTAAGTGCGTTTCGTCTATTCCCGGCTTTAGGCTCGTATTCATAGTGGCCCTTGAGGGTGAGAGAGAGTTTGTATCGCCCTTATGAATACTAGTCATAAAGGTGACCTCAACTCAAGCCAAGGACGATACAAACTTTCACTTACCCTAAGGGCGAACTATGAATATGAGCCTAAAGCCGGGAATAGACGAAGCGCACCCACTCGAGATTTAAACCTCTCTACTTACTCGCGCACCAAAACTCATCCTCGCGCCTGTGTTTACACGACACGCTGGATTCGCCTGGAAGGGCCAGCCAGGATGAGAAGGCGAGGTATTAATCAGCCTCGTATAGAGTCTGAGACTCGACTAGCTCCATAAGCTTGTTCAAACGACACAGCGAGGCTTCTTTGATGCGCGACTGTAAACCGACCGGCAATGGCTCAACCCGAGGACGAGGGGCCTCATGGCGAGGAGCATGTTTACACTGTGCGAGGGACCGGAGCGAGGCTGGTGCGCGAGTAGGTGCGCTTCGTTTATTCCCGGCTTAAGATATTCTTGAGTATGAGATCTGATGGAGCATCAACTATGAGTGCGGGCATAAGCGTTTTCGGATACTTACTCGGGTTCACTTGATCCCTAACCTTCGTCACCGTATACAGTTCAATTTTGTATTTGAAAAAGGCGGGAAAGAGTCTTCTACTATTTTCTCAGTAATGTCATATATTCTATTCCTAAAAATTATGTGTGTGTTCCATGAGCCGGGAAAATTATGTGAAACAACTTCTTCATAACTCTGTATACAGATCCTTGTGCCTTAAAGCTAAAGCCTTCTTTACTTCTTTAACATAGGTACTCAAAGATAACATTGAACATGCGAGGGCACACCAGAAATTATAAGATTTTACAAAAGCCAATAAATTGAAGCAAAGCTAGGGACATTCATTTACTGATGTTAATGAACTGGAATAAATTCTCTACTCATTTAACATGGGTACTCAAAAATAACATTAAACAGGGCACAACAGAAATTATAAGAAATATTTCACAAAAGCCAATTAATGCAAGCAAAGCTAGAGACAATCCGAAAATAAGTTGGAACTGAAAAAATGAATCCATAAAATATTTTGTTATTTTATTGATACGACTGTCACTTCAAATCCTAAACCCGGGTGATCCGAGTAGATTCGTCACGTGACCCAATGGATCGAGTTAGTAACCCTGAGTAAGTTTCCGAAAACGCCTAAAGGAAACTAAGTGCGCGTCCACAACGGAGCACCGACCCTAGCCCATCGCACCCTCGCCCAAAGCCCTGACCCTCGCCCATAGCACCGACCCATGCACCAAGCCCTAGACTGTCCACATTAAAGCCCCGACCCTCACGCCTATTTCTAGGTTATGTATCTTTGTTCAAATCAGCATTTAAATCTTCAAAAACCTAAAAATGCATTTGGAAAGACTGTTTCAGTTAATTCAAACAACAAACTTTATATTCTGCGATATAATTCATAAAAGCAAAGCAATAGTAATAGAAGAAGAATGGTTGGATATACTTGATTTAATCATTTATCATAAAGTAAACAAACTGAATGCCTAATTCTTTCGTTGAATACATCGTGTTCTCAACATCAACCAATATTACTTCAAATGTAATAAAATGAGTTTTGAATGTTGAAACACTAATTTGATATTATGTGTTCTTTATCGAGTTGTAGGAGGCCGGTGTTTCGACTTTTTCATTGATTCGAACATGAACGGAAACATTATATAGATTTCATTGTTATTTCTTTACCACTTACTTTCTAATGAAAAAACCAGAACTATTCGAGTAATCATCAGTTAGTAGGTTGATTCTGGTTAGAGCTGTAAAAATTAGTTATATCCAATATAATCATTAAATTGAACAATCGTTCGATAGACTTGTGTGTACTTGTGTACTTTATATAACAATATCATTGATTCGTAGTCCTAGGAAAATAGTTCATTTATTTGAAGATTTTGGAAATCTTTCCTTATTATGATCGGAAATTGAAATTTTTCGCACAGTGATTGTCCTTCAACGAACGAATACATCGTTTGACAAATATAAACAGACGTAAATCTTGAGGTTATGTGATATTGGTGCGTGGTGCGGTGCTTAAATAAATACAAAATGAATTTCGCTCGTTGGTGCGCTGGTCGGTGCTAGGTGAGGTGCGTAGGTCAGTGCTCCGTTGTGGACACTCGTATAAGGAAACATGCTTTATTTATTTTGAGGGGCGAGGCTTGGTGAGGTGCTATGGTCGGTGCTATGATAGGTGCGCCGTTGTGGACGCCTACTAAGAGGGAACACACTATCCAGAAAGGGGGCACAAACGCTCATCAGATGTTTGTAGATTTTCAAAAAGCATATGATAGCATTCTTCTCATGAAACTATGGGAAGTACTTTTAGAGACTAATATCAACCAAACACTCGTTAAAGTCATTAAAACATACATACATTATGATCATATGGCAGCATGCGTGAGGATCGGAAATAAAGAATCATAAGGTTTGTTTTGGTTACGCATAAGAACTGATCCAGGACGGTTCGCAAGTGCGCACATTCCGAATTTGTGTTTAAAATTCGCAACGGCGCATGTAGGAACCGTCCTGAACAGCTCTGAACTCGGAACCAAAACAAACCTATGGACATTTGCAATCAATAAAGGTTTACGCCAGAGTTGCCTCATTTCTCCTACGCTCTTTAAAATATATATAGCGAAAGCATTGTCACTGTGGAAGTGAAACAAACGAAATCATATAGAAATGCAAAAGCTACAAATACTTGGGTATCAACTTCAATACAGAAGGAACAGATGACGCTGAAATTAATTCAAGAATAAATAAGACAAAAAAATAAATTCGCTATGGAGCACAGAGATAGGAAAACAAAGAGAAATAAGAATTTATGATACATTGATCAAAAGTCATAGATTTACAAGTTAGTATTATAGGTCCATGTCGAAAGTACCCTGGTTACAGAACATGGCGTTTGAAAGAACAATTGAGGAGGAGGATAGATACCACCGAAATGGATGCAATAAGAAGCGAATCAAGAATTTCAGGAAGAGAGCGGGTACCCAATTTGATGATAAGGGAGAATATGGAAATAAATGAGATAGTCACGGAATATATAGAAAGCAAGCAGCTGGTATGGTATGAAACTTGTGCACAAAAATAGCAGAGAATAGATTACCAAAGAAAGTGATGAGATGGATACCACCGGAAACAGAAAAAGAGGAAGAAAAAACGACATGGATTAGTGGAATGAGAAAGTCAAAGAGTGAGCGGGGACCAAATGATGAAAACTGCCACAAAAGAATACATTGGCAATTGGGCTTCGGACACCTTTCTAGGATGTTTTAAAAAATATAAAAACATAAATAACTATCACATAGCAAATTTCTGAATAGCTAATATTACTGTGGCATGTGCACTATGGCTTGAAACTGGTTACACTTCAAATGCTGGACCCTGTATCTTGAAATAATGGATTTGGGGAGCATGATTTATAGAAAATACTTTTCTGTTTCCTTAAGAATTTCATTCATACAAATGAATTGTCATTCTAGTCAAGTTGACACTGAAAGTAAATAATTACCTGCACGTGAATTTTGACATCAAGATTTTCGAAACGAACCTTACTTCGGACCTTTCGATTCGGGTCAGGTTCTTGTTCACTTCTTGTATCAACGAACTTCTGCTTTTGAAACATGCGTACGAGACGAAAAGTACGCGATTGTTACATGGATTTTGGACAGCGGGCCCGAATCATGGTTAGATTTCATGTTTGACACTCGACCGAGTGACTTTTGCTGATTGAAAACGGAAAAGAAGGATGCCAAAAGAAGAATACAAATGGTTATTACGGTTTTTTCGAGAAAAGGTAGGTGAATTTTGGAGGGTTATTAAAATGAATCGAGTTTATTTCATGCTGATAAATCCAATTCAACTAACTACTCAAACGAGTGATATATCGCTCTGCCCAAATGTCTGTAATTTTCGAATTTTGAGCCGAAAATGGTCTCAAACGATAGGGTCCGACTGCCTGATGACGAATCCGTGGTCAAATTCAACTCTGTCCTTGGGGACCATCCGGCCGTAAGAACGATAACTTTCGACTTTCGTTTTATGAAACATAAAATATGGCCATTCACAATTTTTGTTCCCCAATATCTCAGCCAAACCGAAACCAATCTAAATAAAATGTTGCGGCCATATGCAAGATGGTCATAATAAGCTTCATGCAAAATTGTGTGACCATAGTATGAACAGAACCATAGAAAATTCAATTGGAATATTGAAAAAAAGAACCTCTTCCATAGCAGGATATCCGATTATGTGAAATTTATTTAGTGAATCAAGACTGATATACTGAATGTTCATGCAAGATTTCAAGAGAATCGCATCATCGGAACCATAAAATTTAATTTTTTTCATTTATTGATTCATAGAAAATACCTCATTTTCAACTTTAATTGAGTCAGAACGGTTGTCGCAGAACAAGCTGTGGTAGTACAATTTGTAGGAAATTGTATGTACTTTCGTATGGAAAGTTTTGTATGGAAAGGTTTTTCACGAAAAGTTGATAGTTTCCGAGTAATAAGCAAAAAACTGTCAAAGAGAGATTTTTCATCTTTTTTTGTATATTTTTCTATGTTCCGTCACGAAATTTTGTTAGCAAACCTCAGATTCGTATTCAGCACCCCAAAAAACATAAAAATGGAAGATATAAAAAACTATCCCAAAACTTTCCCGCTAGGGAATCTTTTAAGCTGCACTTAAACAATATTCAAGAAAAGAAAACTGATTCAAATAGTATTCAATTGTAACTATGGCATCAGAGAAATTATTTTGAAATTTAAGGGAAAAACTTCAACGTCAACTATATCGAAAACTGTGACACTTTAATAATAACGATTTTTCATTTTTTATTCTGATCTACGTTCTGTTTTCGATTGACGTGGGGTCTCTTCAGTAGGCCCTGTATATTAGTCAATTAATTTTACAAGAGATCTAACAACAATGTAAGCAGATGATAATTTTAATTAAAATCAATCAATTCATACTTTGGAGCTAATCTCTTCCTCGCTCAAAGTAGATACATACAAGGAAGTGGTATCAAAATCAAACAGTCAACAGAACATCCATGGATAGCTATTTCGCCCTATTGGGACTCATCAACATGGAGAATAGCTCTGCATGATACGAGGCATTCTAGGATCTATAACACGAAAAGGCATAATTTCCCAAGTATTATTATACCGAAAACGCCATCTGGAGATCCATACGAACAAACTTCCTTCCATAGCATGAACCTTGAACAAAGTAGCGAATGTTCACCACTTTGTCGCATTCAAACCAAAACTTTCTGGCAGTTCGCGAATTCACATGTAGGCCAAGCAATAGAGATATTTCCTTGACAATAATACTACCTGGAAGCCACCTGTGCCATTCCGAGCAGGACAGTCCGTAGTTTATTCCCACCATGTTTTAAACAGGAAAATGCCATTTTTTATTTGTTTATTAACAAAAACAACAAAAATACGCGTTCTTTTTAGTTTTTTCGTTGCAAAATGGAAATATTGATTGATGCAGTGATAACGTTGCAATAGGATGAATGTAGAGAATTACATTGTGAGGAGAATGATGGGTCAAACGATCCGATCGAATAATTAAACTGGAGAAAAGTGGGAAAAACCGGAAAATTGCGTGTTTTTTCTTTAACTCATAACTCTGGCATTTTGCAATATTAAGAACTGAAACTTCACACGATAGTAGCTATTGACGTGCAATTCATGTGTGCCAAAATTGGATTCGGTCGGATGAATAGTTTTCACATAATTCCCATTTGAATTTTTTTTGGACATATTTTCGCGGAGAGCTGGATGCGTTTGAGGTCGTTCGATTGAAATTAAAAAAATTCTATTCTGATTTTTCAATAAACGCGTTTAAGTGTGTTGAAAACTAGTGAGAACATGAGGGAAAACGGCCGACCAAGCAGACGAGAGTGGTCGAGTGGTGAGGGGAATGAGCGAATCGAGGGAAACGCCGCGGAAGCCAACGGTCGCCGAGTTTAAGAATTGTTGCGCGGACAGCGCACCAAATTTTGTACACATATACGTTTCCCCTCGATTCGCTTATTTCCTCTCCACTCGACCGCTTATTTCCTCTCCACTCGACCGCTCTCGCTCGGTCGGCCGTTTTCCCTCATGTTCTCACTAGTTTTTAACACATTAAGGCTACGTTCAGATGATGAGCGCTTAAACGCGTTTTATTGAAAAATCAGAATAGACGTTTGTTACTGATCACGTCTTCTTTCCAAATCAATTTTTTTAATTTCAATCGGACGACCTCAAACGCATCCAGCTCTCCGCGAAAATATGTCCAAAAAAAATTCAAATGGGAATTATGTGAAAACTATTTATCCGACCGAATCCAATTTTGGCACACATGAATTGCACGTCACTACTATCGTGGTGAAGAGTTTCAGTTCTAATATTGCCAAATGCCAGAGTTATGAGTTAAAAGAAAAAAAACACGCAATTTTCCGGTTTTTCCACTTTTCTCCAGTTTCCATTATTCGATCGGATCGTTTGACCCACCATTCTCTTCACAATGTAATTCTCTACAATTCATCCCATTGCAACGTTATCACTGCATCAATAGTTTCCATTTTGCAACGAAAAAACTAAAAAGAACGCGTATTTTTGTTGTGTTTTTTGTAATAACAAATAAAAAAATGGCATTTTCGTGTTTAAAACATGGTGGGAATAAACAACGGACTGTCCTGCACGGAATGGTACAGGTGGCGTCCAGGTAATATTTTTGTCAAAAAACTAATCATTTGTAGCTCTGTTGCTTGGCGTAATGATTAGTCGGCGACGTGGAAAAGTTCAGGACTATCGTCAACGAACACAGTAGTGCATAAGCAAACAAGCGTTTTCAGTATAATAACAACTGAGGAAAAGTGCCAGTTCGTCTTATAGAACTAGAATGGCTCATGTCATGTAGAGCTATTCTCCATGCTGATGAGAACAATAGGACGAAATAGCTATCCATGGATGCTTTGTTTGATTTTGATAACACTTCCTTGTAAAGGGTTTTCTAATAAGTGGTGTGTTATTTTGAATAGCCCGCTATTTCGGTAGATGTCGCGTTTGAAGCTGTCATTTTTTGACATTTGACAAGTGGAAACTACGCCAACAATAAAAATGGAACCATACACGCTTCAAGAACGCATTTAAATTATTAAAATTCACTATAAAAATGGCAGAGACGGTTCGTAAAACTCGAACATGTTTGGGTCGTCGTGAAAATCGAGCTGTTGGGACACGTTGGCGATGTGAAGAATAAAAAACGTGCACGTAGCTCAAGAACAGCCGAGAATATTGCTGTTGTAGCCGAAAGTGTTGAAGAGAAAAACTCAGGTTTGTCCATTCTTCGTCGTTTTTTGCGATAAGACATTCCACAAACGCCAAAACACGTACGTATTCGCATAAGTGCTGATTCACAATGGACGTAACCATAACGAACACGTAAACGTACTTTGTCCGTAAACGTAATGGTGTTCAGAATGGACTTTGGGCGCAGTAGCAAATTATAGACTAAAAAGATTTCATAGCTTAAACAAATTGTTACTTTGCGTTTCAAATTATACTCACCCAACTGAAATACAATATAAATGCCCAAACTGGTCGCTGGCCCCAAACTATTATTATTATTGTCTTGTCTTTTTACGTCATTTTGACGTATTGGGCTCACAACTCACAGAATGTGAACAAATTTCTAAAATTAACGTTAGAATTACGGAGTACCATAAGCTCAACGTAAACGTAAAAATTACAGAGCCTATTGTGAACAGTTCCATATGATTTGCATTGGTTCAACTTTGCGTTTTCGTTTACGTTGCGGGAGTTTTATGGTTACGTCCATTGTGAATCCAGCATAAGGATTTGGGACTTAAGGCTTATAAAGTTCAGTTAACACAAGAACTCAAGCCGGCCGATCATCAAGAACGTCGTGTCTTTGCTGATTGATTGGGTCGTTGAAATGCATGAAAACGATCCGGAATCCATTGAAAAATCATCTTGAATGATGAGGCCCATTTCCACTTGGGTGGCTTCGTCAACAAAGCAAAATTGTCGCATCTGGGGCTCGGAAAACCCAAGAGTTATTGTTGAAAAACCTCTCTATCCTCAACGTGTGACTGTTTGGTGCGGTTTATGGTCCGGCGGAGTAATAAGACCTTACTTTTTCGAAAATGAGGCTGAAGCAACAGTTGGATTGCGCTTATCGAGAGATGATTAATGATTTTCATGGCCGAAATAGTATAGTATTGATCTGGACAACGTTAACTTTCAAGACGGCGCTACGTGCCACACAAGCAACGAAAACATTGATCTTTTTGCGGGAAAAGTTTCCGGACCGTGTTATCTTTCGAAGAGGTGATCACAATTGGCCACCGAGATATTATGCTTTAACACCTTGAGACTTCTTCCTTTGGGGTCACGTGAAAGAGAACCTCTACGCCAATAGCCCAGCGTCGATTCAAGACCTCAAAGATGGAATTCGTGAGGCTATCGAAGATATACGGCAGCCACTTTGCGATTTGGTTATGGAAAATTTCATTAAAAGGATATGGTCGTGGCGGTCATTTGCCTTATGTTTTTTTCCACTATTAACGGCATGGCTTGTTCTTCATAATGAAATAAACATCCGATCAGACACTATTTATCCTAATTTTAAGAAATTCAGGGGGCATGGGCTCTCCGGCTCCGTCTATCTTTCCGAAAGGATGCGACAGAGAGTCATTGCGAATCTCATCGTGAAACGTGCTAGTACAAAAAAAATATATCGTGACACGGTGTGGGAGACCGGCGCGACTACTCTCGTACCCTGTTTTTTTTACATCTTGATAGTTCGATTGTACGGTGAGTTCAGGTGTGTTTGTTCTGTATAACTTATAACAAGGTAAATTCATTGTTTTCAGCCATGTGGTCTTACGAAAAAAGAGCAAGCTCGACTGCAGAAATTACTAGAGGTTTTAGATGAGGAAGAGGATCAAATAGCAAATGACGAACATTCAGATATTGATCAGTCTGAAGAAAAAATTTGAATATTTAGAACAACAACTTGCGAATGATGACTCAGAGCAGAATATTTCTGATGATGATGAGGAAGAAAATCAAAAAGTAATACACTGTCGTTTTTGGCAAAGATTAAAGTGACGCGTTGGAAAAAGGACCCCGCACACTGACTTAGGAAAAGCGGGTCCAGTGAATTTTCCCATTTCTACATATCATATTTATACCAACCTCAAGAACAATATATCAGATTTTCACGAAGGTCTTACATCTGGTTTGTTCTATAGGGCGTTACAAAATTGCAGCTACGGAAAAATGAATCTTTAAATTTTGATGATAACTCTTCTAATTTTCAAAATTTATCATGATGCTTTGGGTTCTGAATAACAAGATGTGACAGATATCCTAACACCGCCCCACCACGTTAAGGTTCGTTATACAGGCTGTTCCATGAAGCTGTATAAGTAACTGAATGTAACTTTGTTAGTGACTTTGGGACCATCCTGAGTTTTTCAAAAATGATACCATGATATGTCCACTTCTGTAGGAAGTTTCATTAATGTACAAAAACAGTTGCAAAATTATTCAGGTTTAAATTCGGATTTCATACAATTTTTCTTTAAAACTTATCTGTAGTTGAGATTGCTGTCAAGGAATATAGGTTTTCATTAGTATAATTATTATGATAGGTCGGTCCAAAGGTGTTTTTTCAGGAATGTACAGGATGGACATAATGTGGTGTCACTAATCTCCTCATATACAGGGTGTTTCATCATAAACTGGACAAACATATATTTTCGTGTAGAGTAGAGGACATCGAGAGAATAATTTTTGCCTTATACAATATATCCCGTTTTCGAAGCATAAGCGAGATACAGGGTGTCAAACGTCATTTTTGAGCAAGATTACTATGAGTGTGGTCAGTTATGTATAACACTTAAAGTAACGGTTTTTTGGTCAAATCTCAGTATTTTTGGGTCCTCTATTCAGAA